>JADRCH010000156.1:5047005-5251163 GCA_019843965.1 Rhynchomys soricoides | reverse complement strand
TATATATATATATATATATATATATATATATATATATATATATATATGTATACATGTTCCAATACATCCATAGGCACATGAGATGGAACTGGTCTCAAGGTTTCCTTTGTGAAAGCTAGCTTTCATGGTATAAGAATGTGCCAATCAAGCTTCAAAAGGTTGGAAATTACCCAAAGTCCTGCCCAGGTAAGATAGCTATGAATAAAAAGAAAAGAAAAAAAAAAGCCTGTAGGGTATGTAGGTATTTATGGGCTCTCATACCTCATTGAACTTAAAAACTACTCTACAAGAAGAAATCATGCCCCACCCTGGAAATCTATCCAAATTAGCCAGGGCTAATGAAATGGTAGATCTTATAGGAGGAATTACTATCCTAAGACTCAAACACTATTGTAGAAGGAGAAGTATAAAAATTCTAAGAGATGAGAGATGATTTGGGGAGTTTTCTGAGACTGTATATTTTAATAGTATCAGAAGCCATAAGCAAAAGATTTTACCAACAAGACTACATTATGTGAGGTGAACAAAGGCAACAGTAGACATGCCAAAGGGATGGGTAAATAACCAGGAGTTGTCAACTTTTTACAAAGTTCTACAGACAGCTTGAAATGTAGAACATGGGAGAAATAGTCTTCCTAAGTGAAGAATACAGCATTTACTTATCTAATAACAAATATGCATCAGTGAAAACCTACATACAAGGAACATTATAGAAATTGAGAATATATGTATATGTATGTTATAACATAATTATAATTATATATATATATATATATATATATATACAGAGATAAATTTAAAAATAATGCATAAATTTGAAAAAGAACAGTGAAATTTTGGGGGTCATTTAAGTACAGTATTATATCATCTGCTTCCTTTCCAATATGTATCCCTTTGACTTCCTTGTGTTGTCTAATTACTTTGGCTAATAATTCAAGAACTATATTGAATAAGTAGGGAGAGAATGGGTAGCCTTGTCTAGGCCCTGATTCTAGTGGAATTGCTTCAAGTTTCTCTTCATTTAGTTTGATGCTGGCTACTGGTTTGCTGTATATTGCTTTTACTATGTTTAGGCATGGTCCTTGAATTCCTGATCTTTCCAAGACTTTTAACATGAAGGAGTGTTGAATTTGTCAAATGCTTTCTCCACATCTAGTGATATGATCATGTGTGTTTTTTTTTCTTTGAGTTTATTTATATAGTTGATTACATTGATGGATTTCCTTATATTGAAATATCCCTGCATCCCTGGAATGAAGCCGACTTAATCATGTTGGATGATTGTTTCGATGTGTTCTTGAATTCTGTTTGCAAGAATTTATATTGTGTATTTTTGTGTAGATATTCATACCAGAAATTGGTCTGAAGTTCTCTTTATTTATTGAGTCTTTGTGCAGTTTAGGTATAAGCATAATTGTTGCTTCATAGAACAAATTAGGTAGTGTTCCTTCTGTTTCTATTTTGCAGAATAGTTTGAAGAGTATTGGTATTAGGTCTTCTTTGAAGGTCTGATAGAATTCTGTACTAAAACCATTTGGCTGTATAATTTATTTGGTTGGGAGATTCTTAATGACAGCTTTTAACATTTTAGGAATTATGGGAGTGTTTAGATGGTTTATCTGATCCTGATTTAACTTTGGATCCTGGTATCTTTCTAGAATATTGACCATTTCATCCATATTTTACAGCTTTGTTGAGTATAGGCTTTTGTAATAAGTTCTGATATTAAGATCTATGCTCAAGGATTGGCATAAATGGCCATCTTGCCAAAAGCAATCTACAGATTCAGTGCAATCCCCATCAAAATTCTAACTCAATTCTTCTCAGAGTTAAAAATTAGCAATTTGAAAATTCATTTGGAATAAGAAAAAGCCCAGAATAGCGAAAACTATTCTCAACAATAAAAGAACTTCTGGAGGAATCACCATCCCTGATTTCAAGCTGTATTACAGAGCAATAGTGATAAAACTGCATAGTGTTGGTACAGAGATAAGCAGATAGATCAATGGAATAGAACTGGAGGCTCAGAAAAGAACTCGCACACCTATGATCGCTTAATCTTTGACAAAGGAGCTAAAACCATCCAGTGGAAAAAATACGGAATTTTCAACAAATCATGCTGGTTCAACTGGCTGTCATCTTGTAGAAGAATGCAAAACAATTCATTCTTATGTCCTTTCACAAAGCTCAAGTCCAAGTGGATCAAGGACTTGCACATAAAACCAGATACATTGAAACTAATAGAAGAGAAATTGGGGAAGAGCCTCAAACATATGGACACAGGGGAAATTTTCTTCAGCAGAACCCTAATAGCTTATGCTCTAAGATTAACAATCAACAAATGGGACCTCATAGATTTGCAAAGCTTCTATAAGGCAAAGGATACTGTCAATAGGACAAATTGGAAATGAACAGATTGGGAAATGATCTTTACCAATCCTTGAGGTAACAAAAGAACAGATATTGTATGCCCACACTGAAAAATAGATGGTAGCCCAAAAGTTCAGAATACCCAATATACAATCCAGAGACCATATGAAGCTCAAGAAGGAAAACAAATGCCTGGATGATTCAATACTCCTTAAAATGGGGAACAAAATACTCATGAGAGGAAATATGAACACAAAGTTTGGAACAGAAACTAAAGGAAAGGCCATTCAGAGACTGCACCACCTGGGGATCCATCCCACATACAGGCACCAAACTCAGACACTATTGAGGATGCCAAGAAGTGCTTGATGATAGGATCCTAATTTAGCTATCTCCTGACATGTTATGCCAGATCATGAAGAATATGGAGAGGGATGCTCGAAGCCAACCATTGGACTAAGCACATGGTCCCCAATAAGAGGAGTTAGAGAAAGGACTGAAGGAGGTGAAATGGTTTGCAAACCCATAGGAAGAACCACAATATTAACCAAGCAGACTTCCCAGAGCTCCCAGGGACTAAACCACCAATGGAAGAGTACACATGGAGTGACCCATGACTCCAGACATATATGTAGCAGAGGATGGCCTTACCTAGCATCAATGAGAGGAGAGGCCCTTGGTCCTGTGAAGGCTCAATGACCCAGTGTAGGGTAATGAAAAGGCAGGATGGAAGTAGTGGGTAGGTGAATTGAGGAGCAACATCATAGATGCGGGGGGGGGGGGGGGGGGGGATGCATAGACAGTTTCCAGAGAGGAAACAGGGAAAGGGGATAATATATGAAATGTAAATAAGTAAAATATCCAATAAAAATGAAAAAAATAAGAAGAGCAGTGAATTATACTTGAATGACTTTACAGTGTGGAAAAATAAATGACAAATGATATAATTATAGTCTCAACAATATATGAAAATATTGCAAAAATGTTTGGGACTTTATGTGCATGTTTCTATGTCTGCCTCTACTGTCCAGTGAACAGTGTTCATGACATGAGACTTTTTGCAAGGAAGAGAGTGATTACTGAGCATTTTTGAAAACTAGGAAAGAGAATTCTGCCACTGAACTTTCCATTTCTAAAGAAGAAATGGGAAGACTATGGTAATTAGTCATTTAGGGTGAACACAGTTTTAAAAATATGCATCTAAAGCTATGTAATGTTCATTGACTTTTTCATGATTACTGTATGAAAGGACAATGCAATCAGTGGTGATTTTTGAAAACACTGAGTTCTTTAGGTTGCCATTGCTGTGACACAATACCTGAAAAAATTATGTTAAAAGGAGGAAAAGTTTATTTTACTTCAAAATTTCTAAGAGATTTGTCAATTGTCACTTAGGTCTTTGGCAGCATAACATATTATTTTAATAACAAGTGTGATAGAGTTAGCCTAGTCACATATTTATGATCATAATAAAAAGACACAGAGCAGGGGGAGGGGGAACAAGAGAGAATCTTGATATCTCTTTGAAGTCACATTTTCAGAGATACAACTTCCTCTACAGGATCTGTCTCCTAAATGTTTTCCACCTCACTGTAGTGCCACAGGCTGAAGACTATAGCTTCAATACAGAACTCCTGGAGATTGCTGTAGATATAGACTCTGATTCAGGTCCAGGAACACTTTGCCAATGTATCTTCTAACAAGCTATTGGCTGTTGGCATCTTTATTTGCCAATCAGAAATATCTTGGGAGCAAGGTCACATAAGTTCTACATATAGACTCTCATCTCTGAAGCAACTGGGTCTTGAAGAAAGGCTATTACTGTTAGAATACAAGCAGCATCAATCCAACCCACCATACAACTTCTTGCCTCCTGGCACAGTACATATATTTTAGCATCATTTCAGTCTACTAAGATTAGTGATGCTTTAAGGTACAACACTTTTGATCAATTTTGTTTCAAAGTCAGTGGTGTACAGGGAATAAAGTTCATGAGTATTGGTCATAAAATTAACTGGAGTTAGCTTTTCATCTCTTGGGGTTTCTCCTTTATTATCTCACCTACACTCAGTCTCTAATGATTCTTTGTCATTTCTTTGTGCTGTCTTTCTCTGTCAAGCCATGAGGTGCTAATGGCTGCTTTGAGTCCTTCCTCATTGGAGATCCCTTAAAAAGTAATCTTTTTACATGTTATTTTATTATTATCACTTAAAAGAATATTTGTTTTCTAATGAGAGACAAAAAGGGTAGAACCAAATGAATGAGAAGTGTAAAGTAGGGGGAGGACAGGTAGAGGAAATTTAATCAGGATATATTTTATGAATATAAAAGATCTTTTTTTTTTCTTTCCATTAAAAAGATTGACTATTTCAGATCTGGGGAGATTGCTTAGTTATTTAGAGTACTTGTTTGTGCAGAGGATCTACGTTCAATATTAGTACCCACATGATGGCTCAAATCATTCATACCTTCAAATCTAGAGTATCTGATTCCTTATTTTGAGCTTTTCATGTGTTCTTATATGCAGGCAAAGTATTCATACACATAATATAGGATCTTTGAAAATAAAAATGTCTGTTGATTTCTTCTGCTATTACTGACATTAAAGTTCAGCTTATTTATTCGACTTTACAAAATGCCTAACTTGTAGAAAGATGGCAACAAAATTGTAGATATGTTGTCTTCCTATTTTAAGTAGTTTTAAATTTGGAAAATAGTCATACAGTTATTTCTTTACTGTTTTTTGACTGATTATTTCTTCATGTCATGTTACCCACTATCAGAAATCACTGCAGTAATTTACATGTTGCAAACCTCTCTGCACAAGTTTAGCTAAAACTCATATCAGCCAGGCATTATAAACTTACTGTTTGATCTGTGTAGTGCCCATCATACATGATTTTGTGTATTATTAAATCAACTGACTTCTATTGTTCTTTTCTTTGTCTTTTGATTCCGTATCTATTATTCCTGCAATAATAGGATTGTTTCACCGAAGGTTCTGTTAAATTGAAATTAATAATAATAATAATAATAATAATAATAATAAACTAAATACACCCTGTATGGAAAGGAATGGTTATGTTCTTCTGAAATATCCTCTCTCACTATTCTAAACCTAAACCTTATGCTAAATCTATGTAAACTTAAGACTATCGTAATTCTTCTCTGAAAACTTCATTTTCAGTTATATGTCACTTTTAATCAAATATTTAACTTATTACCATTGTTGTTTTGGGTATTACTAGGATTAGTGTCCTACTTACAAAAGTCTGATTGATTAACTATAAGTATTGGTTTATATTAATATAATGTCATCCATGTAAACTTCTGCTAGAGTTAAGAGATTTTGTGTCTTCAAGCAAAGATAACATATCTCGTAATCACTTAAAAATTATTGGTGATATGGAATTAGACATTTCCTTAGAAGAAATTCAATCTGGATAAAGTACATTATTATGTGCTATGTCACATAGAGGACCAGAAAACTGATACATGAGCACAGACTTGTGTTTAAAGAAGGCAGAAAAGAAATAAGGGGATCTGTGGTGGGAGAACTCTGCCTGGGCCACCATAGCTCCATAGCCAAATAGCACTGGGAGAAAGCTAGCCTCCCAAGAGTGTAGAAAGCCCATGAGAGGGAGTAAGAGGTGCTACACTGCTCAGCGGGATTTGCCAGGAATCCTAGGGACACAGGGACTGAGGAACAGCCAGGAGAAGGAACCTTCTGGTTTCCATTTGTGGGTGGAGACCTCTGCTTAAGCCACCAGAGCTCCATAGACAAATAGTGCAGGGAGAAATCTAGACTAACAGGAGTGTGAGCAAGCCTGCCTGCTCAGAAGGACCCACCTGAAATACCCAGGACACAGGAACTGAGGAACGGGGTTCTGGTTTCTGTCAGTGGCTGGAGAGCAGATCCTGTGACACAGGGCTCTATACTCAAATAGTGCCAGGAGAGATCTGGTATTCCAGGAGTGCCAACACACCTTCAAACACAGGCAAGACCAATACTTCAGTTCAAATTTACTGGATCAAGAGGGACCCTTGCAGAGCCATCAGGACTCAGGAATCAAGGGACAGCTGGGGACTAGATCCTTCTGGTTTCGGTCTGCACCCCAGAGATGACCGAGTATCACATCTCTCCAAAACCAAATTCCTCTGAGAGAGAACTGGTCTTCAAGGAGTATTGATACCAAGGCTTGCAAGAAGGACAAGACACAGTCAGAGAGAGTAAGACCAACTAACACTAGAGATAACCAGATGGCAAAAGGCAAGGGCAAGAGATAACCAGATGGCAAAAGGCAAGGGCAAGAACATAAGGAAGAGAAAACAAGGCTAAGTGGCATCATCAGAACCCAGCTCTCTTACCACAACAAGCCCTGGATAACCCAACACACCAGAAAATCATTACTCAGATTTAAAATCACATCTCATTATGATGATAGATTTTAACAAGAAAATTAATAACTCCCTTAAAGAAATACAAGAGAATACAGGTAAACAACTAAAAGCCCTTAAAGAGGAAACACAAAAATCCCTTAAAGAATTATAGGAAAACACAATCAAACAGATGAAGGAAATGAACAAAACCATCCAGGAACTAAAAATAGAAATAGAAACAATAAAGAAAACATAAATGGAGGCAACCTTTGGGTTAGAAAACTTAGGAAAGAGATCAGGAGTCATAGATGCAACATAATATAAGAGATAGAAGAGAGAATCTCAGGTGCTGAAAATACAATTACAATGTTAGAAAACATTGGCACAACAGTCAAAAAAAAAAATAATCACGAAATGCAAAAACCTCTTAACCCAAAACATCCAGGATATCCAAGATACAATTAGAAGACAGAATCTGAGGATAATAGAAATAGAACAGAGTGAAGATTCCCAACTTAAAGGACCAGTAAATATCTTCAACACAATTATAGAAGAAAACTTCCCTAACCTAAAAAAAGAGATGAAAAGAAATATAAAAGAAGCCTATAGAACTCCAAATGGATAAGACCAGAAAAGAAATTCCTCCAGTCACATTATAGTCAAAACACCAAATACACAAATAAGGAAAGAATATTAAAAGCAGTAAGGGAAAAAGGGCAAGTAACATATAAAGGCAGACCTATCAGAATTATACTAGACTTCTCACCAGAGACTATGAAAGCTAGAAGATCCTGGGCAGATCTCATACAGACACTAAGAGAACACAAATTCCAGCTCAGGCTGCTATATCCAGCAAAACTCTCAATTATCAAAACTGGTGAAACCAAAATATTCTGTGACAAAACCAAATTTGTACAGTATGTTTCCACATACCCAGTCCTACAAAAAGTAATAGATGAAAAATGCCAACTCAAGGAGGGAAACTACACCCTAGGAAAAGCAAGAAAGTAATCTTTCAACAAACTCAAAAGAAGGTAGCCACACAAAGGTAAAAATATCATAGAAAATAACAGGTAGCAACAATCACTATTTCTTAATATCTCTTAACACCAACGGACTCAATTACCCAGTAAAAAGACATAGACTGACAGACTGGATCCATAAACAGGCCCCAGGACGTTGCTGCATCCATGAGACACACCTCCATATTAAAGATAAACATTACCTCAGAGTAAAGGGCTGGAAAACAATTTTCCAAGCATATAGTACCATGAAACAGACTGGAGTAGCCATTATAATATCAGATAAAATCAACTTTCAACCAAAATTCATAAAAAAAGATAAGGAAGGAAATTTCATACACATCAAAGGAAAAATCTACAAGGAAGATCTCTCAATTCTGAACATCTATACCCCGAATGCAAGGGCATCCACATTCATAAAACAAACTTTAATAAATCTCAAAGCACACAATTCATTTCACACAATAATAGTGGGTGACATCGACACCACATTATCATCAATAGACAGATCTTGGAAACACAAACTAAACAGAGACACAGTGAAACTAACATGTTATGAACCAAATTAGTTTAACAAATATCTATAGAACATTTCATCCTAAGTCAAAAGAATATATCTTCTTCTCAGCACCTCATGGTACCTTCTCCAAAATTGTTCATATAATTGGTCACAAAACAAAACTCAAAAGATATAAGAATATTGAAATAATCCCATGCCTCCTATCAGATCACTACAGAATTAAGCTGGTTTTCAATGGCAACAACAACAACAACAGAAAGCCCACATACACATGGAAGCTGAACAACGCTCCCCTGAATGATAACTTGGTCAAGGAAGAAATAAAAAAAGAAGTTAAAGACTTCCTAGAATTTAATGAAAATGAAAGTACAACATACCCAAACCTATGGGAAACAATGAAAGCAGTGTTAAGAGGAAAATTCATAGCTCTGAATGTCTCCAAAAAAGAATTTGGAGAGAGCTTATACTAGAAGCTTAACAGCACACCTGAAAGCACTAGAACAAAAAGAAGCTAAAACACCCAAGAGGAGTAAAAGGCAGGAAATAATGAAATTAAGTACTGAAATCAACTAAGTAGAAACTAAAAGAACTATACAAAGAATCATCAAATCCAGGAGCTAGTTCTTTGAGAAAGTCAACAAGATAGATAAATCTTTAGCCAGACTAACCAGAGGGCACAGAGACAGTATCCAAATTAACAAACTTAGAAATAAAAAGGGAGATATAACAACAGATTCTGAGGAAATTCAAAAACTCATCAGATCTCACTACAAAAGCCTATATGCAAAAAATTGGAAAATATGTATGAAATGGACAAGTTTCTAGACAGATAACAAATACCAAAGTTAAGTCATGATCAAATAAACCACCTAAACAGTCCCATAATGCCTAAAGAAATAGAAGCAAACATTAAAAGTCTCCCCCTCCCCCCCCAAAAAAGCACAGTACCTGATTGGTTCAGTGCAGAATTCTATCAGACCTTCAAAGAAGACCTAATATCAATACTCTTCAATCTATTTCACAAAATAGAAATGGAGGGAACACTCCCTAATACATTCTATGAGGCCACAATCACACTGATACCAAAACGTCACAGACACAATAATAGAAAACTTCAGACCAATTTACTTATGAATATCAATGCAAAAGTACTCAATAAAATTCTTGCAAACCAAATCAAAGAACACATCAAAACGATCACTCACCATGATCAATTAGGCCTCCTCCCAGGGATGCAGGGATGATTCAGTATCTGGAAATCCATCAGTGTAATCTACTACATAAACAAACTCTAAGAAAAAAACCAGATGGTCATTTCATTAGATGCTGAAAAAGCATTTGACAAAATTCAGCATCCCTTCATGATAAAAGTCTTGGAAAGATCAGGAAGGAGCATACCTAAACATAGTAAAAGCAATATACACTAAACCAGTGGCCAACATCAAACTAAATGGAGAGAAACTCAAAGCAATCTCACTAAAATCAGGGACTAGGCAAGGCTGTTCTCTCTCTCCCTATCTATTCAATATAGTACTTGAAGTTCTAGCTAGAGCAATTAGATATAAAAGGAGGTCAAAGGGAAACAAATTGGAAAGGAAGAAATCAAAATATCACTATTTGCAGATGATACAATGGTATACTTAAGTGACCCAAAAAACTCCACCAGTGATCTACTACAGCTGATAAACGCCTTCAGCAAATTGGCCGGATACAAAATTAACTCAAGCAAATCAGTAGCCTTCCTATACTGTAAGGATAAACAGGCTGAGAAAGAAAGAAATGCCACCCTCCACAATTGTCACAAACAATATAAAGTGTCTTGGTGTGATTCTAACCAAACAAGTGAAGTATCTGCAGAAGAAGAACTTCAAGTCTCTAAAGAAAAAAATAGAAGAAGACTTCAGAAGATGGAATGATCTCCCATACTCATGGATTGGCAGGATTAATATAATTAAAATGGCCATCCTGACGAAAGCAATCTACAGATTCAATGCAATCCCCATCAAAATTCCAACTCAATTCTTCATAGACTTAGAAAGAGCAATTCTCAAATTCATATGGAATAACAAAAACCTAGGATAGCAAAAATATTCTCAACAATAAAAGGACTTCTGGGGGAATCAGCCTCCCTGACTTCAAGCTGTACTACAGAGCAGTAGTGATAAAAACTGCATGGTATTGGTACAGTGACAGGCAGGTAGATCAATGGAATAGAATTAAAGACCCAGAAATGAACCCACACACTTCCAGTCACTTGATCTTTGACAAAGGAGCTAAAATCATCCAGTGGAATGAAAACAGCATTTTCAACAAATGGTGCTAGTTCAATTGGTGGTCTACATGTATAAGAATGTGAATTGGTCCTTTCCTATCTCCCTGTACAAAGCTCAAGTCCAAGTGGATCAAGGACCTCCACATGAATCTACTTGAAGAAAAAATGAGGAAAAGTCATGAACACATGGACACAGGGGAAAATTTCCTGAACAGAACACCAATGGCTTATGCTCTAAGATCAAGAATCCACAAATGGGACCTCATTAAATTAGAAAGCTTCTGTATGTCAAAGGACAGTGTAAAATGTACAAAACAGCCACCAACAGATTGGGAAAAGATTTTTACCAATCCTACATCTGATAGAGGGCTAATATCCAATATATACAAAGAACTCAAGAAGCTAGATTCCAGAGATCTAAATAACCCTATCAAAATTGGAGAACAGAGCTAAACAGAGGATTATCAACTGAGGAAGCTAGAATGGCCAAGAAGCACCTAAAGAAATGTTTAACATCCTTAGTCATCAGGGAAATGCAAATCAAAACAACCCTGAGATTCCACCTCACACCAGTCAGAATGGCTAAGATCAAAAACTCAGGTGACAGCAGATGTTGGCTAGTATGTGGAGAAAGAGGAACATTCCTCCATTGCTGGTGGGAATGCAAGCTGATACAACCTCTCTGGAAATCAGTTTGGCGGACCCTCAGAAAAATGAACATAATACTACCTGATGACCTAGCTATTCCACTCCTGGGCATATACCCAGAAGATGCTCCAACATGTAATAAAGACATATGTTCCACTATGTTCATAGCAGCCATATTTATAATAGCCAGAAGCTGGAAACAACCCAGATGTCCCTCCACAGAGGAATGGATACAGAAAATGTGGTACATTTACACAATGGAATACTCTTCAGCTATTAAAAACAATGACTTCATGAAATTCGCAGGCAAATGGATCGAACTTGAAAATATCATCCTGCAGGAGGTAATGCAGTCACAAAAGAATGAACACAGTATGTACTCACTGATAAGTGGTTATTAGCCCAAAATTTTGGAATACCCAACGGTCACTTCACAGAAACTGTTGGACTGAGAGTGAGGTCCCATCTAGAGGAGTTGGAGAAGGGCCTGAAGGAGCTGAGGGACTTGACAGTCTCATGGAGGGAGCAATAGTGTCCACTGGCCTGACCTCCAGATGCTCCCAGAAACTGGATCACCAAACAAAGAATACACATGGAGGAACCCATGGTGCTGGCCACATACATGGCAGAGGAGGGTTTTGTTAGCCATCATGGGGAGGAGAGGTCCTTGGGCCTGAGGGTGTTAGATTCCCCAGTATAGGAGAATGCCAAGGAGGGAAGACTAGAGTGGGTGGGTGGATGAGTAGAGGATACCGTCATAGAGGCAGAGGGAGGGGGAGGGAATAGGGAGGTTCCTAAGGGGAGATCTGGAAAGGGGGAAACATAGGAAATGTAAATAAAGTATCAAAAAATATTTTAAAAAAGAATTTTGAAGGGTAAGACAAAAAAAAGAAAGAAAGAAAGGAAGGAAGGAAGGAAGGAAGGAAGGAAGGAAGAGAAAGAAAGAAAGAAAGAAAAGAAAAAGAAAATTAAAATAATGTGATTTGTATCCCTTGGTTTTTAGCTGCTATCACAACTTTGAAGTTTTTTTATGGGTGGACTTTATATATCTTAATTAAAATAGTTTAATCTTGGCCAACAATCATTCTCTCATATGCCAAATTATGCTTACATGTAGTGTCTTAAATATTTGTGCCTCTGTTCTCATCAGGAAAATTGGTTTATGTTGTGGATAGCACTGGGACCTTTTGTATTTTGATGGTAATTCTACCCTCCAGGGAGGGGCTTCAGACAAGGAGTGAGTTACATACTCATGTAACTTCTTGTGAAACAATCCCCTATTGAATAAAGGAACCAATCACCGGGTGATGAGGGGGTTATTCCAAGTTGGAGAGGGGAAGAGAGGAGGAGGAGGAGGACAGAGAGGGTCTTCTTTTGGAACAGGGACAACATATAGATAAGATGTAACCAGGAGAGTCTCCTAGTATGGAAGATCTGCAAGGATTCACCACCAGAGGATTCAGATTTTGATAAGGCTTACAAGATTAGGTTTTAGGTGTTACATCCAGAGACTGAGTTACTATTGTTTCTGAGCTAAGTTTGTGTTGCATTTTCCTTTATGGCTATTTGTCTGGGTTCCAGAGAGAAGGTACAGTGGCAAACTGTGGGTTTGCCAGATGTACACCACAGAGGCCCTGGGGGTATTGAAGCATGGGGCTGATATGGTAGTGACTCTCAATTGGGAACCTAGTGAGCTGGATAGAGAGATCATGGAGCTTCAGAGCTCCACAAGATAAATGTAGGCTGGCCATTGCCCACCAGTGCATGGCCTGCCAGGTTGACAGGGCTGAGAGAACAAGGGCATAATGTGAGAATATGTTATATATCTTCTTTTTATATTTCCTGCAACAAGTTTATAATTTTGTGATTTTTATTTCAGTTTTTATTTTTCTGACATTATAATATAATTACATATACTCCCTTTCCTTCAGCAGTACATCCTCTCTCTTGTATCACTCATTAGTGTTTTACAAGTTAGTGACCACTCTTTTATGTTTCTCTATTTGTATTTTGTATTGTGGCCCTGCTGGCTCTATAAAATGTATTTGGTAATTGTTCATATTTTGCATGTTTTAAATAGTTTGAAGAACATTTATGTTAGCCAATATTTTAGGTTTAGTACAATTTTGTAGTATACCTGTCTTTTCTTTGTAGGTAAGCTTCAGTTATTACTGGTGTTTCAACAGTAGAAACAGCAGATTTACTTGACTATCCTTCAGTTTCTATGGAAGTACAATATACCTAATCCTTTCACCTATTTTTTTGCCTCTATATATGTGTCCATCTATTTAATCACTCATGTCTTATTCATTCATGATTCCAGTCCTGATTCATGTGTCTCCTTTGTCTTTCTGCTCCTTCATTTCCTCTGTAGACTATAGGCCAGTTCATGTCTTAAGACATCTCCCATCCTTTCTATTTCATTCCAGAGCCCTTTCTAATTTTTATTGGGAAGTACTGTATCAGTGTTTGAAATAATCTCTAGTCCCTTTCTTTTTGTAGCATTTCTTATTACTACAGTTTCCCAAGCCATATTTATTTCACTATTTGGCTGCATTGTATTCTCAAAGTAAATTGTGCTGCTTTTCTGTTGTTCTGTGACATATACAAAAGTTTTAAGATTGGCATACATCACACTTTGTCATGTCACAGTTTGTTAATTCTCAATAGGTTTTCTTTAGCTTTTACATTATTTCTTGTTTCTGCCATGAAAATTTAGACATGTCAAATATTTTCTTTAAAAGGAAAGTCCTTTACTTGCCTGTATTCCTTTGTGTAGGATTAAGAGTCCCTGGCTTTAGCACATCCATTTCTGTTTAGCTCATATTTCAGCTGTAATACTGGTGAGATTTTGTAGATGATAACTTCTGTCATTACCAATAGACCCAATTTCAAAGAAAACCCCCTCATCTTCTGGCTCTTACAATGTATCCACCCCTATTTCACAATGAGCCCTGAACCTCCAGTGCGAATGGTGTATTATAGATGAATTATTTGGGACTGGACTGTAAGTGTGCATTTTGATTGGTTGGAGATTTCTGTAATAATTATGCAATACATTATGAAATCATGGTACAATGAAACAAGAAATAAATATCAAGAAAATGGCACCTTCTATACAAATACATGGAAGTTGAATGAACAATCATGTTACTGGAAAAAAGAGAGAAGAAATTTCAAAAGTTCCTAAAATCAAAAAAAAAATCAAATCTATGCTTACCAAAATATTTAAGGTATAACTGAAGAAGAAAAGCAACAGTTGGTAATAGAAAATGGCATGGTCCCGTTTCATACTGAGAAGAATGACAGAAACTGGTTGCTACATTAGAGTTTTCTGGCAGTTGTCCATATTAAAATTCTTATGGTTTTAATACACACATCATATGACTCTATGCAGTTTTTAAAAAATACCATAGAACAACAAAATCCTTGATAGACACAGAGAAATGAAAACACGCAGAACGTATCTATGACCATGCTATGGAGGGGCAAAGTTATAGTTGGGCTTATGACACATATTGAAGAGATCATTACTAACTGATATTTACATTCTAAAATAATTTTCAAAGTCAGTTCTTTGGAAATTTCACAAATGAACTCAGTGTATCTTTATCATGTCTAGTCCTTGCCTCCTTTCCTCAAAGTCCTCTTGAGGCTGTGGAGTCAGATAGCAATTTTATTAGATCGGCGATGCTTTCACTATTAATCCAGTTTCCTAAGGAAAAATCTCAATTTCATGAAGCATTAAAAATTATATTTCTGATTTGGATACATGAATTAGTTAATGAGTTTTACAATTTGATATTAATAAATTGACTTTCATTACTTTTCTGTGAAATAAATTGTGACTTTATTGAAGTAAACTTTATTTGCCAAATTAATAGCTATTGTTTATAATATATTTGATTGGTGTATCCTGATTTTCTTGATATATACTCTATTCAGTGAACAAAAGATGAAGAGGCTTTTGAGATTTGGATTTCTAAAGATAATGCTTTTATTTTTTAAAAAGAGACTTATTATACCCACACATAGATTCAAAGGATATACAAATAAAAGAAACTTCTCAGCAATGGACTGTGTCGAACATTTCCAAAACAGACAGGGTAGATGTGCACTTAGCAACCTTTCCCAGTTATATGACACTTCAATGTTCTGAGATAAAATAGAATGTGGTATGTTTCATTGTATATGCAGTTGGAAAGGTTAAAAATTGCTAAAAGTTTATAATTTTTGCCATGTGATTTTAAGAATGAAAGATGTTCCCAGCTGGGAAATTCTTCTTTCGTCTCTGCTGTAGGATAAACCTAAAAATCAAAATGATAATCAGTTACTTGTTGGTTATATTGTTAATGTTCCTTTTTCATTTCTTCTGTGTTCAACCAGTGAAATACATTCAGAAATGTTCTGTGTCCATCAAATTTATGAGTTTTCATTTATCTAAATAAAGAGACTCTCAAGCAGTTAGCATTCTAGAATCTGTGGTGAAGATTGATGTATATTTCTTCTGTTCACAGAGGAAGTATGCCCTTTCAGAAGCAGAGAAAATACAGAAAATTTCTATTTGATTCTGGGCCAATGGAAGAGTGCATATCAGTTACCCACCCAGAAAATTTTTATAGGTCCTTTTATATGTATTTCACAGAAGCTGATATGTGTCACTATTCTATGAAATCCATTACCTAAGAAGTCTGTGTATGAAAATCTCACATGTGATAAGGATCAGATAGTGAATTAATATCCAGAATCAAGGGATGACTGTGATCAAAGGACCAGATCTCTTTTCTTCCAACCAATAATGGTGTCCTCTAAGTGTCTAAGAGGAACATCTATGTTTCATTGGGATCCCCAGGGTGGGAAAAGATGAGAAACATCTGAAAAGGTTGGAGATGCCAGAAACCTCTTAGAGTAGTGGTTTTGAAACTTCCTAATACTGTGACCCTTTAATATAATTCCTCATGCTCTAGTGAACCTCAACCATAAAATTATTTTCATTGTTCCTTAATAACTCTAATTTTGATAATTAAATTAACTTTTGTAATGTAAACACCTGATATGCAGATATCTGTTATATGACTCCCAAAGGAGTCATGACCCACAGGTAGAGAAACACTGGAAGATTTCTGAATAAGATCAGTTATCTATCTTTCTCTCTGGAAAGATGAAGTATTTTTGAAATCTTTCATTGTTATTGTTGTTATTTTATACATCCTACTTCTTTTAAGAATGAGAATAACTAATGAGAAATGCTCACCTTGGTGAGTATCCACCTAAGGTCATCCAGGAGTTCTCTCTTGTTCTTTTCGATCTCTGTGGCTATGGAGAGGATAGTTTCGGGAACATCTTGCATGGCTCTAAGTTCAATCACTAGAGTGTATAGTGGGTTGATCCAGGCACTCACGTAATTGATCAATGTTTTTAAATATTTTTCAGTCTGAGAAACACATTAGAACCATTTCATTATAATTTGAGTTTAGCATGTTTGTTACTTATAATGCTTATGTAAAGAAGCTGAACTATGTAGTACTGTGAAAGGGAGCCTGGTTCCAGATTGAGCAAAGGCTAGAAATCCCAGTGACCCTGAAGGAATGGAAGGCATTTGCCCCACACCTGGGCACCTGGCTCCTGTCATGTAGCTACAGCCCCCCCACAGCCTTCCATAGATTTGTGACCATCAGTCACATAAGGGCAATGCCCCAAGCCCCTGAACAGATAGAGAATGTGGCATGTGGTACCCTCAAGACATATCTCCATTTTAATGAGGTACCTAATGGTCCGGAGGACTTAGCCAATAAAGTCTTCACCCAGACCCCATTCCATGCACAAAGTATTTAACCTCAGGCCCACCCTGAGTTGGGAGGTAGGATGATGGGGTGTACAGTTTTACTCATCAACATTCCGCCATAACAATAAATGCCTTAAAACCATGAATTGCTTGTTTTCATCGGGATCCAATGTGGGGAACAATGGAGAAGGCCTTCACTTAAAGAACTGCTGTATAACCTCTCGTAGAAGGCCTCTCTGTGCTCCCAGCCAAGTCACAGCTCTTAAGTTCAAACCAGCCACTGTCACCAAGCCAAGGACACTCCCCTGCAGGATCCAGACAGAGCTCACCTCTTACCCCCCTCGGCCCCTAGCAAGATCCAGCCGATTGACCCCTATTCCTTTCTCAGCTCTTCCGCAGCTCCCAACGGCTCCTGGGTGCCCAAGAGCCTCAAAACCAGACTGCTTGGCAGGTGACAGCATGGGATCAGCGCAGTCAAAATTCCTGTGTCCTACCTCCATACCCCCAGTGGCCATGCCCTATGGCAGAGCAGACACAGGACTGCATTAACCCTACAAACTGAAACACGTTTTTACTATGTGTATAAGACACATGTATAGATATTACATAGTTTGAAAGTATAACATTTAAACAACTGGTATAATTTCTATAAAATAAAACAAGTTGTAGGGCTTATCAATTGGTGTTTTTCGGAGGTTAGGTCATCATATTTTGTTATCTTTATGCAATTTGAAGACCTTCCTTGCCAGTGAGATCTTTGTTTATTTGTTCATCAATTTGTAAAATGGGTTTTGCTAGCACTCAACAGTGCCCAATACATTTTGACTCATTCTAGATACAGGCAGGGGTAAGTGGTTAAAATTATTTTCAATAAGGGATTCATGTATACTATATATAGAGGAAGAACTATACCATATCCCAAAATGATATGTAGACCTTCTCATTATGAATTTGAGCATTGTTGCATCCTAAGGAACATAAACTCTTATTTCATAGGACTACCCTGCTCATCTGGTTTTCAGTTAAGACATAGAGAATAATAGAAGCATAACGTGATAGGTAAAAATAGAAATAGAACCAGGACAGAATTGAAAATCAAAAAGAGGGCATTGTTCAGTAATATAGAATGCTACTATGAAGAACCCATTAGCAGCATATAATAAAAACAATGACATTGTTATCACTGATGGAGGAGTGAATATATCAACAAAGAGAGGCAATTTAGCCAAACAAATCCTAAAAGAAATAGAATAATTTCAGTGGCAGGTCATTCAAAGAATACTATTGTTTAAATGGTATATTTAAGTGTCGCTACACTGTTATTGGGTATTTGATTTTATTTATAACTTATCAATTCTATGTTGTGATTATTTCCTATATTTTCTCTTCATTTTTTCTGCATGCATAATTACTATATCTATCATAATGACTGTAATAATTGACAGTACTATATACTGCTTCTGGAGTTCTATGAAAAACCAATAAAGGAAACTCACTTCAATATCTGCCTGCACAGTTCCCCCATCTGGAGGATTTGAGAGGGTATAATGGCAATAAGTTCCAGCTCTGACAACAACTTCATCCCGCCTCATCATTTTTGAGTTCTATAAATCAAACAAAAACAGTTAGATTTCAAATATAAAAAATAAATTCATGGCCAGAATATTAATGCATTTTAGAGGATTTGTAAATTTTAATAATAAATAGTTCATAAAATACAAACATCAAGCATTAAGAAACTGCTTGTCATGTAATTCTGTGTCTATTCATTGCACCTGCAATTTAAGTTGGCTTTTTATTAACTTTTGAATATTTAACTCCTTCCTCTATTACTCTCTTTTCTTCTTCACTTTCAAAAGTTACACTATGGAAGGCAAATACTGAAAGTGGTATTTATGAAGAACTACATGATTTAATTATCACCATTGTTTAGCATTTCAGCATAAAGCTATTCAGCATATTTATAAATCTTCATATTTTCTTTCAATAAGTACTGCTATTTCCTTACCCTGAAAACAAAGTTATAAATTTATTAATTTAACACTAAAGAATATAGCTGGGCATGTTTATAATAGTTTTAAAATGAAATGGTATGCAATGTGACCCGCAAAAATAAACTACTTTACACTAAATTCTATGTAAATTCAACATCAACAAAATTTAAACATATTAAATATTATTTAAGGTCATGTATTATATTAGTCATTGTATGATTCATGAATGTTTAATATACTTAAATATATACTTTAGAATATCTTATTTATTTAAAATAGTTAATTCATGAAAGGTTAATGACTAACTGTGAAGGTTAAGAAGTTGAAAAGCTGTCAGTTAGGAAGAGGAAATACAAATGCTGTATAATGCTTTCTCACCTAAAGTCTTATCATTGACAATGAGGCTATTAGTGGGAAGTAGCTGATAGTAAGTGAGGTACTTACAAGAGCCAAAAATTGTCCAGATGAGAATTGGTTGTGATACTGTGTCATGTTAAGGGGAGAAAAATAAAATCTAGTCAATAAAATAATCACCACGTGTTTATTCCTAACAGAGACACATCCTTTTGAAGACCATAGTATTGAAAGTTTGCCTGTATCTATAATTTCTTATTTTCAGACATTAAGAAACTACAATCATCACGAAAGGAAAGGATGTGATACTATTCCTCCCCTGATCCTGACAAACTCCTATCATTGAAAGTCTTTAAACCAAAATTAATAGTATTTGTGTGCTTCTTGCTAGATTTTTTCTTTCCTTTCCTTTTCTTTCTTTCTTTCTCTCTCTCTTTTTCTTTCTTTCTTTCTTTCTTTCTTTCTTTCTTTCTTTCTTCCTTTCCTTCTTTCATGCTTCCTTACATGTTTTACTTTATCTCTATTAAAAATATATTGTTCACTGAAATGCATATTTTCTATTGTATATAGCTGAAGTATGCTAAATGAACATGGCCAATGGAAATTCATGATCCTGAATGAAACAACAGGAAATGAGATTTATTACCAAGTCACATTTTAAAAATTTCTACCACAGTTTAGTTGTTTTTTTATTTATAATAAAGTAAAGAAAATATACAAATATCATTAGATCCTATGAAATTTCATTACACTGTCCAAGTGGCCCTGCCCTTGTTTCAGTAGTGGGGGTGTGTTTTTCCTATGAAGGTGTATTTTCTGATATTTGAGTCATGATGCTTAGTCTCTATTGCAGGTGAAGTGTTAGTACGGAGGTTGAGGTACTTACAAGCTCTGCATAGAATTGGTCAGCAAGATTACGAAGAGTCTCAGCTCGCTGCATGGCACTGTTAAATGTTTCCACAACGGGGTTCCAGCAGCGGTCCTCTTCCGCAAGACATGTAGGAATTGATGAAGCTTTCTCCCACAGCAGCAAGTTAGATACCACCAGCAGCAGGAGTGTGCCTGCTACATAGAAACAAAACCCACTTAGAGATGGTGCATTAATCTGAGATCTTCTAGGCCCAATGGATTCAGGAAAGTTGCATTTGGTCAAAGGTGTTTTGTTTCTTTGTTTGTTTGTTTGTTCTTGTTTTTGTCTTTCTGCATGATTTGGTATTTAATACCTGGAATGGCATACAAATTTACTCTAAGTACTTAGAGAAGTAATTGAATTTTTCTGAATAATAGTTTGAGAAGCAGGTGTTTTTATATATTTTTTTGTATTGGTTCAGAAGTGCTCCTGAATTTTAAAAATATCTGAACTTAAAATTAGTTCTTTACTTGTATTTTATGCCATTTTTACATAGTTTAGTATCTATGGAATTTCAGCTCATTTTCTGTTACCAAACTCTTAAAGAATATGTAATTTTTAATCTTCATGGCTGATGTCATCGCTTTGAACATTGACAGGACAGGAATTGAAAAGTTTACCTTTTTGCTTTCTCTATAAATTTGACAATAAATAAAACCATAATGATTCCTAACAAGATGAAGAGATGTTGTCCAATATATGATGTCAGCTTAGAACTGCTAACTTATGATAAATCTCCATCAGAGCATTTTTCATCAAAAACTTCAGATAATTCACTTTAAAGTTGATATGCCCCATAATTTTGTCAGTAGATTAGATTTTCTTAATGTAATCTGAATATATTTATGATAAAAAGGCTTATATGTTCATGTTATATTTCTTGTGGCTTATTATTGTCTAAGGTAGAAGTCAGAGCACCAACCATCACTACTTTTTACTCACAGTCACAATTCTGTTTCTTCTGCCTTGAGATAAGTTTGACTCAATCCACTGATTTTACACCTTCAATTTTTTCCAGTTTCTAAAACCCCAAACATTGTTCATTTGAGATGTATGCTTTGTTCTGGAAGGTATCCTATGTACTGGAAGCTGCTTAAAATTCCCATCAGTTCTACACATTAGATACTTTCCTCCTTCGCACTCTTCAAGAGAGAAGCCAACACAAACTCTCTTTGGACACTGCAACATGTCTCAAGTTAAAAGATTATGAGAACTACTAATCCAAGCTTGTGCCCTTATACAATCACTTTTAAGAAAAATAATTTTAAAAGATAATAGAAAGTCTATGCAGAATCCTTCTCCTGACAATCAATGAACAAATATCCCTCCAAACCAGAAAGAACATCAATCATTCCAAATAAAGAATTCTATTAAAATAAAAATCATAGAACCACTGAACTAAATACTTTTCCTAAGAAAGGCACATGGGTGACTGAATTTACTTACAGAAGTGATGTTGACTCAATGGCAGCTCCATCGCTGAGGAGTTCCTAAGCAGGATGAGTTCTGTCTCAGGAGATCTGCTTCACTGGAGTTGTATAGTCAGTTAGTTTTCTGTTCCTATATATTCTAGCAGATAACCCCAAGGGCATTTACAGCCATGTGACAGCAAGAAATCATGTACAGAAACACTCATTCATGATCCATGTCTTTCTATCTTTAGGGAATGTTAACTGTTTTATTACAACATACTTATATGTGTCTGGATGGTTCTTTTTACGTGCTCTGACACACTGACTCTTGGGCAAAATATTTTTGAGATCACTGAAGTCATTCTCAGCTGCCTGACGAAAGATGATCATGTCTGACCATGAGAAAATTGCTGTTCATGATCACATCCCCTTCCATAGAATCTTACATTCTTTTTTCATCTTTTTCTAATCTTTATGGACAGAGACTGACTTTCTTATTAAATATTTAAACATCATGCCAAAGCATTAGTAAATTATCCATAGTGTTATTATGAATCTTTGCCAATAATCACTGGCTACTCTGAACCATGTTTCTCAATGAACTAAGCTGAAAATTATAATAATCTGCATGCTTAAATTAGGTATGTAGAAGTCAGTCAAAAATAAATCAGACATATTTAACACAAAACCTCCATTAACTTCTTTCTAGGCAGTATAATCTCCCAAAAATTATTGGACAATATTTTAAAATAACAAATATGAGTTCTTTTACTGCAATTGCTCTTAATCATGTCAGAAGTTTGTTAATTGCACCACTAACAATTGTGCCATGATTGTCCTAATGAGTGTAGTTTATACACTTTCTTCTAGTATTAGCACTGGTGAAAATTCTTCAGTCGTATACTCCATAGTGGCTTCCAGATTCTGACACCTAGCCAACATTTATGTATCTTCTAACTCAATGCTAACAAAATTTCCTCATATTGTTGAAATAGAGTACTTGCTGCCAATACATTTTGGCAAACCTGTTAGGTCTAATATTCATTTAAAAGGTGATAGGCTACAACAATGCTGTAAGGGATTTCAGAAGCCTGACTGTACAAGATCTCTGAGAAGAAAATTCTGATATCCTTGTCACCCTCATCTAAGAGATTTATTTCAACAAACATATGGTTTGTAGGAGCCCTGAGGGCTAACAAAATGAATGGAAATATACAAACTCAGGTTTGGGAGGTAGGAGAGACCTTCTAGAATAAACCAGAGATCTGAGAAGTGAGAGACTCTCAGGCTCAAAGGGAAGGACCTTAGATGACATGCCCAACAGTGGGAAGAGGGAACTTGAAGAGTCTACTACCAGTAGAAAGACAGGGCAGCAAGTAGAGGGGTACAGTAGCCATCACACAGTCAAAAACTGTGACCCAGAACTATTCCTATCTAAATGATCTGCAAGGGCAAAAATGTAGAAGAGACTGAGAGAAACGAGATCCAGTGACTGGCCCAACTTCAGATCCATCTCAAAGGGAGCTTAAAAGGCCTGACACTATTACTGATACTATAGAGTACTAAGAGACAGAAATCTTGTATGGCTGCCCTCTCAAAGGCTAAACAAATAGCTGAAATAATCAGATGCAGATACTTACATCCAACCAATAGAATGAAGTCAGGGATCCCTGTGGTTGAATTAGGGAAAGACTGGAAGAAGTTGATTGGATGGGTAATGCCATAGGAAGAAGAGCAGTGTCAACTAACTTGGACCCTTGAGATCTCTCAGACGTTGAGACATAAGCCAGGCAGCATACACTATCTGATACAAGGCCCTCAACCCATGTACAGCAGACGACTTCCTCAGTGAGAGATTTGCTTAAACCTAAAGAGACTTGAGGCCCCAGGGAGTGGAGAAGCCTGTAGGAAATTTGGGGTGTGGGTAGAGGAGTGGAGACATTCTCTTAGAGATAGAGGAATGGGATGAGGAACTATGGAAGGGTGAGCCACTAGGGGGTAATGACTGGAATGTAAAAAAATATAAAAGTAATACAAACAAATCTTTACAAAAACAAACCAAAAAAACATATGGTTCTTTGGAATCCCATTTCCTACATGTATGTACACTTTCACAAGTTCTTTTGTTTTTCCTTTTTTATTAAGTTATTTTATTTATTTACATTCCAAATGGCACTCCCATTCGCAGTCCCCCCTCTCTGAGTTCATCATCCCATTTACCTTCCTCTTTGCTTCTGAATGCTGCCTTACCCACCCAACCCACCTACAACCCCAGCCATCAATCATTACACGTCTCTGGATCATCAAATTTCTAAATGTTTAAGCATATCCTCTCCCACTCAGTCCAAAAAATGCACTTCTCTGCTACATATGTGCTAGGGGCCATTGTCCAGCCCATGTATATTTTTGCTTGGTAGTTTAGACTTGGGGAGCTGAGAAGGGTCTGAGATAGGTGAAATTGACTTGATGATTCTGCATCCACATGGAAATTAGTCACAAATAAGCAAAGTTGTTAGACAGCATGAACAAGCCTTGAGGTTATATGAGTTGTTACTTACAGAGCATAAGACTGTGTAGAGTAGCATGGATAGGATCATTACAGCTTTTGCAAGCTTAGTCTAAGGACAGCACTGTGTACTGTTTAGTTTGCTTCAATTTAGACATATGATCAGTAAGAAGTGGCATTTTGCTAAGGGTAAAGAAGGAGCAGGGCCCATTCAAATCTGCCAAATCGGTTCTCCTTTCAAAGGTCTTCCAACTTTCAACAGTCTCTTGCTTGGTGTTATGCTCTATAGTTCTTTATCTGTCAACAGTGTTTTAGGAAAGGACTCTGGTGTGGGTTAGTTGTCTCCTCACAACAGACTTCCCTAATCTCAACAACACAAGTTCATCACACTTTTTCTAACGTCAATGAGAACACTACAAACTTGATATGCAGCCTACATCTCTTCTGCTCATCCATTCCCAAGATTTCTATCTACAATAGCGAATTGTATACAGAGTTCTCTATGAGGGAGAGTTAAGTGCCTACCTTAGGACAAGCTGTATCATTTTTATATTTCTTGATCTATCTCCTCATTCTTTCACTGTTGTCATGGATAGCCCTGGGCTGTTTGTAATCTGCTAATTCTGCCCTCCTGTGAGGAGCTTCAGACAAGGAGTGAGTTACACCTGTGGCTTGTGAACTAATACCCCAATGAAGAAAAGAGCCAGTCACTGGGCACATAGGGAGACTTCCATGTCAGAGAGAAGAAGAGAGGAAGCAGGACAGAGAAAGGGTCTTTTTGGAGCAGGGAAAGCAGATAGGATGTAGCTAGTAGAGTCTACTGTTATGCCAGATCTGCAAGGATTCGCCACCCGATGAATCGGGTTTAAATAAGGCTTACACGATTAGGTTTCAATGGGAGGCAGAGGCAGGTGGATTTCTGAGTTCAAGGCCAGCCTGGTCTACAGAGTGAGTTCCAGGACAGCCTGGGCTAGAGAGTGAAACCCTGTCTCGAACCCCCACCCCCCCAAAAAAAGATTAGGGTTTCAGTTGTTCTGCCCAGAGGTTGAGTTACCATTGTTTCTGAACTAAGTTTGTGTTGCATTTTCCTTCACACCGTGACTTGTCTGGGTTTAAGAGAGAAAGGTACATCAGCAAAGTGTAGGTTTGCCTCATGTGCACCACAGAGGCCATGGGGGTATTGAAGCATGGGGATGGCATGGTAGTGACCTGCCAGTGGAAACCTAGTGAGCTGGGTGGAGAGATCATGGAGATCTGAGTCAGAGCTCCATGAGATGAAAGGTCAGCCATTACCCGCCAATGCATAGCTGGCCAGCCTGCTGCCTGCCGGGATGAGAGCCCCAGGTCATAGCACAGAAATATGTGGCATATACATTCCATCTTTTTTAATAATTCCCACAACACACTGTTGGATTTTCCCCTAGTGATTTTGGATAGCCATGAATTCTAGTCTACTTGACAAATTGATGTGGGCGGTTCCTTGAAGGGTCTTTTAAGATATCCTTGGGTCCTCTGTAATGTCCAGTCACTTCTTTTCTACAGAGATACTTCTACTGCAAGTGTAATTTTATGCTGAGTCATGACTTCCAAGAAGATAGTATGGATTCATCTCTTCTAACAAAGTGAATGTGTTTTTCAGAAATGCAGGAGTTGAGATCTAAAACTATCTAATAAAAGTCAAAGGGGTTATTCCTGATATGACGAAACAGATGTCTTCTACTTGATTCTTAATTTAGTCAAAATGAGGATACTTTCAGCAAAGTTACCTGACTATAATGCTCAGTGAAAAGTTGGATTCTCTTCTCGCCTTTTTGTCTTCTGAAAGCCTCTTGTATGTTTGGATTCTTATTTCTTTTCCTAGATTCAGGTACTATTTTCTGCTATATATTTCCATTGTAGATTTTGTAAAATTTACAATGTACCTAATAAAAACATATGTACCTGTGCCTGTGCTCCTTCTCTGTCTCTATCTCTCTCACCTGCACACAGCTGTGCAAATATACATATATACACACATATGTATACACTTATACATACAAACATATTCACACATACACACAGTGACAAATATAAATAATCTCTAAGTGTAGCCTGCATTCACACTGTAAACAGTAATTTACCCTAAGCTAAAATTTTAAGAAGAAATATTTACTATCAGAAGTACCTCTCATATTCTGCAATTTATAGGTCAGTACAGGGTGCTGTTAATGCCAGTCTACTGGTGTGAATTTTCTTGTCTCTATATGTGGGTACTTTTGCAGTTGTTGGGTACACATTTATAAAGAAGTTGAAGTATTTCTTCAAGAACCTTATACCCTTGTTAAGAAAGTGAATGCAACAAATAGAGGAACAGAAATTTTACTCTGAGGTATGTACACAGGATAACTGAGCTCTAAAAAAGAGCAGTAGAAGTTTGAGGGTAACAATTGATAAAACTGGAATGTTTATAAATACTGACTTGAAATTCATTCAGAAATACAAACATCCCTAAGCCTGAGGTTTTTCACATAGATGTGAGCTAGAATTTTAAGAAAATCCCTTTTCCCTTGAGTACCTTTCGTTAGTGTATTTTATCAATGAAATATGTCATCAGTATAAATAAAATGTGTCAGTGTCAGTGTGTGTGTGTGTGTGTGTGTGTGTGTGTACATTTATGCTTATTTGTTTGTATGATTGTGTATGTGTATAAACATGTACATGTGTATATGCTCACATATGTCTATGTGGGGGGGGGAGGTGTTTATACATGTGCAACTTTACCTGTATATGTAGATGCATTTGAAGGTCTATACTGGATAGCTTAGTCATTCACTCCTTAACCTTTATTTTAGATAGATTATCTCACCAAACAAAGAGCTCATTGATTAGATAGATGTTTTAAGTACAAGCCCCAGGAATCCAACTGTCCCCACTTTCCAAGAACATGATGACTGTCATAGACAGCTTTACTCTGCTATTTCATATGGATTTGTGTAGTTGGGTACAGGCCTAGAACATGTGAACCATCTCTTCAAACAATTCGTGATAAATGAACATAACAAACAGTTCTGGAAGATGTATTTGCTTTAATTTAAACTTTTCAAATTCTATTTGTCAGGTTAAAAATTTACTGAAACAAGTAGTTCTTAGTCTTAGATTACAGTTGGTAATCTTTTTTCAGTCAGTCAAGGTGAACAAGCTTACCAAAATAATTCACACACAGACCCCATTGCAGAAGTCACTCCAATTAGGCTCCCTTTATTCCTCTAGTGGTGATGTGAACTCTACAGAGAACATGCTTGTATGATATGTATTACTTATCTTCTTACTTATTACTCATTTTATTACTTATTAATTATCATGGTTACTAGTTAATTATTTTTAGAATTTACAGAAATAAAATATGGTGAAGAAACAGAGTTTAGAAGTTTGGCAATATTTTAAGAAATGCGTTGTGATATTTTATATCTTAAAATAGGTTTTTAAAGTAAATTTATATTTGGCTTTGAAATATAAATGGACTAATTGTGTTAATTGTACAATGTGACATTAATGTGAGGGTAGAAAAACCCAGGCTAACTCAATTCTGTGGAAAGATTGCAGGCTGTAGGATTGTTGGGAGAGAAGAAATAATATTCTGTATAAAGATCTCATGAATTGTTTACCCAACAACAAGTGAAACATACATATGAGTGACATTACACTAAGTAGTATGTATTTTTTACTTAGGAATATGTATGTATATACATGGATGTGTGTTTAACAACATTAATAAGTATAAATAAGCTATGTATTCAACTAGAATAAAGAGGGTTATGAAGGATGATGTGAAGGGAGGGGAGGGATTAGAAAATTATGTAATTCTATCATTACCTAAACAAGAAACAAAATAAATTAAAACTAACAGAAAATTGCTTTTAATATTTATTTTTCAAATGTCCATTTCAAGGCTACTAAATTCTGCAAGACTTGGAACATCAATAATAGACATCTGGGCTCTTAAAATGGTTCCCAAGGTTTTCTTTCCATTTTATGTCTCTACTATACAAATAAATTATGATTTTGACAGTAGATTTTCATACAGAGGATGCTCTCTGGGTGTTTATTAGGCATTTTTGAAAATTGCTAAAGAGATAAACTCTGCTACTGAGGTTTCCTTTTCAAGAGATTAAAATGTGAATGTATGCAGTCAGACTCATTTTATGTAAATACCATTTTAGTGATAGAAGTATGAAATTATTTGATATTTACTTATCAGTGACAATAACACATAAAGAGGAATTCCAATCAGTGGTGACTTCTGAAAATACTGGATTGTAAGGTTTTTATTGCTGTAAAAAATAGCTGAGAAAATCCTCTCAAACAAAGAAAAGTTTTCCTTTGGCTTGTAATTTCTAAGGGTGTGTTCAGCTGTTAATACTGTGGCAGCTCAGTATATTATGGTGAGATCAAGGGATCATACATTACAAGTAGAATATTTACTTATTCATGGGCAGGTTAGTGAGAGAGTGGGGAGGGGAGGGAGAAGAGAATCTCCATGTCATTTTCAAGATATACACTCAGTGATATAGCCTTCTTTTACTGATTCTATTTTCTACATACCTCACCTTGTTGCAGTGCGACAGGCTGAAGACCACAGTTTCAAAAGAAGAGCCTTTGCAGACTACAATAGAGTGAAATTAGTACACAACTAATTATAAACTTTTAGAAATCTGGTCACAAATTCAAAGAGAACACACAAGACTTATATTAAATGAGGAGTGAGGAGGAGAGTGAAATATGCCATGCCATTGCTGAGCACTTGAAACTTTTCTCTCTGGCACTGTACAGAATTTAAAGCATTATTTGGTTCAAATCAGTTTAATGATATTTTAGATAATGATACTTTTTGGCAAATTTAGTCCAGTGAATATGCAAGAAAAATCATCATCATGAGCAATTGGTAATAACATTAACTGACCTACTCTTCTCGTATCTTGGTTTTCTCCCGTATTAATGTTCCATCTATTTTCATTATCTGAAGATTCTTTGTCATCTCTTTGTGCTATTTTCCTGACTTGAGGCATGGGCTGCTTCAATTTCTCTCCCAATGAAAACAAGGATGAGTATTCTTCATAAACTTTGTGTATTAGAACATTAGACTCACAGATGTCCTTGATGCTTTAAGGTAAACATAGATCAGGGAAGACTGGTGAATCTCTGTTGAGGTATTTGGTTGCCTTTCTGTTTGTCTGGATAGGTAACCAGCAATCTACTATGAACAGCTTTTGACTCCGATCCTTTCTAAGTGAAACATGGAGTAGAAAACCCCTGAGAAGATCTGAGCTGCCAGAAATCATGCAATGGAGAGGATGTCCACAATAGCAGATACTGACATGTCATTCTTGTATAGAGAGCTATTGAAAACTTCATGTTGTAGGGGCCATCATTGCATGAAAGAGACTTGCAAAGAGAATTCAAATCTTCCACTAATCCTGAAATTGCCATCTAGGACTTGGTGTTTTCATTCATGGTCTCCAAATAGGAGAGCATCAGGGACTCTTTACATACCACTCATTTAAGAACATAAATGAGGAAGAGGGTTGACCTAACCACCAACCATATTAAGCATCAGAGGCAGAAGGACATCAGACTAGGCAAACACAATTCACCTTAACATTAAAATAACAGGAATAAAGTACTATTAGTTACATGTGATATTTTCTCAAAGAGGCTGAACTTAATTATCCATTATTTTGTACTGACTCTGACTAAGACATTTTTTTGGGTGATACACATTTTAAAATGGAAAATTATAAGTCATTGACCTGTAATTTGCTCAAATAAAAAGAACGTTGTATAAAAAATTATTTTTTCTCCATTTTTGGTGGGATTGCAAACTGATAAAACAACTCTGGAATTGGTCTGGCAGTTCCTCAGAAAATTGAGCATAGTACTACCTGAGGACCCAGCAATACCACTCCTTGACATATAACCAGATGATGCTTCAACATGTAATAAGGACACATGCTCCACTATGTTCATAGCAGCCTTATTTATAATGACCAAAAGCTGGAAAGAACCCAGATGTCCTTCAACAGAGGAATGGATACAGAAAATGTGGTACATTTATACGATGGAGTACTACTCAGTTATTAAAAACAATGAGTTCATGAAATTCTTAGACAAATATAGAACTAGAAAATATCATCCTGGGTGAGGTAACCCAATCATAAAAGAACACACATGGTATGCACTCACTGATAAGTAGATATTAGCCCAAAGCTCGGACTATCCATGGTATAATTCACAGACCACATGAAATTCAAGAAGAAGAAAGAACAAAATGTAGATGCTTCAGTCCTTCCTAGAAGGGGAAACAAAATACTCATGGGAGGAAGAGGGTGGGAGGGACTTGGGAAGAAGAGAAGAGGGGACAGGGAAAGGGGTTGGAGAAAGGGACCCCAATGGAGGTGTTAGAGAAAAAACCTGAAGGAGCTGAAGGGGTTTGCAATCCCATAGGAAGAACAACAATATCAACCAACCAGACCCTCCAGAGCTCCCAGGAATTAAACCACCAACCAAAATGCACACATGGAGGAACCCATAGCTCCAGCTTGATATGGAGCAGAGAATTGCTTTATGGGCATCACAGGGACGGGAGCCCCTTTGTCCTGTGGAAGCTCAATTACCCGGGGTAGGGGAATGCCTGGGTGGTGAGGTGGGAGTGGGTGGGTGGGAGGGGGAGCAACCTCATAGAAGCAGGGAGTAGGGGCATAGGGGCTTTCAGAGTGGAAAACAGGAAAGAGGATTACATTCAAAATGTAAATACATAAAATATCCAATAAAAAGTAAACTATTAAAAAAAATCCTGATTTTTCTAATAACAGGGCCAGTTGAAAGTGTTTTTGGTTTTTTTTCCATCTAAATTCTGTCATTTGCCTTCCAGGATATCTCTTTTCTGTTTAATTGTTTGAATTTTCCCAGGGATCATGTTTTTATAGGCTCTCAGTAAGTACTCAGGGGACCTTGCTCATATAAATTGAATGATTACCAATTGCAAATGATGCATACATACAAATAAGTTAAGTTACCCATTAATATACTTGTTTTGGTTTTAGGTTATTTTAGAATATTTTTCAAAATACAATGGAAACAAAAGTCATTCATGAATAAAATTTCCTGATTAGCTTCTAACAAAGCAGTCCATATTTTTGGAATGTAGGTATGAAAAACAGTGAGGCAGAGTTCTGGTTCTCCCTTGTGTGTTTCCACAAGGTTCATATGTAAAACCTATCTCTGATTTAATATACTTAATAAATTGGTGCCTGTTACTAATGGTAATGAACAGGAAAAGAAAGGATGATCTAAATAAGCTTTACAAAGGAAAATGTGTGAAGAATACTGAGAACAGGAACATGTCAAATTGTGGTTACTTTATAGATTGTGGAGAGCCTTAGGGCATATCATTAAGAGTAGGCCTACATTCCCTTTCACACATACTATGTAAGGTTTATAAAAACTGTGTAACTTTTCAAAGCCCTAGTTTCTTATCTAAGCTAGGTTTTATATGGATCAAATATAGCAGTGCCAGAAGAGTGCTTTTTGAAGTGTTTAGCACTGTAGTAGCCCTCAAGAAATACGATCACTTTTTCTTTCTCCTAGTCCTTATTTCCCATTATTGTTACTAAAATTTGTTTAACATAAATGGCATGGTTTGGCAGGAATTGAAAAGAAGACATGAGAGTAAATATACACTAAGCTGACATGATATATGGTCTTCCCATGACTGAAGACCTGGTTGCTTCCTAAGAAATATGACATACTATCTCATAGGAATACTTTGAGTATATTCAGTTAAGGCAGAAAGTTGGAATAAATAAGAAGCAGATATAACAGAGTGTCACAAAAGTCAAGAAGGTTTGGAGGTGACGTGAATAATATACAAGGCTTCCAACACATGGGCAATTTGCAATATATCATAAAAGCAGCTAAGTTCTAGAGCAATGAGGCTTTCCTTAAGAGCAACCTGTTATTCTCAGCAGATATAGAGTTAGTTCTCAGCACACACTTGGCTTCTCATAACCATTCATTATTCCACTCCCAGCCCTCCACAGGCATCAGGTACACATCCAATGCACAGACATACAAAGCAGGTCAAAATTAATATGCATAAAATAAAATTATTAAAAATAAGACAATCATGTTTGTATTTCTTGCAAAGATACATATATGTATATCTGCTCAAGAGTGTCCAGTTCATCTCAAAGTTTCCTACATGATGAACAGTTAAAGGATCTGCTATAGTATTATGTGCCATGTCATTTTTCTTATAGTTGGTATGATCATATCCCATATGCATTCTCTGCATATTTTACTGCATGTATGACTGCATATCTATTTAGTGCTTCCATAACCTGTACTACAGCAAAACCACACATCAGTTTATTTGTAGAGTAATGAGCTTTTGACTCATTTGTATCTATTTGTCCTCCCATTTCTTTCTGTACTAGCAAAGGAAGAAGTATGACAGTCCTGTTTAGGCTGAACCCTGCAGGTGATGAAAAAGCTCAGTTAAGCACAGGAAGCAAGTAAATGAATCTATGACAAGAATAATAACATAGTTGGTTAGATGTGCTATTATTAATAAGTACTACATACAAAAAGCATCTTATCCTTAATGATATCTGGAGAGGAGACAATACAGGTAAAATCTTGACCATAATCTTTGCCAATGACTCACTCATCTCTTCTCACAATTTTAATGTAAATTTTATGAATGCAAGAATTTAGAGCTAAATCTAAACTATGAATGCAAAGGAGTTTATTCTTTTCATGTTGAAACATTTGTCTCCTAGAGTCTATCTATTCAGGTAGAAAATAAATATATTTTATCACATTCATATGACTGTGATGTACTATGGACATTTTTCGTTCTTTCACATATTTTTCTTATCAAAACCCCTTGGATATTTAGACTTTTGTTTTGCTCTCTAGCTTTGGGAAATTTTTGTGATATATTTTCTCTCTCTAGATTTGTGTGTTTAAAAATTAATTCCAAGTATCATATTCAGATCATTCAAACCTATTGCTTCTCCAGTTGTTTTCTTTTGCATAGTCTTATTCCCTATAGTTGTCTATCAGCAAAGTTTTATGAAAGGACCCTTGTATGGTTAAATAATTACTTCTGCATAGACTCCTCTTTTGTCAACCATACAAGGTCAGCATGAAGTTTACCTCCTGAAGCAGGACATTCAAAATGTGCTGTGAAACATGCATTTGTGTTACACACCTACATTAAACATTTCTATCTATAGGGAGTAAATTATATAGAGAGAATTTTCTGAAGCAGAGATAATTTCCTATCCCCAAGATAAGGTATATTTTTTTTATGCTCAGTGATCCATCACCTCTTTCTGCCACTGTTGACTAAGGTTCCCAAGGATTTAGGTATAGAGATTAATTCTAGTCAACCTCACAAAACTAGATAAGGAACCAACAAACCCATTTCTTAAGATTATGACTTCATAGCATTTGTATTATCATTGTAGGAAAGCAATAACAACAAATTTGTTGTTTCTAGAGGTGTGCTCCCCTCTAAGTGATCTTTTTCTTGCATTGTAGGGAGTGCAACAGGAACCACTGGCTCATCTTTTACATAGCAGAGGATTGTTAGAAATCTTTATAGCCTTTCAGAGGTTCATACCACCACACCTGACACATTGTCAGCATTTTCATTGAAAAGTCTTACTTGGTCATGAATATCTCTTACCATGTTTGTTTTCTAATGAGTCCTGTCCTTAACATTCTCATTTTCTTGTCTTGCCTGCATTAGCTCGTTATGAACCCTATTTACAGTCACATGTCAGTCACCCAGATCCTAAAGCATTTTTCCTATTTCAAGCATTATTTCATCCTTAACAATAGCTGAAGAAGAGACAATACAGGAAAATCTTGGCCATAATCTTTACCAATGAGGCTCTCATCACTTCTCAAATTTTTAATGTAATTTTTATGAATGCAAGAATTTAGAGCTAAATCTAACCAATAAACGTAAAGGAGTTTATTCTTGTCATGTTGAAACATGTGTCTCCTAGAGTCTATCTATTCAGGGAGAAAATAAATATTTTCAATCACATTCACTTTACTATGATGCTCTACAGACATTTCTTCATTCTTTTACATACTTATCTTCTCAAAACCTCTTTGGTATTTAGACTCTTATTTTATTCTCCAACTTGGGGATGTGTGTGTATGTGTGTGTGTGTGTGTGTGTGTGTGTGTGTGTGTGTGTTTGTTACATTTTCCCTTTCTAGATTTGTGTGTTTAAAAATTACCTTGTTTGGTTAGAGTTACCCCAAGACATGTTATATTAGTTGTGGCTATTGTGAAGAGAGTTATTTCCCTAATTTCTTTCTCAGCCTGTTTATCATTTGTATAAAGGAAGAATATTGATTTATTTGAGTTAATTTTATATCTGGCCACTTTGTTTAAATTGTTTATCAGCTGAAGGAGCTCTCTTGTAGAATTTTTGGGTTGCTTATGTATACTATCATATCATTTGCAAATAATGATAATTTCATTTCTTCTTTGCCATTTCTATCCCCTAGATGTCTTTCTATTGTCTTATTGTTCTAGCCAGAACTTCGAATATTATCTTGAATAGATATAGTGAGAGTAGTCATCCTTTTCTTGTCCTGGATTTTAGTGGGATTGCTTCATGTATGTCTCCAGTTAATTTGATATTGGCTATCAGTTTGCAATAAATTGATTTTATTATCTTTAGGTATGGGTCTTGAATTCCTGATTTCTCCAATACTTTTAACATGAAGAGGTGTTGTATTTTGTCAAAAGTGTTTTTGTATCTAAGTAGATGTTTATGTGATATTTTTTCCTCTGAGGTATTTTATATAGTGGATTACATTAATGGATTTTCATATATTGAACTAACCTTGCATCCCTGGGTTGAATCCTACTTAATTGTGGTAAAAGATGGTTTTTATGTGTTCTTGGATTTGTTTTGCAAGGATTTTATTGAGTATATTTTGCATCAATATTCCTAGCAAGATTGGTCTGAAGTTCTCCTTTGTGGTTGAGTCCTTGTATGGTTTAGGTATCAGAAGAATTGTGGCTTCATAGAATGAGTTAGGTAGTGTTCCTTCTGTTTCTATTTCATGCAATAGTTTGAAGAATATTGGTGTCAGATCTTCTTTGAAGGTATGGTAAAATTCTGCACTAAATCCATCTGGCCCTAGGCTTCCTTTGGTTGGGAGTTTTTAAATGACTTCTTCTATTTCCTTTTGCAATATGGTCCTGTTAAGGTAGTTTATCTGTTCTTGATTTAACTTTGGTTTGTAGTATCTGTCTAGAAAACCATTCATTTCATCTAGATTTCCAGTTTTGTTAATTATAGGCTTTTACAGTAGTATCTGACAATTTTTTTTAATTTTCTCCCTTTCTGCTGTTATGTCTTGCTTTTCATTTCTTATTTTGTTAATTTGGATACTGCCTCTGGGTCCTTTAGTTAGATTGGCTAGGGGTATATCTATCTTGTTGATTCCCTCAAAGAACCAGCTTTTTGTTTTGTTGAGTCTTTGTTTCTATTTGGTTTATTTCAGTCCTGAATTTGACAATTTCCTGCCATCTACTGATCTTGGGTGGCTTTGCTTCTTTTTGTTCTAGAGCTCTCAGGTGTGCTGTTCTTTGTTCTAGTAAGATCTCTCCAGGGACTAGCCCAAAGTGGGATGTAGCTCAAGCAGAAGTCCCAAGGCCTGACACTATTACTGAGGCTATGGAGAGTTCAAAGAAAGGGACCTGGCATGACCACACTCTGGAAGACCCAACAGGCAGTGAAAGTGTAAGATATAGATATTTACACCCAACAAATGGACAGAAGCTACTGGACCCTGTGATTGAATTAGGGAATGGCTGAGAGAAGCTGAGGAGGAGAGTGAACCTCTAGGAGGACCAACAATCTCAATTGACCAGGACCCCCGTGATCTCTCAAACACTGGACTACCAAGCAGGCAACATACAGCAGCTGATATGAGTCCCTCAACTCATATACAGCAGAGGACTGCAGGGTCTGTGTTTAATCAGAGTTGATGCACCTAACCATACAGAGACTGGAGGCCCCAGGGAATTTAGAGGTCAGGTGGAAAGGGGACATCCTCCTGAAAACAGGGGTGTAGGTAGGAAGTATGTGATATGAAATAGTCAGGAGGTAGGTGGGGAAAAATCTGCAGTGTAAATAAGTAAATAAAAATTTAAAAATTAACTCTATCACAAGCACTTATGAATATACCCATCAACACAGAGAGATTCTACATAGATGATGATGATAACAGATATATTTTAGATATATAATAGGTAGAGGTAGGTGTCAGAGGTAGATGACAGATGATAGATAGTTTGTTAGATAGATAGATAGATAGATAGATAGATAGATAGATAGATAGATAATAGATAGATGATAGGTAGATAGTAGACATACAGACAGATAGTTGATGGAAAGATAGACATACATATACATAGATAGATGATAGACAGACAGATAGATATAAAAAGAGGTGTCTTAATTGTGATTAAATGAATGTTATGTAAATCCTGCTTGAAAAGCCTAACTTTATTGATAGATATAATATTCAGTGAAGAAAAAAAGAAATACTCCTTTTATATTTGGTCATTTGAAAAGAGAATGCTTTTATATTTTTATAAAAAAAGAGAACCATTTTACACACATATACTTTCAAACTTCCAAGTAATGAAATGCTATGGACTATCTCCAAAGCAGACAGGGTAGATGTGCACTTAGCAATCTTTTCCAGTTATGCGACACTTCAATGTTCTGAGATGAAATTCAGTGTAGAATATATCCACACGCAGGCAGTGGGAAAGGTTAAATATTGCCAAAATTTGATAATCTTTGTCATTTGATTTTATGGATGGAAGATGTTCCCAGCTGGGAAATACTTCCTTCATCTTTGCTGTAGGGTAGACCTAAAAGGCAAAATGATAGTTATTTGTTGATTATATAGTTAATGTTCTTTTCTCCTTGCCTTTTATGTGTTCAGTCAGAGAAATACATTCAAAAATATGCTGCTTCAGTCAAAGTTATGGGTTTTCATTTATGTAAGTGAAGAGACTCCCAAGCAGTTAGTCTTTTATCACCTATGATCAAGAAGACTCATGTGCATTTCTTCTAATGTAATTAATCACACAGAACTATGCCCATTCAGAAGCAGAAAATATGTAGAACTCTGGGACAATGGAGGAACTCATGTCACTTTCTCAGTAAACTCTTACATATCCTTATATATTTATTTCACAGAAGCTGATGTCCATCACCATTCTTTTATACGCTTCAACTAAATGCACTCTCCATTCAGTTTTTGTAAGAAAATCTCTCAAGTAATGAGGATCAGATGGTGACTTAATATGCAGTGGCTCCAGTCAAATGACCTAACCTCTATTCACTCCACCCAGGAAAGCTATCCTCTAAATGTACATGAGGAACAGCTGTGTTTTATTCTGATTCCCAGAATGAGAGGAAATGAGGAGCATTTCTGAAAATGTTGGAGCTTCCAGGATCTTAGGGAACAAACATCCTAATGATATGATTCTTTAATTTAGTTCCCAATGCTGTGGTGAACCACAACCATAAAATTATTTTTGTTGCTAAGTAATAACTGTAAATTTGATATTGAAATTAATAGTAATGTTAAGTATATTATGTGGAAGATGTCTGATATGTGACCCTTGTGAAAAAGCCATTTGACCCACAGGTTGAGAAACACAGTCTACGTTGACGATTGTCTACACCACCAGATATCTATATTTCACTATGGAAAGATGAGGTATTTTAAAATGTTCTTTTGATTAAATTTATGCAACGCACCTCTTTTATGAATGAGAATAACTACCAAGAAATTTCTCACCTTGGTGAGTATCCACCTAATGTCATCCAGGAGTTCTCTGTTGTTCTCTTCAATCTCATTGGCTTTTGAGAGGATAGTTTCAGGTACATCTTGCATGGCACTCAGTTCAGTTACTAGATGGTATAGAGGGCTGATCCAGGAACCCACGAAATTGATCAACATTTTTAAATACTTTTTGGTCTATGAAACGTAATAAAACCATTGAAATAAAAAGATTTCAGTACAGCAAGTTTGTTGCATGTACTGATCATATGAAAAAACTGAAGTGAAACTTTTTATTATGTATATATGATATAAGTTATGTATATGCTACACAGTATGGAAATGTAAAATTTTTAAAATTAGTCTATTATGTACAAAATTGAACAATTTATCTTGCTTATCAATGAACATTTTCCCCTGAGATAAAGTCATCACGTTTGTTCTCCTCAGCATTTCTAACAACTTCCTTCTCAGTGAGATCTTTATTATTTGGTTTGTTGCTTACCAACTGATAAAATAGGTCTTACTGGAACTTGGTAGGGGCCAATAATATTTGACTCAGGAAAGGTAGATGCCAACAGCTGGGAGAAATTGGCTCAAATCATTTTCACTCAGATTCAAACCCCCCAATAAATCATGCTGTTCACTAGAGATTTATGATTACTAGGTAAATTTTAAAAATTAGAATAAGGATACAATGAAAAGAGCAGGATGCCCATCAATGTGCTTTCTCCTCTGCTCTAGCAGAGCAGAATATTTTTTTGGCATTTATGTGTGAAGAGCTGAATCACATTATAAAATAGAACTCTTGTGATATATAGACCTTCTCATCATGAATTTGAGCATTGATACATCCTAAGAAACATTAACTAGTATTTCATTGAACTATTCTGCTCATCTTGCTCTTCGTTCAGGCATAGAAAATCATAAAAACATGAAGAAAGGGAGAAATAAAAATAGAACAAGAACATATTTGAAAACCAAGTATGGGGTTGGAGTGTAGTGTTCAGTGATGTAAAATGCCACAATACGATACCCGTTGGCAACATATAATAATACAGGCATGTTGTTATCACTTATGTAGGAGTGAGTATATAACCATACATAGCCAATATAGTTCAAAGTATGTTAAAAAATAGTAAGTAAAATTTCAGAGGCACATCATTCCAAGAACACCAGTCTCTAAATGGTATATCTAAGCACCTGCTACAGTTATTGGGTATTTAGTTATAACATCAGCAGTACAATTTGATCTTTTTTTATACTTTACCTCCTTTTTTTGTATAGATGATTATTGCATCTATCATAATGCCTGCCATAACTGACAGCACCACAAACACAATAGATTGCTTCTGGTGTTTTATAAAAAACACATGAAAGACACTCACTCTGATATTAATGTGTTCAGGTCCAATATCTGGGGGGTTTGTGATAGAAGAGTGGCAGTAAGTTCTGGCTCTGAGAACAACCTGATCCTGCCTAATCAGTTGTGAATTCTGCAAATAAAAACAAAAAATCCATTTAAGATAAGAAATTGGATAAATTGTATTATGACCAGAATATTAATTCATTTTGATGGTTTTGTAAATTTTCATAAGAAACAGATACAGAGGAATTAGGAAAGTGCTCATCACCTAATTCAATGTTTAATTATTATATCTGCAACTTAATTTGGCTTTCTACTAGCTTTTGAATGTTTAATGTCTTCCTCTCTTATACTCTTGTCTTCTCATCTTTCCTAAATGTTATTCTATGTAAGGCAGACACTGAAAGAAGTGAGTTTATTAAGAACTAAGTGCTTCAATTATCATCTTTCTCTAGCATATGAACACAAAGCCATAACACTCATGTTTTTTTCAACAAATGCTGATATATACTTAACCAGACAACAGCAATATGAATTTAATAATTGTAACAATAAATACATATATCCATGCAAGTTTATAATATTTTGACAATGAAATTGTATATACTGTGATAAAATAACATTCAACATAGACTATTTTAAAATAATCTCTATATAAACTCTAATTTAACAAAATAAAAAATTATTAATGATAGGTATTATACTAGTTGTTGCTTGTTTAATAAAATATTAAATTTACTAAAATATATACTTTAGAACTTCTTATTTATTTCAAATAATCAGCTATTTCTGAAAGATAATGGGTTATTGTGAAGGTTTAGAATTTCAAAAGCTGTTAGTTAAGAACAGAAAATATAAATACTATATAATGCTCTCTTATCTAAATTGCAATCATTGACATGAGACTCCTTTTGAGAAACAGCAGGAATAAAGGAAGGTACTTACAAGGACTGCAAAATGTCTGGAAGAGAATTCATTGTGGAGCTGAGTCATGTTAAGGGAAGAAAAATGATGTCTAGTCAATAAAAAGCAGCACATAGACATATTTATTACAAACAGAGACACATCCTTTTAATGTCTATCTTATTGAAGGTTTGCCTATTTCTACAACTTCTTTTGTAATTTCTGATATTGAGAAGTAATATGTGGCAATCTATAGGAAAGAATTAGATACACTTCTAATCCTGCCCGATATTGGACAAACTCTATCAGTGAAATCATTAAACCACAATTCCTAGTATTTAGGTATTGCTTAGTTTAGCTTCCCCATCTTATCTCCTTCCCTTCTTTCTGTCTTTCTTCCCTCCTTTCTTTTTTCTTTCTTCTTTTTTTCTTTCTTGCCTTCTCACATGCTTCAGTTTATCTCTGTTACAAATATGTAGTTCACTGTAATGCACATCTTCTACAGTGTGTACCTGGAGTGTGATAAATGAACATGGCCAATGGAAATTCATGATCCTGAATGCATCAATAAGAAATAAGAGTTCTCTGCACAGGCACATTTTCAAGTCTTATGTTGTAATTTTTATAAGTAACATAGAGAAAATATAGAAATATCATTGGATTCTATAAAATTCACAACACTGTCCAATTGACCCAGCTTGCCTTTCAGTAGTTGGAGCATCCTGTACCTATCAAGGTGTATTTTCTGCTACCTGTGTCATGATGATCAGTGTCTCAGGTTCTAGTGAAGTTCAAGCATTATGGAGATTGAAATACTTACAAACTCTTCATGTATTTGCTCAGCAAGATTATGGATGGTTTCAGCTCGCTGGATGGCATAGTTAAATGTTTCAACAAGAGGTTCCATGCAGCCTCCCTCTTCTGTGTGGCATTCAGGAATTGATGCAGCTTTTTCCCACAAAGGCAGGTTTGAAACCACCAGCACTAGGAATGTACCTGCAACATAGAAACAAGAGTCACTTAGGGAGCATGCATGAATCTAAGTTTTCCAAGAGCCAACTGATTCAGGAAATTTTTATCTGGCCATTTTTTTCCTTTTCTTTCTTTAATTTGTTTATTTATTTATTTTCTTGAATGACTTAGTATTGGATATCTAGAATGGCAGATAAAATCACTGTCATCACCTAAGCAAGTAATTGTATTTTTCTTTTTAATAGTTAGAAAAGTAGGTGATTTATGATTTTTTGTATTATTTCAGAAGTGGTTCTGATTAATGTAAATATCAGGAACTGAAATTAATTCTGAACTAGTATTTTAAGTCATTTTTAGATGGCTTAGTTTCTTTGGCATTTGAGATCATTTTCAGTTACCAAATTTATGAAGAATTTTAATTTTCAAATTTCATGTCTGACGTCAATGGATTTGATACTGATGGGACAAGGACAGCACAGTTTACCAGTTTGCTTCTTCTATATGTTTTCTAATAAGTAAACAGATGATGATCACTAATACAGAAGATGATGAGAACGTTCTCCTGAAAAATGATGTCATTTTATAATTGCTAACTTATTATAAAACTCCATCAGAATTAATTGCATCAAAAACTTCAGATCATTTTCTTTAAAATTTATCTGCATTGTAATTCTTGGAGAAGAATAGATTCACAAAATTTTAATCTGAATATATTCATAAAGGAAAAGTCTTCCATGGTGAAAATAAAAATTCTAATAACTTATTATTGGTTGATTTAGCAGTCAGAATACCAACATAAGTACTTTGTCCCTCACATTGTCATAGAGAGAATAATCTGCATCATTCTGGCAGAGAACATCACCACAATTCTGAGACTCAGTTATATCAGAGGTCATGGCCATGACTGGTAAAGCATAAATTTTGTCACTATGACATTATAGCAGAAGCTTTAGTAGATTGACTTAATCTACTTTTTTTTCTCTCTAAAACACATACTTTTTATTGGATTTTTTTATTTGTTTATATTTCAAATGTTATCTACTTTCCCAGTTTCCCCTCTATAACCTCTTTCTCCTATCCCCCAACCCACTGCTTCTATGAGGGTGCTCACCCACCCTCCCACCCACTCCCGCTTTCCTGCCCTGGCATTCTCCCACACTGGGGCATTAAGCCTTCACAGGACCAAGTGCTTCTTATCCCATTGATGCCAGACAAGGTCATCCTCTGCTCCTTATGCAGATGGAACTTGCTACATGCCTACTCTTTCTTTGTTGGTTTGGTCCCTGGGAGTTCTGGGGGTGGGGGTTCTGGTTGGTTGATATTGTTCTTCCTATGGGGTTGCGAACCCCTTCAGCTCCCTCAGTCCTTTCTCTAACTCCCTCATTGAAGACCCAGTACTCAGTCCAATGGTTAGCTGGGAGCATCCTCCTCAGTATTTGTTAGGTTCTGGCAGAGCCTCTGAGGAGACAACTATATCAGGCTACTGTCAGAAAGCACCTCTTGGCATCTGAAATAGTGTCTGAGTTTGGTGTCTGTACATGAGATGGATCCTCACAGATCACATGGAGCTCAAGAAAAAGGAAGACAAAAGTGTGTATGCTTCAGTCCTTATTACAAGGTGGAACAAAATACTCACGGGAGGAAATATGGATACAGGGTGTGGAGTAGAGACTGAAGGAAAGGCCATCCAGAGACTGCCCCACCTGGGGATCCATCCCATAAACTACTCACCTTTAAATATTGTGACATATTTTTGCATTGATATTCAAAAGGTAAATTGGTCTGAAGTTCTGTTTTTTTGTTGTTGTTGTTGGGTCATTTGAGGTTTTGGTATCAGCATAACTGTGGCTTCATAGAATGAACAGGGTAGTGTTCCTTCTGTTTCTATTTTGTGGAATAGTCTGAAGAGTATTGGTACTAGGTCATCTTTGAATGTCTGATAGAATTCTGCACTAAACCCATCTGGGCCTGGACTTTTCTTGGTTGGGAGACTTTTAGTGATTGCTTCTATTTTCTAAGGAGTTTAGGGACTGTTTAGACGGTTTATCTTATTCTGAATTAATTTTAGTATTTGGTATCTGTCTAGAAATTTGCCCATTTCATCAAGAATTTACAGTTTGTTGAGTATAGGCTTTTGTAGTAGGATCTGATAATTCCTTGAATTTCCTCAGTTTCTGTTGTTATATCTCTTTTTTCATTTCTGATTTTGTTATTTGAATACCATCTTTGTGTCCTCTGGTTAGTCTGGCTAAGGGTTTATCTATCTTGTTGATTTTCTCAAAGAACCAGCTACTGGTTTTATTGATTCTTTGTATAGTTCTTTTGTTTCTACTTGGTTGATTTCTGCCCTGTGTTTGATTATTTCCTGCTGTCTAGTCTTCTTGGATGTATTTGCTTCATTTTGTTCTAGAGTTGTCAGGTGTGCTATTAAGCTGCTAGTGTAGTCTCTCTCCAATTTCTATTTGGAAGCACTCAGAGCTATGAGTTTTCCTCTGAGCACTGTTTTTGTTCTGTTCCATAAGTTTGGGTATGTTGTATCTTCATTTTCATTAAATTCTAAAAAGTCTTTAATTTCTTTTTTTATTTCTTCTTTGACCAAGTTATCATCGAGTATAGCGTTGTTCCACTTCTATATGTAGGTAGGCTTTCTGTTGCTTTTGTTGCTATTGAAGACCAGACTTAATCTGCAATCCTTCATCAGGGAAATGCAAATCAAAACAACTCTGAGATTCCACCTCACACCAGTCAGAATGGCTAAGATCAAAAACTCAGAAGATGGCAGATGTTGGTGAGGATGTGGAGAATGAGGTACACTCCTCTATTGTTGTTGGGGTTGCAAGTTTGTACAACCACTCTGGAAATCTGTGTAGCAGTTCCCCAGAAAATTGTACATAGTAATACCTGAGGACCCAGCTATACAACTCTTGGACATATACCCAGAAGATGCTCCAACATGTAATAAGGACATATGCTCCACTATGTTCATACCAGCCATATTTATAATAGCCAGAAGCCTAAGAAGAAGAAAGTCCAAAATTCAGTGCTTCAGTGTGATTTAGAAGTGTGAACAAAATATCCACAGGAGGAAATATGGAGATAAAATGTGGAGCAGAGACTGAAGGAAAGGCTATCCAGAGATTGCCCTACCTGGGAATCCATTCCATATACAACCACAAAACCCATATGTTATTGTGGATACCTGGAAGTGCTTGCTGTTGGAAGCTTAATATGACTGTCTCCTGAGAGTCTCTGCCACAGCCTGACAAATACAGAGGCAGAAGCTCACAGCCAATCATTGGAATGAGCTCGAGGGACCCTGATGGAAGACTTGGAGAAGGGACAGTAGGAGCTGAGAGAGTTTGCAGCCCAATGGAAGTAGCAACATTGTCAACAGTCCAGACCCCCTGGAGATCCTGGGACTGGACCACCAACCAAGAAATACACATGGAAAGACCCATGATGCTGGATGGCCTTGTTGGACATTAGTGGGAGGAGAGGCCCTTGGACCTGAAGGTGTTCAATGCCCCAGTGTGGGGGAATGCCAGAGCAGGAGGACAGGAGTGGGTAGGTGGAGATAACCCTTATAGATGCAGGGGAAGGAGGGATAAGTTAGAGGAGTTCTGAGGGGGAGACCTGGAAAGGGGAAAACATTTGTAATGAAAATAAAGAAAATATCTAATCCCCCCAAAAAAGTTGTGACAATGATCAAAATTAGCCTCAAGTTCCGAATATCTACTCATTAGGCACCACAACACGAGCCTTCTACTTAATCTAGAGGAAAGATCACAAATTAAGGGGAAGAATGAGTATAAGAGTTGGAAGTCAAGAATGTTTGCTGCAATAAAGTAGACTTTAAGTGATTATTCTAAACCAAGTGGTCAGCACAGTGATATAAGCAACATTAAGTGGATTAATCAGGTTGTTTATATTTGTCTATACATATAAAAGTATTGATTTTTTTTTAAAGCCCTGAGCTTGAAAGAACTATGGCAATGGGTTTGTGAGAAATTGGATGTGTGATACAACACAGTATTCATGCATAAAATTCTCAAAGTATTAGAAATATAAAAATGTCTTCCTATTTCATTTAAAATATTTTGTTATCATATCTTTTCAAATAGCAAATATCACCTACAAAATATGGCACTTACAAAGCACCTCATTATTCTTCCTTTTTGTGATGTCATTTGGCTTGTACTAAACTGGCAAACACTATAAGACACAATTTGACATCTTGTCTACTTCAGGCTTCAGAACAAAAGATTATTCAGGTTTATTCAGTGGAAAAACTCATAGACATTACTCACAAACACAATTCTATTCCTTGTGCCTTAAGATGACATGAATTAGACCCATTGGCTTTATATCCTCAATTGTTGCCACTTCTGGAGCTTCCAAAAATTGTCCTTTTGAGCTATATTATATGTTGTAGATGGTGCCCTATACACTGGAAACTCCTCAATGAGTCCCATCAATTCTACTCATTGAAAACAGAAACAATTTCGTCCTCCTCTCACTTCAATAGAGACAACATATACTCTCTTTGAACATTGCAACATGTCCCAAGTTCAAGGGTGATGAGAACTACTAATCCAATTGTCTCTTGTGCCCTCGTACAGTTTCTTTCATGATAAGTAATTTTAAAAACTATTAGAAAGTCTATGCTGAGTTCTTCATCTGGGAATCAATGAACAAATATCTTTTCATACTAGATAGAACATCAAAGATTCCCAGGAAAGACTTCCATTAAAACAAGCTCAAAAAATCACGGAACTCTATACTTCAACTTAGAGAGGAACAGGGGGTAATTTACGTACAGATGTGAGGTTGACTCCATATCAGCTCCATCTTTGAGGACTTCCAAAGCAGAATGAGTTCTGACTCTGGAGATCTGCTTTACTGGTGTCTTATATTCGGTTAGTTTCCTGCTCCTATATATTCTAGCAGATATCCCAAGGGCAGGCACAGCCATGCAACAGCAAAAAGTCACGTATAAAATCCCTCAAGCATGAACAATGTCTTTCTACCTCCAGGGAATGTTAACCATTTTATTACAACATACTTATATATGTCTGGATGATTTCTTTTTGTTTCTTCCTACAACTGATTCTTGTCAAATTATTTTTTAAATCTCTGAAGCCATCTTAGCTGCCTAGTGACAGAACATCATATCAGACCAGAAGGAAATGGTTTTTCATAATTGCTTCACATTCTTTGTACTCTTTTTTATAATCTGTCTCACACTTATGAACAAATAGGGATTCTTTTTTGAATATTTGAACACCACGCCATAAAATTAGTAAATTTTCCATAGTGTTATCATGAATCTCTGCTAGTAATCATTGTCTACAGTAAAACTGTTTCTCTGTGAAATAAGCTGACAGTTATATTAATCTTCATGCTTAATTTAGATGTTAGAAAGACATTTTGAACTATATTAAATATATTTAAAAGAGAAACATCTTTAACTCCTTTCTAGAGCCTAAAACCTCTCAAAAAATAAGATTGAGTTTGACTTAAAATACCAAGTATTGATTAATTCCTTGTTATTAGTCTTAATCATATCAATAGTTTCTTAATTGCACCAAAATCAATCATGGCACTATTACACTAGTGAATGTAGTTTAATAAACTTACTGCTAATAGTAGCACTTGAACCATAATACCACTGTTGAAAATTCTCCAAAAGCACACTCTTCTAGATTTTGCATTTGTTTTTGTTTGTTTGTTTTTATATAAGGTTATTTTACTTGTGTACATTTCAAATGTTGTCCTCCTTTCCTGTTTTCCTTTTGCAAGCCCTGTATTTATTCTCCCCTGCCACTGCTTCTATGAGTGTGCTCCCCTCACCTACCCACCCACTCCCACCTCACCACCCTATCATCCTCCTATGCTGGGGTATTGAACCTCCACAGGACTAAGACTCCCCTTCCTGTAGTGTCCAGTAAAGCAATCCTCTGCCACATATGCAGCTTCAGCCATGCCCCCTTATGTGAATGGATCAATTTGCATTTTCCTACAAACCTACTGCTACTTAAGAGAGCACCATTTTTGAAAATGCTCCCCCTCACCCCCACTGGATGGTTTTCGATTTCTTGTCAAAGATCAAGTGACCATAGGTGTGTGGGTTCATTTCTGGGTCTTCAATTATATTACATTAATCAACCTGTCTGTCTCTGTACCAATACTATATTGTTTTAATCACTAACGCTCTCTAGTAGAGCTTGAGCTCAAGGATAGTGATTCCCCCTGAAGTTCTCTTATTGTTGAGAATTGTTTTTGCTCTCCTGGGTTTTGTGTTGTTGTTGTTGTTGTTGCTGCTGCTGCTGCTGCTGCTGTTGCTAAAAAAAAATTGAAAAATTAATATTTCTATTTCTGTGAAGAATTGAGTTGCAATTTTGATAGGAATTGCATTAAATCTGTAGATTGCTTTTGGTAAGATTACCTTTTTTACTATGCTAATCCTGCCAATCCATGAGCATGTGAGATCTTTCCATTGTCTGAGGTCTTCTTCTATTTCTTTCTTCAGTGTCTCGAAGTTATTCTTATATAAATCTTTCACTTGCTTGTTTAGAATCACTCCAAGATATTAGATTTTGACAGTTAGTCAACATTGAGAATACTACCATCTCAGTGTCAACCAAATATATTCATATTGTTGAAAGCGAGTACTTGCTGCCTAAAGATTTTAGGCAAACCCCTTTCATCAGATGTTCATTAAAACTGAAATATAGCTGCAAGAATATTTTGAGGTTCTTCAGAAGCCTGAAGGTACCATATCTCTTCGGAAGGTAACTCTGATCTCAGGTCACCCTGATCTGTTTAAATCAATAAACATATGGTTCCCAGGAATCTTTATACCTAGTATATGTACATGCTCACACATTCATTACAAGCTGTTTAGGATATTTTCAGAGTTTTACCAAAAGCTGAAGTGAGTAGAAATTGGATTTATGTAATGGAAACTTTACAAATGTTAAGCACTTTTATAGAGCTACTCTTACTTCCTTCAAGAAACCATGGATTCACTTAATGACTCTGCATCTACATGAACATTAGTCACAACTTAACAGTGACCTTACACAGCCTTAATAAGCCTTGAGATTATATGAGTTGTTTCTTCTAAAGTACCTGGTTGTGTACACTAGCACAGATGGGATCATTACTTCCCTTCCAAACCTGTAAGCTACAGAGAGCTCTCTGAACTTTTTACCGGTAGCTTCACCTGGGACACTGATGTATGATTAGGAAGAGCTTGCATCTGACTCACGGTCAGGAAGAAGAAGGGGCCTATTCAGATCTGTCAAATATATTGCTCTTTCAGATGTCTTCCACCTTTCAACAGTCTTATGCTTGGTCCTGTGCTCTTAAATTGTTTCTATGTCAAAAGTATTTAACAAATAGGAAAGGACTTTGACCTGTGGGGATAATCTCCTCCCTATATACTACCCTTTTCTCAACCCACCTGAGACCAACATAAATTTTGTAATTTCAAGAAAAACACTACACACTTGATGATCAGTCTATGTCCCTTCTGTCCACTCACTGTCAGCATTCCTATCTACATAAGAGAATTGTATTCAAAGTAATCTCATAGAAAGAACTAAGTATGCACCTCTACTGCAAGCTGTATCATTTTTATGTTCCCTGATCTATTTCCTTATTCATCCACTGTTGGATTTTTCAACAGTGATTTTGGATAGTCATGAATTTTAGTCTCCTTGCCAAATTGAAGAGGACTATTTCTTTCATATTCCTTTGAGCTCTCCCCTGGTCTTCTGTAACATAGATGCAGGAAGGCAATATTCTTTAACCTGTTCATTTAATATGCTGCATTATCTCTTTAAGACACCTGTTTTCCTGCAGCATAGAGTTCAGTAAATCCTTGTCTCATCTTCTACCCCATGGCCAACTGTTATTCAGTTTACAGCCATTCTGCTACTCAGAGATTTTCACACCTTTGATGTGGTCAACAATTTTTTTCTTTTTTTTTTTATTGAAATCCTAGATTGGTCACAGTGCAGATCTTGCCACATTTGACTTCCCATGAGCCCTGTTCTCATATATTTTCTTTTCTTGTCTTGATTGCATTAGCATATTATAAATTATATGTTAGACATGTTTCAGTCAATTCTATCATACAGAACCCCATTCTACAGCAAGCCTAATTTTATGCTTAATGATGTCTGGAGAGGAGATAATATAAAAATTCCAAGAAGTAAGAATACCACACCAAGTATGAAGGTTACATCCTTACTCAGAAGGGGAAAGAAAATAATTTCAAGAAGTAGAGGGAGAGAGGGATTTTGGAGGGAGACAGAAGAAGGAGTGAAATGGGGGGGGAGGCACTACAGATTATGGAGAAGATAGAGGAGACAGACAGAGTGTCAAGAATTTGAAAGAGGGAGAGTAGCAGAATGTGGGGGGGGGGATGTTACTTGGGGTAGTGACTAGAAAGTCCCAGATGCCAGGAACCCAAGAAGTTTCTAGTACCCAACAGGGAGGACATTAGCTAAATTATGCAACAAAGGGGAGATGAACCTGTAAAGACCACATCCAGTGGCCTCTGGTTGAGGGAGAAGCCACCAATCTGCCTCAAAATATTAATTCAGAATTCCTCCTTTCAAAAGAAAGTTCAGAGAAAAAGAGTGGAGCAGAGACTGAAGGAAATACCATCAAGAGACTGCCACACCTAGGGATCCAACTCATCTGCAGACCCAATCCCAAACACTATTATAGATGCCAAGAAGTACTTGCTGACAGGAGCCTTGTCTAGCTGTCTCCTGATAGGCTCGGCCAGAGCCTGACCAATACAGAAGCGGATACACACATCCAAACATCAGCCTGAGCACTGGGACCACAATGGAGAAAATAGGGTAAGGACAGAAGGATCTGAAGAGGTTTACAACCCCATAGGAAGAACAACAAATCAACCAACCAGAACCCCAAATCTCCCAGGAACTAAGCCAGCAACCCAAAGGGTACACACAGGGAGACTCATGGAACTAGCTAGGTATGTAGCAGAGGATTGCCTTTTTGTGCATCACTGGGCGTTTCTGTGGAGGCTCGATGACCCAGGGTAGGGAAATGCTAAGGCACTGGGACAGGAGTGGATGGGCAGATGGGGGAGCACCTTTATAAAGGCAGGGAGAGTTTGGAGGGGATAGTGGCTTTGTGGAGGAGAAACAGGGAAGGGCGATAACATTTGAAATGTCAATAAATAAAATAAGCAATAAACATGAAAAAAAAATAAAGAAAAAAAAAATCGGTGACCAGATTGTCATGTCTTCTCACAAATATAATATGTTACTTGGTAATTTTCAGATCTAAAACTACTGGATAAATGCCAAATGGCATATGCTTAATGCATCTAAAGAGGTATTTTCTACTTGACTTTTAACTTAGTCAAAATGAAGATTCTTTTCATCAAAGTTACATGACTATAATGCTCAGGGAAAGTTGGACTCTCTTCTTTCCTATTTTGTCTTCTCAAAATCTCTTGAGTGTTTCAATTGTTATTTCTTTCCTTAGCTTTGGAAAATTGCTTTCCTCCTATGTATTTCTAGTCGAGATTTTATTAGGATTACAATGTAACTATCACAAACACATATGTATGTACTTAGTCTCTCTCTCTCACACACACACACAGGTATACAGGCATACATATACACACATGTATATACATATATACACATACAAACAAACATATACACACAGAAAGAATAATAAATTATCTCTAATTGTAGCCCATGTTCACACTCGGAACAGTCAATTTTCTAAAGATAAAATTTAAAGAAGAAAACTTTACAATCAGATATACTTCTCATATTACCCATTTACATGTCAGCATAGGATGCTGTTAATGACACTCTACTGATGTGAATTTTCTTGTCTCTATACTTGGGCTCTTTTGCAGTTCTTGGGTACACATTAATAAAGAAAGAAGTTGAAGACACATCTTCAAGGACCTTAGACACTTTTATAGGAAAGACAGGACAACAAATGCAGGAAACATAGACAATATTCTGAGGCATGCACAGAGACTAGTTGTGCTCTAGAAAAAAATAAATGGCAGGGTAGTGGAAAATTTTCGATGGTAATGAGTGATAAAAAAGTAATGTTCCTATGAAACACAAGTACTTCTATGCCAAAATTGTTCAAGGAAAATGAGCTAGAATAAAAAAAATAATCTCTTTCTCCCTTTAGCAGTTTTGGTTAGAGAATTTTATCACCAAAAGATTTCAAGTCTCTCTCTGCCTCTCTCTCTCTCTCTGTATGTGCATTTATGCTTATGTGTTTTTATGACTGTGTATATGTACAAACATGTACATGTGTATATATTCATGTACATCTAATTGTGTGTGGTATGTGTTTATACATGTGTATATATATATATATATATATATATGAATGCCTATACTAAATGACTTCCTCATTCACTATCTACCTTGTTTTTAAAATAGGTTATATCAATAAACATATTCATTGATTATATAGATGTGTTAACTTCAAGCCCCAGAATCCTCACTATTCTGACTTTCCAAGAACATGGTTGTAGTCATAGGCAGCTTCTTTCTACTATTTCATGTGGATTCTTTATAATTGCGTTCAGGCCTAGAGCATGTGTACCTTCTTTTCAAATAAAACATTTCTGATAACTGGACTTAAGATTTAAAATCTATTGTGGTAGATCACATAAACCAAAACCATAACAGTTTTGGAAGATTTATATGTTTTAATTTAAACTTCAAATTCTATTTGCCAGGGATAAATTGACAGAAATGAATAGTTCTTAATCTTGGATTACAAAACTATTTTTCAGTCAGTCAAATTGAATAAACTTCTCAACATAATTCACACACAGACCTCCTTGCAGAAGTCATTCAAATTAGGATCCTGTGAGTCCACTAGTAGTGATGTGAACTCTACTGGGAAAATCCTTATAAGACATTTATTACTTATCTTTTCACTTATTACCTATCTTATTCCTTATTAAATATCCATTGTTACTGATTAATTACTTATAAATTTGAAGGAATAAAACATGAAGAAATAGTTTTGCATTGAGATATGTTATATCTTGCGAACAAGTTAGATAACGTAAATTTATATTTTACCTTAAAATATAAATTTGTTGATTATGCAATGTGACATTAATGTCGAGTGTAGGAAATCCCAGGATGCCTCAATCCTACAAAAAGCTTTATAGGCCATAGGGAATATTGAGAGTGGAGAAATAACATTCTCCATAAAGAACACATAAATTGGTGATCCAACACCAAGTAAAACATACGTATAAGTGACATTATGCAGACTGTGTAGGTTGTATTTTTTATTTTGGAATATATATAGTGTATGTATATAATAACTATTAATGAAAAAAGAGGATATTAATTTGACATAGAAATAGAACAAGAAGAAATATGTAAGAGGTTATGAAGGAAGGAAAGGTGTTAGTAAATTATGTAATCCTAATATAATCTCAAAAATAAAAGAAATAAAAAGAATTTTAAAAATTGATATCAAGAGTTTTTCTGTTTTGCAAATGTCCATTTTAAGATAAGTACACCTTAAAAGATTTGGAACATCAATAATAGAAATCTGGGGTCTTTAAAATAGTTTCTAATCTTTCCTTTGCTTTTTTTGTCTTTACTCTACAAATGAATTGTGATTTGACAGGTAATTATTATACAGAAGAGGCTATATTGATGCTTACTCGGCATTTCTGAAAATTGCCAGGGAGAAAAATTCTGCTACTGAACTTTCCTTTTTAAGACATTAGAATGTGCTGAGTCCTGCATGTCTGCTCTTGCAGGGGCAGCATGATTCAATTCCAGACTGTGGAGCATAGACAGAAGGGTGTTGCCCTCCATGTGTGTTGCCAGTTGTTAGGAGTAAGGTTGTTTGTATAATAATGAACATAATTTATGTTCCTTCTTTGGGAGATACTTTCCCTGCCAAGGTTAATGATTCCATGATAATTGAAAGTATTAGAAGTCCAGGAGGTGAGAGTGTATTTAATTTCCTTAGTAAAATTGGTGAACACTGTGACCTGCAGGACAGACCTTATGGCTGTAGGAAAGAACTCTGAACACATGAGCTCAAGAATGTATAATTTCTCAACTGTGTAAACTGTAAGGATACAATATGAATTGTATGAGAGGTTTTACAGACATATAAGAACAAAGGAAACTCTATTATGAGCCAGCTTGTCAGAAAGATATTAAGGAAGGAGAGAATGAGGTTTACGAAGTGATAATCTTAAGTCAAGGTTGTTTATGCTTACAAACCAGGCCGATTCCTTAGTTCAGGATCAGCCTGGGACAGAGCTAGGTTAGGTCCAGGTAACATGGGAATGGTGATCTCAGAGCTGGTTCTCACTCAGCTAGTTCATTGTCTAGGCTTACAAAGATAGGCAGATCTCTGAATTTATTACAATGCTAAAGAAAAAAATATATTTGGCTGTCTTTCTAAGAATCAAGGGGATCAGGTCATAAAATGCTGATTGTGGTATAATGGGAACTAGGGTAAAAAATTGAATGGATATGTAAGTAAAAGCCTGGGTGGGCTTTGGTCTGTATGAGCTAAGCTATCTAAATAAGCTGTCAGGAGATCTCTGGAGTGCTGTCTTGAGCAGAACACAACGCTGTCAGCTTGGACCCCATAATTGACTTCAAGTCATACTTTCACAACTGACAAAGACCCCTTCCTCAGAACCACTCTCTGAGACAAGGATGATCCTTGGCAAGAATGTGAATGTATACAGTCAGAATCATCAAATATAAATACCATTTTAGTGGTAAATATATAAAATTACTTAATGTTTGTATATAATTTGATAATAGCACATAGCAATAAGTGGTGACTTCTGAAAATACTGGGTTGTTGGGTTTCTGTTGCTGAGAAAATTCATCTCAAATGGAGAAAAGTTTATTTTGGCTCATAATTTTCAAGGGTTTATCCAACTGTTACTTAGTCCAATGGCAGCTCTGTATATTATGGTGAGATCAAAGGATCATGGACTAGATGTAATATACTCACATATCCATAGTCAGCCTAAGGAAAGAGTAGGGAGGGGTGGGGAAGAGAATATCTTTTACAAGGTATATATTCAATGAAACAACATTCTACCAGATTCTATTTCCTAAATATTTACAGCAACTCACTGAAGTGCCATAGGCTGAAAACTACACCTTCAAAACAAGAGCTAGACACAAAGTGTTACAGAATGAATTATAAACTTTAAAAATCTTGACACAAGTTCAAAGAAAAGAGACATGTGTGTTATGCAAAACCAATGAGAAATGGGGAAGATAGTGACTTCTGCCTTGTCATTGCTTAGCACTGGTACCTTTTCTCCTCTAGTACAGTACATACTATAAAGCACCATTTGGTTCTGATCTACTTAATGATATTTTATGTTGTATATATTTGGTAAATTTGGGCCAGTCAGTGATAAGCAGGAAAAATAAAGTTCATGAGCAATTGCTCATAAAGGTAATTGGCCTAATCTCATATCTTGGATTTCCAGCTAAATAATTTTTTCCTTTTTTTCTCATTATCTCAAGATTCCTTATCATTTCTATATGCTACCTTCCTCTGTTGAGGCATAGACTGCTGAGGGCTGCTTTGATTTCTTTCTCATTGAAAATCTTGAGGAGTTTCTTTTAGAGTGTCTACATTGAATAGAGGTCGAGGAGGCATGAGCATATGGGTGTGTGGGGGAACTCCCTCATAGAAGCAGGAGGAGGGGGGGTGTAATAGGGGATTTCCGGGGGGGAGGGAACCAGGAAAGTGGATTACATTTGAAATGTAAACAAAGAAAATATCAAATAAAAAGTCTTGTATGAGAATAAAAAATTTAAAGTGGTTTTAGATGATTATATAGTCTAATATACTAGCAGTGTAGTATCACTAATATCATTTTAAAGTTTCTTTTATTGTATTAAGTCTTTCTTTTTATTTTGTTTCTTCCCCCAACATTTTATTTTCTTCATTTCATCCAGTCATTTTTATTTTCTGTCTATCATGATTCTGTCTGAGTGATCTCTCAGTGTCTGGAAATCATTGTCAATCTCTTGTACTTGCTGAATAAAGAGCCTGCCAATCACCTTTCTTTACAGAGGTCTGACAGTTGGATGAAACCATACCTTAGGTTTTTTAGACACATTTGGCAAGTTGAAAAACTGTCAACTATTTATATCTATGAAGACTGAAAAATCAGATATGAAATCTTTTGACTAATTGTACTGGAGGACTATTAGAATTAATGTCCTACTCAGGAATGCCTAAGTGAAAGACTCTAAGGTAATTGTTCCTGAACAAAAGTACACACAGTATTCAAAAGAAAAGAAGAATGGCATCTCATTCCTCAGGTGATGAGTGCTAATGAATTTGGGTTGCTGAGCTAGTCTGTATCCACAGAAACAGGAGGAAATGAAATTCACAGAGACCACAGTAAGTACTCACTGGTAATCCAATATATTAACAATAAAATCCATAAACAGAGTAAGACTGAGCCAACCTACCTCATCAAAATAAATGCTATATTTGAGAAACCAACAACCACTATCATTCTAAATGGAAAACAAAACCCCAAAGCAAGTTCATTAAAATTAGGGATGAGACAGTGCTCAGTATATACTGTGCTCATTCCTTTCACATATAGTAGTTTAATAGTCCCATATGATCTCATGTTCATTCACCAATAATATTAATATTAAAAACATGACCATTCAATCAAAAGCAATTTACTGACTCAATGTAATCTCAATCAAAATCCATAAGAGTCTTCAAAGGATGAAGAAAAAAATAGAAAATTCATATGGAACCCTCAAAATCCTCAGACAGCCAAAGCAACACTGATCAAAAGCACAATGCTAAAGGGATTAGCATTCTAGAACCCAAGATATATGATAGAGTCATAGCTATAAAACACAATGAAACTAGCACAAGATAGATGAGTAAGAATAGAAAAGCCCTAAATATGAGCACCATGACTACAAACATCTGATATATGACAATGATGCCAAAACACATGGAACAAAACAGCACCTTCACAGTACAATGCAGTTATACACTTTTCTATCACCATATAAAAATAAATTAGAGCTGGACTAAAGGCCACAATGTCTGAGCTGGAATGATGAAACTGCTAAAATAGAATGTAGGTAATACTTTTCAAGATAAAAGCAAAGGAAAAGATTTTTGAATGGAACTCCATTTGCCTGGCAAGTAAAGCCAACAAATGACCAGAGGGACCTTATAAAACTAAAATGCTTTTCTATTTCAGAAATAATGTTCCAGAAAAGAGGGAGCATAGAGTGGGTGAGAATTTCTGATAGACATACACATGACAGAGGACCACTATTCAGAATAAATGAAGAAGTCAAAGGCTAAAAAAATCAAAAGCCTGGCAGTAGTGAAGCACTCTTTTAATTCCAGCATGTAAGATACATGCACAGAGGGGAATATCTGTGAGATCATGGCCAGTCTGTCCTACAGAGTGAGTTCCAGGAAAGCTAGGTATATACAAAGAAACCTTGTTTTGAAAATCAAACAAAAAGTCAAGTTATAGACTATAAGGGTATAAACAAAGAATTCCCAAAAGGAGAAATATAAAAGTAAAAGAAATGTCTCAAAAAGTGTTTAACATCTTTATCAATCAGAATAATTCAAAGAAAACTATTTGATAGTTTATCATGCTGCTTTCAAAATTGGTGATATCAAGAAACAATTGACAAGGAGGGAAGACTAAAGTGAGTGGGTGGGTGGGTGGGAGGGTAGGTTAGAGAATATCCCCATAGTGGCAGGGGGAGGGCGGAGGGAATGGGGCGTTTCCAAAGGTGGAAACATTTGAAATGTAAATAAAATATGAAAATAAAAAAAAAGAAACAATTGGCAATAAACACTGGCAAAACAAAAGGAATCTTCATACTCTCACCAAAATTGAAAACAAATTCAGCCACTCTGAACTCAGTGTTAAGACTTTCTTTCTTTCTTTCTTTCTTTCTTTCTTTCTTTCTTTCTCTCTTTCTTTTTAGTTGAAGAATAAATACTATTATTGTTTGAAAGAAAATTCCCAGGACAGCAAGATAAAAGTTTTTATCAGCTCCCTGGAATACTCCAATGGATGATAAATGACGTTAACTTACAATGACTCTTATATCAATTGTCTCTCTTGCCAATAAAGCATTTCTTCTTTATGTTAGAAAAGTGTCCATGCTATTAATGTAATTAATAGTAAATGAACCAATATACTGATAAATGTATTATTATATTTGGATATATCTAAAGCATTTATTTTTATTTGTTTATGAAGTGTTCTGTTACATTAAGGGATAGCTTCAAATGGAAGAAAATTGTAAGAAGCTTTGAGGAAATTGATTACTGAAGATTAATTTGGTTTTGTGGGTCTTGGCACATGTAACCATCAAAATATCGACACTTCAAGTGCTTAAGATAATGTTCAACCTTATCTGTGTCAACAAATAGGCAATAGGACAATTTATAAAGAGCAAAAAATCTTGATTCTTCATTGGCTGACTGTAAGGATGCAAGCTCTGACCAAACAGGGTACTCTTCAGTTTCTTCAATTCCATGTTCAACCTAATGATAAATAATAGTTATATGATTACTGTTTCTATTTGACTGTTATTTTACTTGATAGTGTTGATTTATATTACTATAATGTCAACAATGTAAACTATAGCCAGTGTCAATAGATATTATGTACCCTAACTCAGGTAACATATCCCTTAATCACCTACAAACTATAGGCAAGTTGCAAGTAGGCATTTACTAAGATGAAATTCAATCAAGATGAAGAATACGATTTTAGGACAAGTCATGTAAAATATCACAGACTTGTGTTTGAAAAAGGCAGGATAGATTAGTTGTTAATAGTTTTCTCACATAAGATATGCAGAAGCCAGGAATGGTAGTAATAACATAATTAGAGATAGTTCACCTCTTTAGGAAAGATAATGACCCAGTGATTGTGAGGAACAGCACTATCCCTTAGTAGCCTGATTTCATACAAGACTCAATGCATGTAATTTGCTCTTGCACAGTGAGCTGTTTCAAAATTTATGATTCATGACATATACCATATCATTTATGAAAAAAGGTGGAAAGTAAGAATATGTCTCACCTTCTTGGCAATCTTCATGATGCGATCCAGAAGGATTTTATTTTTTACCTCAATATCTTTGACTCTTGCGAGGATAGCAAAGGGGGCTCCTGGCATATTCTTGAGTTCTATCTCCATGTGATGCAGAGGGATGTCCCAGGCATGTAGTATACTTAGTATCATTTTCATAAAGTCTGGCAGCTACACAAAAGTAAGAAATTATATTAAGGTAAGATCAGCATCAACTATATTTAGTTTTAATCAGTGAAGCACACTTAAAATATTCATTTGTTATTCTTATGGAAAGGATATTATTTCTGAAGATAAAACTATGGAGAGTTATAGAATTTCAACCATTCTCCTTCATTAATGATATACTATGTTTAATAGTAACTACTTTTTCTAAAGAAACACCATGGGGCTTTTACTGTATTTTCATTCAGAAATTGAGCCATTTGATTTTCCTGTAAGATCTTGTCTATATGGGAATTAAAAGTTTTGTTGGGTTTTAGTAGATGCCAACAGGACCTGATCCAGAAAGACAAGTCTCACCAATGTAAATGTCAAGTGGTGCAATCACTTTGACCTGGAGTCATCACGCCAATTAAATTATTCGTAGTTTTACTCATTTAAAGTTCTTAAGTTATTTTGTGATACAAGAACCAAAATTCAATAAAGAAAATATGACATTTATAAATGGGCTTTCTTCAGTCTACTTCCCTCCATGTCCTTGCTTCTAACACAACAGTGATCTTTTCACATGAGCAGATGAAGACGGCATAGTGTTGCCTTCATTACCAGTATCGGTGGGAATCTCACTGTAGTATGACCTTCCTATAAGTGGTCAATACAAAATGTTTGTATTTAAAATACTTGCTGCATTAGATATCTGTTAACTACTCTAGTGGCAATGAAAATAAAGAATAGAGAAGAAACCCAATAGACTTTGCAAAGGAAAATGTATAAAGAAAGGACAGGAAGGAACACAAGAAAGGGTGATGGATCCTAGAAGCATGGAGCATATCACTATAGTGAGTGCTTGAGTTGCAAGAAGTACAGATTCCAATTCTTACTGTGCCTACTTTTGGTAAAATTTCTGTATTAACCTAACAAATCTTCAACTTGCATTTCATAGCTAGTGTAATAATATTACATTCAGGGAGGACACTGGAGAGAAGTGAATACAGTAGTTGGTGAAGAGTCTATTGAGGCAGATTGTTTCCACAGATTTCATCACTCCTTCTTCTTCATGTCTCACTCACCTCAAATCTGTCACTTCAATATGATCCTCGATTGAAATCATTACAAAATTAGTTATGACAGAGAATCAAACAAGAGGTATCATAAAAATTACAAATCATAGCTGCCATCAAAAGTTGATCTTCCCTTCATATTTAAGGCATGGTTTTATCCTAAGGAACATTATAGTACTTTTTGAGTCTGTTGAAATATAACATATTATCATCCTTTATACATATACACAACTGTATCTTTAAACATAGGTGTCAAATTCAGGTCAAAGTTTCCAACAGAATGATAAGAGAGATAGGTAGAGTATGATTAGTATTCTGTTATCATGTAAATTAATAATTTATAGCTATGCTTTACAATTATATAAAATATAATATTTGTATTATTCATAAACTATAGATATGGTTTTTCATCACTCACACTTCTTATATTTTCCTGAAGAAATTTATACTACATTTATTGCAGTGTTTATAATAGTCTAAAGAATGGCAAAGCCAGTGTGCCACTTTAGATGTTTAGTATCAAACCAGTGTACATCTTTAGATGTTTAGAATCAAGCCATAGGTGGGATACTCACTGAGATCCTTCTGGCTTCCTTTTCTGTTTTTGGTGTTTTGAGTGACAAAGTATGGCAGCTGTTGAGACCATTGACAACAAACTCATCATGTCTGTTAAATTGTAATGTCTGTAGACATAAAAAAGTAAAAACAAGTTAGTTGTAATTAATAACATTACAAAATATTCCTAGACCAAACTATGAATTCATTTAGTAGGTATGTAATTTTTAAAGTGATTGTTGTAGGAACTCAAAATTAAGGAGGAGCTTAATTGAAATCTTCTTTTTGTCCCATGAAATCTATAATCTCATTTTGTTTTTCATATAATTTTTAACTTGAGAAAATTTTGTCTCATCCTATTTACTATCATGTCTTTTTCTTATCCAAAATTTACTGTTTAGAAGTGAAGTCTCAAAAATAAAAAATATAAAAAGTAAAACACAGCAACATTTTTTTAAAAAAATCATCATTGTCTTAGATTTGAGCCAACACCATAGTATATATCCTTCTATCCTTAAGTTCTCTTGTTTCCTGTGGCTCACAAGTGATGTGCTTCCTTTAACAACGCATTGTACTAGTAGGCTCTTCTTTGTAGTAACTCTCAAAGTTAATCACAGATTCTCAGTGAAATGTAATTACCCTTGACAAAATAAGTTATCAAATATAGGCACCTTTAAAAAGGTAAAAACAATGAAGAATTATTAAAATAGAAATTATAAATTCATAAATATATAATTCTTTGAACAGTATTTGTGTAACCATATTATGTAAATATTTGTTATTTCAAATTAATAGAGATTTTGTGAAACTGTAATCAATCATTAGGAAGACTAGGAATTTAAAAAATTATCGATTTAAAATAGAGAATGAAAAGAAATGAGCTAAATTTATGCAAAGTTCAGGAACACATTCTATAGTGACACTTCATTAGATTGAGGATTTATTTGCCTTCTCCTCTTTGACACTGGCTCACTTAGAATTAGTAACACACAGCCATCAAGAAGAGAGACCTTATCCCCACTTGTAAATGTGTTCCTTTATTGAGTAAAATCAAGTAAAAGAAAACTTTTATAGCAATTCCTAGCATTTGTAGGCTGTTGAGAGCTATAATTTGTTTTCCCACTACCTGACAGTTTAGATTATTTCTCTTCAATCTGTGGACTTCATTACAGTAAAATGCTTACCTCTTGGATATATATAGTGAGCACAATGAAGAATGCCTTAGGAAAAAGTTCCCTACCAGCATGGTTAGGACAGCAGAGTTTTTCCATATCACAACATTTAGAAATTTATGTCACAGTATATTTATATTTGTAGATATATTTTTAGTAGAAGAAATTTAGAGAAAACTTTGAAATGTCTCTGCGTTCATCGTAAACCAGAGATTCCCTGAACTGACTAACTCTATATCATGATATTTGGCTGATGTTTCCTTTGCTTATGGAGGTATCCTATGGAAAAATAGGTTCATGGTGCTCTCTTATCTAAGCTTCAGTGTAATACAATAATTAGCACAAAAGCTTCTTTTGCAAAGAAGCTGGAAGTAAAGGAAGTACTTACAAATTTAATGAACATGTCTGATGAGAAATTATTGGATAGCTGAAATAAGACAAAGGGAAGAAAACTCATGAGTGAAAATCAACATGAATGCACACTTAATGCAAATGTAGAAATATATATCTTATGGGATGCTCATTGTGGCACTCCAAACTAATCTTTTTTCCCCTCCTTGATCTTGATTGATCTTGACAATATAAAATATGATTATCAGAAAGAGAGAACTTGTTTATGCAGCCCTTCTATTGTCTAAGCATTATCTATATGTATATAATAGGAATGGCTAAATAAAGTTTCTAAACACTTAGGGGGTTCTGAATATCTATGATGGTTTTTTTTTCTTATATGGAATCTACTGCAGTTTAATTTAAGTCTGTTCCATTCACTGTGAACATCTTTATTAAACCACTGCAGTATTTTAACGGAGATGCAAAATGACAATGCATCCTGAAAGCAAGATCAAGCAATAGACTTCTACTTTGGCTATGCCTTTCTAAATTTTATGAAATGACTTTCAAGAAAAGCATTTTCTTTTTAATAAACTCATTTGTTGTGAATGTTTAGGAAATCATGATTGCCCCATCCTCCTATTGCTGCTTTACAGAGATTGATGCTTTATTTGATACATGAAAGTGAATTGCCTTAAATTTGACTTATAGTAATTTCTATTAAACTATAACACCTTTCCAGTACTCACACAGACAGCCACTGTTGAACAATGCCTGAAGCCACTGAGGTACTTACGAATATCCTGCGTGTTTCTATAGTGAGGCCATTGATGTGCTGAGACAGTATGATGGCATCATCAAAAAGGTCTTCAGTGAGCCTTTCACTAACGCTTGATCCACTGCCATTTGTGGGTACAGAGGCCACGTTCTTCAACAGGAGAAGATTTGACACCAACAGTACCTGCAGTGTCCCTGATATAGAAAAAAAGCAATGCTGAGATCCGTTCATCTGAGGTTATCAACTCTATCTCTCCCTAGCATCTTCCACTGTATTGTTTGCATCCTCTGTGATTCTGTAATAGTACATCACTGTATTTTACAGTGACAAAGTAATTATATATACATCACTGCATAAATGTATAGTTTTAGAGCTTGGTAATTTTTTACATTTTAGATTGATATCAGAAAAGACTTAAAGGTTTTAAACAGTTTCACTTTAAAATAACTCTGAGGGTTTTTTTGTTTTTTGGGGGTTTTTTTGTTTTTGTTTGTTTGTTTGTTTTATTTTGAAGTCATTGAGTATAGAAAGTTTAAGAGTTTTGGAATTTATCTTCGTTTTAGTTGTTGTTGTTTGGTTTTGGTTTGTTCATTTCTTTTGTTTTTTTGTTTGTTAGTTTCTTTGTTTTTGTGTTCAAATTCTCCCCCAAAAAAAGCCAGGCATTTGTGGAGCATGCCTTTAACTCCAACACTTGGGAGGCAGATACAGGCAGATTTCTAAGTTTGAGGCCAACCTGGTCTACAGAGTGAGTTCCAGGATACCCAGGGCTATACAGAAAAACCCTGTCTCGAAAAACAAAAAACAAAAACACAAAACAAAACAAAACAAAACAACAAAAAAATAAACTTCAAAAAACTAATTCTAATTCTAAGTGAATGTACAATATTTACATTTTGACAAGGACAGCAGTTTTTCTTTTACTTACATTTCATGCCTCATAGGATTAGTCTCATGATTACTTGGTGACTAATAGTGAAAATAAGAATAATGTCATGAGAAGGTAGCCTATGCTGGCTTTGATAGCTGTTTCATGCAAACACTTCTATAATGACATTGTGAGTAGACTGTGCCACTGTAGCATTCTGAAACTAAACTGGTGAAAGAGAACACTAGGGTTAAATGGTTTTCCCTGACCCTAGATCATAGTTGGTGAGATGGATTCTCTAGATGCCATTACTGTGAACATTTCATCACATATTTGTATGCCCCACACAGCTCATGCCATCTTTAGCATATGGATGCCAGGGACCACATCCATGATGCTGAGACTCAGTGTCCTTCTTGTAAAGCACAAACTTTACCTTAGATCACATGAGCATAGTAGCCCTATCTAGTAACCATTTTATCTACATTTCTTGCTCTATTCAACAACCATCTTTCAATTTCTGAGCATGATTACATTTGGATTCTTCATAAAATTGCTAATTGAACAGCAAGCAACTAAACTTGTAAGTTATTGACATACTCTCAAAAAATGAAACAAGTTACAGATAAAAAGTTAAAAGCATGTTTTAATTTCTTCACACTGTCTCTAAGGGAACTGCTAAAATTGAAAAAAAAAGGATGATTTACAAAAAATCTAAATCCCCTGCAAACTTTCATGAAACCAAGCATGTCCAGCCTAACAGCCAAGGCAAAAACTGGCAACCAGTACCTGAAAAAACTGAACAAATGCCATGCTCTGCTTTGTTTTATTTTGTTTTGTATATGTGGCCTTTTCTGTATTGTTTTGGGCATTTATTGTATTATTGCCTCTTATTTGTTTGTTTATAATATCTCTTTAGAAGAGAGACAATCAGAAGTTGAGTGGCTCGGGAGTTTAGAAGTATCTAGGAGGAGTCAGGTAAAGAGACAAAACAAATTGTATGCAAATATTTTAGTTCACAAGGAAGAAAAGCAAGATTAACATAAGAAAAATTAAACATATGAAACTTTGTAGTATAAAATGGAATTAAGAACATTTTGACTACATAGCTAAATCATGTAATTCCTTGTGTAAATGCTTATTTTTTAACAAAGATGTTGTTTCTAGACTTTATTTTGTGTAACATAAAATTTTATATGCATATATGTGTAGACATACATATATATGAATGTATATGTTTGCTTGTTTATTTTCATCTGAGAACTTTTCATAATCTACAAGGAAGTAAAATTGACAAATATCTTTGTTCTTTATTTCATAAATTCTATGATTGTCATTAATGATGTTTTCTTACCAGTGTTACCTACAGAAATCCAGTGTGAGCAACTATACTAAATTGCACCTTTATTGAAGTGTCAATTTATTTACTCGAGATTAGTCAAGGGTCAAAGGCACATATCCACTAATATTGCCTACCTTAAGTTTTAACACTATTGTTTTTAAATAACCATTTATTATTTATAAATAAAGACACAAAATTACTAGAAACTACAAAATTATACAGTAGATGAAAGTATACTAGAAAAATTTATGGCCTGCTATCAGTACTATATATATTTTTCAACCATGTCTGATTTAACTAAACATGAAGATCATTGATTCAGAACAGCTGTGGAAGGAAATGATATAAGAAAACCTTATGCTGAATTCATGAGTTAAATTCCTCAGGTACTCACTCCATGTCTGCTACAATACTTGTTCAACACTGTTATACAACACTTATCCAAAAAAGCTAAATTAATGATTTCTATTTAATTTTAAAGACTAATCTATAAACATTGGACATTTTGGGAATAAACAGTGACTTAAAGGTGTTGAGGGAAAAAAAAGATCCAAGATAAGGATCTTTACAAAACAGTAAATTTTCATGGTCACTTATTAAAAGCTGTGACCTCACATAGCACAGATAGTGTAGAAAGATAGTGAAGATACTAACACAGAATGATTTCTTACTATTTTACAGTAATGAATACATCAGTAGGGAACAGTTGAAAAGCAGTTCTAGTACAGTGTAAGTCCAAGCTGTAATACCCTGAAATAAAACATAGCTTCCTCCAATTAAAAACTATTGGCCAAAGAAATATCCTAAAACAAGACTAATGTTTTGAAGTCGAATAATCAAGTAGGATAACTCATGTTCAAGCCTAAGGAAACAACAACAATAAAATATTAATGTTTTCTTTCTAAGTTTCTGACAATTTGAAGTTATTAACATTTGGGTTCCCAACAAATTACCACTTTTTAATTTCTGCAACATCAATCTCTGAGCTTTTTTTTTTTTTTTTTTTTTTTGGCTAAAAAATGCCCTGATATCTGGGTAATTTTAAATGTGCATCTTTTCTAACCAATTTAATAACATTATTTTATCACCTTTCTCTTGAGTGTGAGAATATATGTGTTTATGTGTGTTTTCATATGTGTGTAGTATGTATATAAGGAACAGAACAGCTTTAGGTGTTATTAAATACCAACCACATTGGGATTTAATATTTTGGGGATGGAAACAATCACTGCCTTGAAAATTGCTAAATAAATTAGACTAGCTGGCCAGTCAGGCTCAAGATCCCATCTGCCTCTGTTGTCCCAGCTTGGAGATTATGATCCTAAACCCCTAGGCCTGGCTCACATTGCCAATTTCTTCCTTTACTTCATATAAAATAAGGAATAGTAATTAGTTATTACCAGTTGGCTTAATGAAAGGTGTTCCCATTTTTGCAAACCAGTGTAAACTGTATACAATAAACATGTAAATATTCTACCTAGTCTTCAATTTTTTTATTAGCATGGAGATGTGTTATTTGAATAAAGACAAATATCCGTTAACACATGAGATATGACACAGGTTTCTAGCAAAAGGATTCTATCTAATAGCCTTGGAGAACCAAGTTCTGGTTAGTAACCAGAAAAGCATTACTAAGAGGTTACTTACAGAAACATGGTTGAATCAATGATAGATGCATCTCAGAATAGTTCCACCACAATATGTAGGACACTGGAGAAGGCTGCTGAAATGCGGTCCTGATGTCTACTTATTTTGTACCTCCTATATATGCTAGCAGATTGCCCAAGGCCACTTACTACTATAACAGGAAGGAAATAAGTTATAAAACATTAGGTATTTTCTCAATGACTGTCCTGTATCAGATAATGTCAACAGCATCATCATTATTACCACATTAATATCTTCAAAGCCACGTTGACTTCATGGTCCATGATGAGCATGTCAGACCAGACGTAAATTGCTGTTCTTTATCACATCATTGCTTCACCTGATTCTCACATTTGTTCTTTAACCTTTTGTACAGTCCCTGCCTTCCCTGAGGAAATTAAGGTGTGTATAATAAGATAAGATTTTTTCTGAACATTGACCACCATGTTCAGGTTATTCAATTCAAAGAATTCAATTTAACACAATGAAAGACGAATAATAATTTAGTATAGTCTGAACCATTATAAGGTAATTTTTTGCTCATTTTAGAATACAAAGCATTGGTTCTCTCATTTATGTTGGCCCTTAATCAAATCACAAAGTTGATGCTTTTTGCCAGAACTACTGTCCCAGTATTATGTTGGTTGTCATGTTTTGTCATGCATGCTCCTAGCATTAGCATGTAGTGAGTCCTCCCAAAGCTGAGAGTTGTCCACAGGAAGATTCCCTAGTTTCTTTGGATCCAGAAACTAGGCAGCATAGTAAAAGTTTCCAGTTCAAAATCACTCTAATTTATCCATGTAATGTAGCCAGAGAATGAAATGGCTTTAACATTTGAGTCCATTCAGTGTACTACTGACATTTATCTAACAGTAGCCTCAAGAGCAAGAATGGTGTTGGGAGCCTTAGAGACCTTACTTTCTATTTACTTGAGGTGCTGACATTGTGTTAAATAACCCAATACTTGTTGGGAATGCCTTTTCCCATACAATTGTGTAGCATATTATCAGTTGTTTAACTGCTGTCCTCTTCTGTTAACTCATCAGTTTTCATGTTATTCCCTACCCAATGAATAAGACATTTAGAGGTAATATTAACATGTAGATTTGGAGAGTATCAGCTCAGTCCCTGAAGGACCAGTGCCTCCTACTTCAGAGAAGTCTAAAATGGCACCTGGATTTTGGATCTCTGTGTGTACTAAATGAAATCTTTTCAAGTGATTAATAGACTATGAGCTAGTCCCATCCTCATAATTTTTACTCTTCCAAAAAGAAAATGTAGGTTGGTCTATCATCTATCATCTATCTATCTATCTATCTATCTATCTATCTATCTATCACAATCTATCTCTCTATCACAATCTATTTAGAGTTAACAATTATTCTTACCATATCAGTTAATATAGCTTTTGTATAAGATTTAGCTCATGTTTTGCCATAGTCTCACCAACCCTGCTGGAGTAGTTAACATGTGCCACAGACAGTTCTCTACTTCTGGCTCTTTGGGAACCCTCTATACAGGAGCTGTTTATCTGAAGTATCTTCTGGTAGGGTCTAGGACTGGGTGAGTAACCTCTTCTCCACAGACAAAATTCTGAGACACCAAAGATTGTCTCACAGTTTTTATCCTCAGGCAAAATCTCCAGTTGGATATGTAGCAGATGTCCAGATGAATATCCTTGTATAATTTTCCTGTGTTCAGCACAGAATTAGACACAGTGTACTCCTTGAGGACTGCTTATCCACATTTAGGATAAGCTCAGCTAAGCTCAGCTTTGTGCATCTTCAGTTCTCTGTACTTGTCTTTTCACAGTTGCCTGGAATCCAGAGGATTTTGATTTAAGAATGTACATCTAGTTAGATTATACTTAAGACAGTTTAAAGTTTTGCCCATACCTTTCTTTTTAAAAGATAACATTAGCATATATGCTGTATATTAAGGCAGTTTTAGATAACTCTAATTGTAGACTTTCATTTCCCATAAATGAGATGCTTTCAGACTTCATTTTGCATAATATAAAAATTTGTACCTCTATAGATACAGATGTTTGTATGTATATGTGTGTGTGTGTGTGTGTGTGTGTGTTTATCCATTTTCATTTACGGAATTTTCACATTCAAAAATTAAATATAATAGAAAAATATTTTTATTATTCATTTTACAAATTTATGACTGTTGTTAATTCTATTTCCTTGCAAGTGTCACTTGTAGAACACTGGGACCAGCACACCCTTAATATTGTAGTGTCATTCAGTTTACCCAAGATTGACAATGACTATACACTGTCGACTTTAGGCTACAGTGCTGAATCATTTGAAATTCTAGTAGGCAAACTCACAAGGCCAAGGTAACATAAAATAATAATAATAATTTTACTCTTCTTTTTGTAGTCATAGTTCAAAGACATTGAATCTTGTGTTCTCAATAAATCACTACTTTTTAATCTCAGCAACATCAATCTTTGAACTGTATTTGTTTCTTCAGAGTTTCCCTAGAATTTGAAGATTTTTTATTAATCCTCTCATTTATTTACATTTCAAATGTTTCCCCCTTCCTGGCCCCATCTACAAACCTCTGATCCCATCTGCACTCCATTTTGCCTCTAAGAGGGTGCTCCCTTAACCACCTGCCCATTCCCACCTCACCCCTTTTACTTCACCCTTCTTTCACCCTTCTCTGGGGCATCAAACCTCCCCAGAAACAATCACATTCCCTCCCACTGATGCTAGATAAGACGGTACTCTCTATATATATAACCACAGACTGGTCCATGTATCTTTTTGGTTGGTAGTTTAGTCCCTGGAATCTCTGAGGGGTCCGGTTAGTTGATAACGTTGTTTTTCCTATGGGTTCGCAATCCTTTCTGCTCCTGCAGTCATTCCCCTAACTCTTCCATTAGGCTTCATGGGCTCAGTCCAATAGTTGGCTGTGAGTATCTGATACAACCACTTTGGAAATCAATCTGATAGTTCCTCAGAAAATTGGAAATAGTTCTTTCTGAAGACCCAGCTACATGACTCCTGGGCATATACCCAGGATACGTGCTTATAACAAGTGCATGTACTCCACAGTGTTCATAGCAGTCTTATTTATAATAGCCATAAGCTGGAAACAACCCAGATGTTCCTCAGTCAAAGAGTGGATGCAGAACGTGTGGTACATTTACACAATGGAATGCTACTCAGTTATTAAAAATGAGGAATTCAAATTTTGCAGGTAAATGGATAAAACTAGAATGTATCATCCTGAGTGAAGTAACCCAGATCCAAAATGACATACATGGTATGTACTCACTGATAAGTGAATATTTGCCCAAAGGCTCAGAATTCCCATGATACAACTCACAGACCATACAAAACTTAACAAGAAAGAATGCCAATGTGTAGATGCTTCAATCCCACTTAGAAGGGGGAATACAATAACCACAAGAGACAGAGAGAAGTAACCTGGGTGGGAGAAGTAAAGGGAAGCAGAAAAACCGGGCAGGATCAGGTATAGGGGGAGAGAGTAGAGAAGCCTAGCAGGCCAAGAGAATGAATATAAATATGCAGCAGTGATAGGGTGGGTAACAGAGAGAATCACTAGAAAGTCCCAAGTATTAGGTATGTGAGAGGCTCCCAGGACCCATTGGGGATGATATTAGTCAAAGTTCCCAAAAGAGGGGATAAAAAACCTGAAGAAATCACCTCCAGTAAATGGACATGGCCCCAATTGAGGAATGGGGCCATCCATCCATCTCAAGGATTTTAACCCAGAATTGTTATTGTCTAAATGAAGTGCAGGGACAAAAAATGGAGCAAAGACTGAGGAAAGGCCATCCAGAGACTGCCCCACCATGGAATCTATCCCAACTGCAGACACTAAACCCAGACACTACAACTGATGCCAAGATGGGCTTGCAGACAGGACAATGGCATGATTACCCTCTGAGATGTTCTACCAGCACCTGACTAAACAGATGCAAAACCTCACAGCATCCAGGGTTTGTAGTCATTAGGCACCACTATAAGTGTCCCATCTCTTTTGTGGTTTTGGGTGGAAGAGAAAGAGAATTTTTTTTCAAATCTCTCAGTAGCCTCAAACTTGGTAAGTACAGTGGCCTGGCAGGTTAGCCAAGATAAAGGTCTACTTGTCTTTTTCCCTTAGAAATGGAATTATAAGCCTCAGTCACTACAGAATCCTTGAACTGTTCTTTTCTTTCTATTATTTCAAGTAGGGTTTTGTTTTAGGATTTTGAGGCAGCAGGCCACATTGTGATTGTAATGGGGAAGCAAAGAAAGATAAGTAGTATGCACTTTTTTCTCTTTCTATTTGAAATTATGATATAACTTCATTATTTTTCCCCTTGTCCTTTCAAATCCTCCACATATCTCTCATATCCCTCTTTCAAATTCGTGGCCTCTTTTTTCATTAATTGTTACTATATACATCTATGTGTATGGACCTATATTTGTATTCCTAAATAGCATGTGCTCGTTCTGTATATTGTTGCTTGTATGTATATTTCTAGGGCTAACCATTTGGTATTGGGTAACTAATTGGTGTGCTTTTCCCTTTCAGAAGTCTATATCTCTTACTCTCAGAATACCTTAGTTACATGTAGTTCTTTGTGCAAAATTGAGGCTCACAGGTTTCCCATCTACTTGTCCATGACTGTTGTTGTTCCTGTCAAGCTCATGTGTACTCAGTCAACTTGGTGAGACATTATAAATGTAACAATTTTAGCACATACAACTGTCAGAAAACACCCTTACCCTCCAGCTTTTGTAATCATTCTACCCAATTTTCTGAAATGTTCTTTGAACCTTCACTGTGGAAGTTACTTTGTAGTTATATCCACTGGTACTGAAAACCACAATGCTGCATTTTTATTGGTTTTAATTTTCTATAATGATCTCCATCAGTTGCATAGAGATGTTTCCTTGATGTGAGTAAAGACTACAGTTAGCTGTGGATATTTGTGGGCAAACAAAAATATTTAGAATGTTGGTAGGGATTATGAAGTTTTAGAAAAGCAGTTTTAGATTCAAGTCCAAGATCCGTGATTTTACTAGCCCTAAGAAATTGGCCTAGTTACCAGTACCAGACATGTTTCCCCTCTTGTTGAGCATGTCTTAAATTCAATTGGAGAGCTGTTGGCAAATGCAAAAATATAAGTGCCACTAGTGCAACCTTAGGGTTATCATTCCATGATAGTATTCTTTGTAGTTCATATGTTTCACAGATGCAATAAGACTATTAGTAGTTTTGCTTCCTTTGGGTGTTTGTATGGCTCAAGGAGGAGACTTTCAGTTCTTAAGCTTAGAACACCAGACCCTGAGATATGTTGCCATATTTCGAGTTGCTGTTTCCCCCTCAATTAAGCCTCATTGCAAATATCTCCCTAGATATTCACCAAAGTTTATCTCATAAGTGATTCTAAATCTAGTCCAGTTAACCATGAGGATTAACAATCATACTTTTTCTATATGGAAAAGTTCCCTTATGTTATCACAGCCTAAACTGTTTTTCTATAGTGGTGATATTTATGTTGGAATCAGAACCTCTTAAATGCATATATTTTAGTTATGTACTCATTACTAGAACAAATACATAACTGAAATCTGCTTATAGAAGGAGGTTTACAGTTTGGGAAGTAGTACTTATGGAAGACAGCAGTCCAATGCCTTTTAAAATATGGGCAAGATGTAGAGTTGAGCACAGAGAGATTGGTCACACAAAGCTAGATCTATGGCAATTTCCTTTCCCAAGAACCCAAACCCAGGGTCATAGACTCCTATTAATCCCCTGCTCCCAGCACCTCCACAAAATATTAACACCTAGAAGCAGATAGCTACCTTATGGCTTTGGATAAACATTTATTATCCCAAATATAGCAAAGTTCATCATTTTATTAATTCTTTTTATGGATAATTTCCATGCTTATAAAAAGGTATCTGACATTATCCTCTTTTATTAAAAACAGAATCTTTTCTCATAAAAATATCCTGATTAGAGTTTCACTTTCCTTTACTCCTCCAAGTTCTTCTACACCTGCTCTCCCATCTATGCCTTTCTGTCTCTCATTAGATAAAAATGGGCTTCTAAGAAATAAAAACAAAGCTGTTTAACAAAATAAAATATCATAAGAAACCATTGGATCTAAGTTGGACAAGGCAAATCAACAGAAAGAAACAAGGGAAGACACAAGGATCAGAGACTTACTCATTTGTACATTTGGAATTCCCATAAAAATATTCACTGTAAGCTGTCATATATATATGTGTGTGTGTGTGTGTGTGTGTGTGTGTGTGTGTGTGTGTGTCTGTGCATGCAGAGGATATATATATATATATATGTGTGTGTGTGTGCAGAGGAGATATATATATATATATATGCAGACGACTGGGTGATTTTTTGTGTAGGCCTCATGTTCAATCTCTGTAAGTTCATGTAAGCTTTGTTCAGTTGACTTAGAGGGTCTTGGCTCTTGTGTCCTCCATCCATTCTGGATATTATATTATCCTCTTCCACAGTGCACCCTGTTCTGAGGGAAGGCATTAGATGGATACATCCCATTTTGGACTGTGTGTCCTAAGAGCGCTCTCTCTCTCTCTCTCTCTCTCTCTCTCTCTCTCTCTCTCTCTCAGTGTGTGTATGTAACATAGTTGGCTGTTGATCTCTTTATTTGTTCCCATGGTCTGAAGTAAAATATTTCTCTGATAATAGCTGAATAAGGTACTGATCTATGAATATAGCAAAATATCATGAGGAGTCATTTTACTTTTACCTGCTTATTTTTTGATTTATTTTTCATACTTTATTTATATTTCAAATGTTTCCACCTTTCCAGATCTCCCCTTTGAAACCTCCCCATTTCCTCCCCCCTTTCCATGCCACTATGGGGGTATTCTCCCACCCACACACCCACTTTCATCTTCCCTCCTTGGCATTCTCCTGTACTGGTGGATCTAACACCCTCAGGCCCAAGGGCCTCTTCTCCCCCTGATGGCTAACAAGACTCAATTATTATTAAGGTTTTTTTTCCCCAATCTGTAGGTTGCCGTTTTGCCTTATTGACTATGTCTTTTGCCTTACAGAATTTTCCAGATTCATGAGGTCCATTTATCAATTCTTGATCTTAGGGCATGAAATCCCACCTATGCCAATGAGTTCAAGGAGCTTTCCCATTTTCCCTTCTATTAGATTGAGTGTATCTGGTATTGTTCCATTTGCCTTAATCTACTACTCAGAGGCTGATGCTTCTCTTACATGAAGGCATAGTACCTGCAATCTGGTTTTGTGCATTTCTGTTAAGTGCCAGTGGACATCACTGACAGAGGTAGTCTTCGAGAAAAGATGCCAAAGGCAACTGAGGTACTTGCAAGTATTCAGTGTATTTCTGTAAGGAAGCCACCAGGCTGCTGAGACAGAAAGAAGGCATCTTCAAGAAGATCATTGAATGTCATCTCAGCCAAATTAGATCCTCTGGCATCCATGGGTGCAGAGGCTATATTCTCACATAGAAAGAGAGTATTTGATACTAACAGCATCAGCCATGTTACTAGTATAGAGAAAGAGAGACATGCTGACATCCATTCATCTGGGGTTATCAACACTAGAGATATCTATGCCCACTGTCCTCTACTATATGCTTTACCTATATGTTTTTATGATAGCAAACAACTGTATTTCACAATGACAAAAGACTACTTATACACAGTTGCAAAGATATATATTCTGAGAAGTTGGTAGTTCCTACATTTTAAATATCTATAAGGAATAGCTTTGAAATTTTCAATCATTTTTATTTTAAGTATGATCTTTTTAAATCATTGAATGTATAAGATTTAATGTCTTGGAAATTTATCCTATTTTATCAGTCATCATGATCTCCAAGAATTGTTTTTTTTCAGTTGACATACTATCCACAAATTTGATTTTAGTGCGGTGTGCAATATTTGTATCTTGACAAGAAGTTGTTCACATTTTATCAATGACTTGAATGTCCATGCCTTATAGAATTCAAAACTTGATTTCCTTGTGCCTAATAGTGGAAATAAGGTGAATAAGATCTGCAGAAAGATAACATATCCTGCCTTTGATAGCTCACAATAAAATAAATAGTAAAAAAAAAGAACTTATCATCATTGTTTCACACAGTCTTCAAATTAGTTTTCTATAAGGTTCAGATTTACAATAACCCAATTAACAGATTAAGCCTATGTAAAATTGTCCAATTATACTTATAAATGAGATGATTACAATATTAAGTGATTTTCCCTAAGTCTAATTAATGTGAGATAGGTGAGATACCAACACTGTGAAATTTTCACTCTATATTAATTTGTCTTATGTAAAATATGACTCTCATGTGCTTCTCTGCAACCATGACTGCAAATTTCCTGCTTATAAAGCAACAACTTTACCTTTGATCACCTGATTACACAAGCACAGAAGCCTAAATTTTGTTCTTTGTGAAACAACCATCTTTAAATTTTTGAGTATCACCATCGCTGGATTCCTCACTGACTTGCTGAGTCAACAGATAGACAGTGACTGAAATCTAACATTTCAACAAATCCTATTAACAAAGTTGTAGATTTAGATGTATCTACCACTCTCGTCAAAGAATCCCCACTTTACGAAAAAATTTATCATTTTCTTTTTAATTTCAGAGTCTTCAATCTTTTAAATATATTTTCCTTCTGGAAGCTCCAATAGCATATATATGCCATTCCCAGTCTGTCCTCCAACAGTTTCTTATCCCATTCCTTGTCCCCCTGTTTCCAAGAGGATGTTCCCACCCCTGGCAGGCCTCGCTACTCCCTGGGGCTTCACATCTCTTGAGGATTAGGTGCATCTTTTCTCACTGAGTCCAGAACAGGCAGTCCTCTTCTTTATATGTGTCAGAGGCCTCGAACCTGCTCATGCACATTGCTTGGTTGGTGGCTCAGTGTCTTAGAGATCTCAGGGTTCTGGGTTAGTTGAGACTGCTGGTCTTCCTATGGGGACACACTCCTCTTCAGCTTCTTCCAGCCTTTCCCTAATTCAACCACAGGGTTACCAACATCAGTTCTTTGGTCAGGTGTAAGTATCTTCATCTGTCTTAGTCAGCTAGTCAGAAACTCAAACACAGAATTGTGCATGCCTCAAAGAACTGCAGGGACAAAATTGGAGAAGAGACTGAGGGAAAGGCAGTCCATTAACCAGCCCAATTTGTGATCCATCTCGAGGGGAAGCTCCAAGGCCTGAGACTATTATTGACACTATGGTAAGCTTACAGACAGGAGCCTAGCAAAGCCGTCCTCCAAGAGGCCCAACAAGCAGTTGACTGAGGCATTTATATATTTTTAAATTCCATGTATTTTCAATGCAGAGTTTTTAAGACTATACACCATTATTATTGTCCTCTTTATCATGTGTATGTATCTGTGTGTTTACATGTAGTTATCTAATATGGAAGTATAGATAGAAGGCAGATAACAACCAGAAGGGTTACTAGTGAGATATTATATATTGATTTAGTTAAAAAAATATGGATTCTCTCCCTACCCTGAAACTTGAGAAAATAAAGTACTCCCGATGTTCAGCCAGGTTCCAGTAAACACCTTCCTCACCAGCAAGGGGATTAAAAACATAAGCCACCATATTAACTTTCATTGCTCCATTTATTTCCTTGATTAAAATAAGACTATCTGACACTTTTATCAGCTTTTGGTACCCCTTTCCTCCTATTGGGTTGCCTCATTCAGTCTTAATTGGAGGGGAGGTGCCTAGTCTTATTGCAACATGAAATGTCATGTTTGATATACTTGAGAAGCCTAACTTTTTCTGAAGGAAAACAAAGGAAGAATGAATACAGGGAAAAAGGAAGTAGGGGGAAGAAACTGGGAGGAGAGGAGTTGGGGAAAATAATGTATGAGAGATGAATTTTAAAGATACTTTACAATATTAGTTCTCGCAAGTGGTCTTAAAGAAAGGGTTCCAATATTAATAGCCACAGTTTAAAAAAAAATCAGAATGTGTGTTGTATTGTGAAGATTTGTTTTACATGCACACTTTTTCCCAAGTCCAGTCTTGGACTAACTGAAGTAGTAAAAATGTCTGGTAATACAGGATATAAAAGACATAACTAGAATGAAAAAATTCCATCAGTGAGATTGAATTAACAAATTAGTGTCTCAAATTTACACAGAAGAACATGACTGAGAGGTTACTAGCAAAAATCATGGTTGACACAGTGACAACTGAATCTCAGAGAAGTTCTGTCACAGTACGGGGCCAATGGAGAATGTTACTGACCTGGATTCCTGACATTTTACCTCCTATATACTCCAGCAGACTGCAGTAAGGCAATTCATTGCTGTAACAGGAAGGAAATAAGCTATAAAACTCTGGTATTTTTCCAATGACTTTTCTGCTTTGGGTAATGTTAACAGCATCATCACTATTACAACAGACCTGTATATGTGTATGTTTCTGCTGTTTACGAAGCCAACTTGACTCCATGATCACTGATTGACATGTCAGATTGGGTATAAAGTGCTGTTCTTTATCACATCCCTGCTTCCCCCAACCCTTGCATTTTTTCTGTAACTTTTTGTATGTTTCCTGTGCCTTGGAGGGGTTAAGATCTGTATGTGACTATTTTTCTAAACATTGACCTGCCATGTCACAGCTTCAGTGAATTATCCTCAGAAGTTTAGCTGATCATTCCTTTGTCTGTAGTTTATATCTACTGTAAAGTGTGCTATCCACAAACTAGGCATAAACAAAACTCTGTAAGGCAGCTTGACAAATATATCTTACCTATTCAAAAAGTTAAAAGTGAACAATAATATCTTTGCATTTTCTGGAATCACAAAATATATGCTTTTGCTTGCTTAGCTTATCATCTCAAATATATATTTTATCCCATAGAGTTGACCTTAAATGGAACAGAATATTGTTGGTTACAAGAACTATTGTCCCAGCTGTACCTGCTCCTGGCATTAATATATAACTGAGTAGTTGTGAGGCCAGGGAGCTGTGAAACTTATAGGAGCAGGCCTAGAGCAACAATGGAGTCATGGAGTCTCCGAACCCCAGAAATCTCATCCTGAGATCTAAAGAAGTGGGATCATTCACCCACTGCCCTGAATTTGGAAGTCCTAGTACATGTAGCCCTTTGCTTCTACCTTTGCCTCACCAAAGGAAGTCCATTAGCCGATAGCCATGTTACAAATACTTGCCTCTTATAAGGTGATGTCCAACAGCACCTGGAATTTCTCATCATGCAAATGAGGCATCCCCAGCACACTGGCCCCTTCCAATGATGTACACTCACTCTGATAGTCCCTACTTGAACCCAAAAATATTTAAATAGCTTTTGTTATCCCCTATAAACTTAACCAGCTCAATGAAGCTGTGCCTGGGTGTGTGTTCTTTCCCCACAAACTTACTTTTCCAGTTACTTTTCCCTTCCTCCAGTCCAGCTCTGAACAGAAGGGGTCTGGCCTCCTCAAGGGAGAAGTGGCCCCACATGCCTAATATTCCCCTTGATGTCAGTTCTTTTCAAACAGATTCCTAAGTATTTTTAGAACTGTGGAAGCCAGTCAACATGGATAAAAATTCCAGTTCAATCTCTAGTTTCATACATTCCATGGAAAAGATAATGAAGTATCTTTAGCAACTTCGTCCAATCTGTTTGTTCTGGCATGTATATAAGAGTAGCCTCAACATTTGGAATTCTATGAAGGTTCTTAAAGACTATTTTAAAGACTATTGCTATCCGCTAAGTGATGGTGAAGTAACATACTCCAAGAAGTACCATATCGTTCCATAATGTTATGGCAACCAGGAGTGTTTTTGTTTTGTTTTGTTTTGTTTTATCATGCATTTATGTAACATTTCATAAACAATTCTTTCCTACTGCCTTCAGCTATTAATCCATCAGCTCAGTTTTCTCTTGATGCTTTATTAAGGAATACTAAATGTAGATTTTTATTTTATACAATAACTCTGAAGAGGCTCTACAGGCTACCTGAAACCATTTTATCAAAAGGTTAAAATGGTTTCTGATTTTTTTATCATTTATATTGATGCTAAACAAAAAAATTATGAGGTTTGCATTCCACATAAACGTGTCTCATTTTTGCATCAGTTTCTTTTTCTAGGGATCACAGTCAGGTACAGAAGGATGATTGTCAGCACTACTTGTTTTATCAGTTTAGAATTCACAAGAATTCTTCATGAGTTATTTAATTTGCTATTACTGAGGCTCAGCCATGGCTTCACCAACTGTGCTTGGTGGAATGATATAGTTACATGGTCTAACCAGGAACTAAGAAATAGCTGACACATTACCACACATAGCAATCAAGTCTCTAGAACTGTCTCTTGGTTTAGCCTATATCCAGGAGCATTTTTCTACAAGTGATACTTTCTGAACAGGCCTGGAGCTGGGATGTCATTTCCTACCTACAAACTAATTTCTACAGTAACAAAAGATTGTTCAACTGTTCTCATGTTCAAGAAAAAACACTCAAAATATTGTTTTGAGCAAATACCTTGCTTCATATCCTTCTGTATCCTTCCTATATTTAGGACAGGTTTATATGCACTATATTGTCTTAAAAGGAAATAAATCATAGTCTATAATCAGGGGAAGTTGTACCTTGTTAAGAACATCTGGTCTCTGTGTCTGTAGTGCTAAAAACTTTGTTTTTAGAGTATAGCTTTGATTTAGCATATACTTAGGCCAGTTAAAACTATGCACCTTTCAACTTTATTATTTTTAATATATCTAATTTAAATATAATTATATCACTTTTATCCCTTCCTTTCCAAAATATCATATTTATTCTTTGTGTATTTTATATAACATGTTTTTAATCATGATAATTAATCTCCACAACACTTCCCAGATCCACCTTCTTCAATATTAGTTAGACTTTTCTACTGTTGAGAAGGGAGGCCATGACCAAAGAAACTCTTATTAAACAACAACAACAAATATTTAACTTAGCCTAGCTTACAGTTTCAGAGGTTTAGGCCATTATCATCCTGGCAGGATGCATAGTAGCACACAGGCAGACATGGTGCTGGAGAAGTAGCTGAGAGTTCTACACCTGGATTCTCAGACAGCACAAAGAGAGTGCCACATTGTGACTGGCTTGAGAGTATGGTACCTCAAAGCCCACCCCAAAGGACATACTTCTAACAACAACACACATACAAGAAGTCCTTCTAATAGTACTACCCCCTCAGAGTCTAAAGGGTCTATTTTTTTGTAAAGCCCCCCACACTTACACACATGAATTTGTCTTATTTATATCCCACTAATTCTTGTTGCTATTGCTGTTGTTATTGTTGTTTTTAAACCCATTAAGACAAATCTGAGCTGTCCAAATATTTTTGTAGGACCTTCCACTGGAGGTGTTCAACTTCCCTGTGTTTTCACCCTTAGAATTCATTGAAGAATGGACATGCACATTGGAAACCAAAGTAGAAACTGTAGGGTCTTGAAAGTCAAGATGAAATGACATGGCAATTGATAATTTACAAAGCTATAAACAAAGAAAGCTTTGGTAATATTTAATGAATAAAATTGTGTTTGTATTTTCTATATACATGTGAATATATTTTACCATATGTATGCAATTCAATTCAAAGTTCCTATGCAATAAGTAGTACATCTCCAGGTATAGACATTGGGAAAACAGGTTCTCTCCATGGAGAATTTATGGACATGCTACAATATTACTTAACCTTCAAATTTACTTATAATTTATCTACTGCATAATATGATTGTTCTTTAATTATCACATTGTACCCAACTCTTCTCAATATTTCCAATGTTTTGTCTTCTTTTTTTTTTTTTCACAACTCACCAAGTCGAATTTGTGGTGACATAGTTGTGGTGTCATCCATTGGACTGTGGGCAACCTAAGATTGGCCGTAGCCTTTCCTCCTTGAAACTATTAACCACCAGTCACTTCTAAGCTAAGGACAATGCCCATGCTGCTTTCCCATCCCATGCTTGATTTCTTACTGTCTAGCTCTCGTGCAGTTCTTGCACAAGCAAGTACATGTGTTTCGAGTTAACGGGCCCTATCATGTCAAAAAGGCACTGCTTTGCTCTGGTGCTCCTCTCTCTCTCTCTCCCAACATTTTCTCTGTCCTGCTTTTCAAAGTAGTTCCTGGAAGTAGGTTTGGTGTGATATACATATCCTTCTGGTGGGTAAGCATTCCACTAATTCTTGTTCTCTGTCCTTTCATTATTTGAGAGTTTCTGTGCATATCACTATGCATTTCACGAAGGAAATTCTCTGATAATGCCTGAGAGCTGCAGCTAATATATGAGTACTGGGAAATTTGAGATTGAACAGTTTCTTTGAGAAGGGATAAGAAGTATATTTACCTGTGAGTATATGGATACATTTTAGAATGCAGTTACAAATTTTTCTGGGCTATTATAAATGGTGGCTTTGGGTTAGTGCAGGAAGGTTAGGGACAAGAGTACGTATTCACTAGGGTCGGCCAGAGCACAAGGTCTGCCAGCCTGGTTGTATCTGGACAGAATATAATGGCAAAGAATGACAGGGTAAAGTATGGTGGACAAAAGGAGCTGATCAGGCACACAGGATCTGAATCCTACCCCAAACCTGTAGATTTGGAAGACATTGGAAGGGCTCATAAGACTAGACTGGACCACTGAATCTGGTAACATGGGGTCCTCTTTGTGGATTTTGGTGAGTGCAGGCAACTTACGGATAAGACAGAACACATAAACAGGTAAATCAGACCTCACTATGTGCTGGTCTGGCAGGCCCTGATGGGTAACTATGGCATAGGGTAACAGGATAGGGTCTCTCAAACTCAAGAACTTTTTTGAGGTATCTCAATAGTCTCATTTATTTAATAACATGGAGTTATGTTTAGTTATTAATTTATTCTTTATTGTAATAACTATATCAAAATATATTACTTTATTATGATTCTAAAGGAAGTTATTATTCAATTTGTCAATCAAGCCTTTTAAAGGTATTAATACATTTAATATTAAATAAATAAAAATTTCCAGCAAATTTTTAAAACTTTGTTACATGTACAATGTTTATTTTTCTTTTAGAAGACACCCATTTTTCTTATGCACATCTTTACAATGTATAAAAATAAGACTATTTTAAAATGATACAGCATTATGAATCATTTTCAGTTTGGGAGGATAAGCAACTGTCACTATTAACAAGCACCACACACCTCAAGTACTGGAGAAAAAGGTTAGCTGTGTGGATATCAACATGCAAGCAATAGGATAATTTACAAAGAGCAAAAAACCGAGATTCTTCATCAGATGATTGGAAATCTTCAAGACCAGACCAAGGGGTGTAATCATCCACATTTTCTGTTGTTCCATAAATCTAATGATCAAAATGATAATCAATCAGTTATTCTCTACAGCTTGTATTGTCATTTCCTTACCTTTCTGGATACTAAGTTACATTTAAGGAAATGATAAAACTATGACACTTCTTTCAGACAGGTATCTGTTTTAAACTATCTGTGTGCAACATATACTGATCCAATAGTTCCAAAAATTGTATGGGAGTAAGCTCCACTTTTGATTAGATCTAAGAACAAGACTATGAGATAGGACCTTTAACCTGACACTCTTAATGAGGCATAGAATGTACGAGTAGATAATTCACTAGTGTAGGAGAAAACCTACTATTATTTGGCTAAATGAACATAGCAATAAAATATTGTGATGACTATAGCTAAATGCATCTCTCAAGCCTCATCAGAGAAGTTTCATCTGATAGTAGATAATAATTAACAAAGAGATCCAGGACTGAACAATATGCAGAGAGTAAGACTATGGACCACTCAGATTTATAGGATCTCTTTATTACATCCCCCTCCCCACACACACACCAAGGATCTAGTATCTGCATGAAAGGGAAGGTTAAAAATATGTAAAAGGCATAGGTGGTAGGTGAGTCCAAGGAACCAGCATCTTCATTACTGATAGATGCATAAACTCAGAGACTTTGACAGCATGCACAAGACCTGCACAAGTTCAAACCAAACAAAATCCTAGCACTGAGAACAGGCAATGGACACAAAGTCCTATCCCTTACAAAAAAGTTATTTGCAAATTATATCAGATGAGAGGAGAAATGCCAATTTTCTCCAAAATAGTATCATTTGCTATATCAACTACACTCCAGGTCATACTTCAAGCCCAAGAAAAATTGACCAACACAAAAGATTGCACAAGTTTTTCTTTTCTTATGGAGGCATGGATTTTTTTATTTTCTTTGAATATTTTTGCCCTATTTGTTTTCTTTTTCTAATTGTTTTTGACAATTTTGATTTTCATTTTTTTCTTTTTTGTTCTCTTTCCTCTTTTTTGAGGGAGAAAGAGGGAGAGGGAGAATCATATTTGCTTAGATAAGGTGTTAAGTAGAATCTGGAGAAGTTGGGGAGGGAAAGTATATGATCAAAATATAATGTATATAAAGTATTTTAAATAAAAAATTAAGAAAGGAAAATTTGTCAGTACAACGAAACATAAAGTAATATGAAACTTCAATCACAGGCATGGATTTTCACATGTCTAGCACATGGTACTATAAATCTGTCAGTATCTTCAAGTAAAATCAAGACTCCTGTACACATTTTCTTATATTTAATTGACTTCAGATAAAATTTTTCTTCTTAAGAATATGAAGATGGAGGACCAGGATTTGATACTTGAGAATAAACTTGTGTTTGACCTTGATAATGAATGGTGATTGGCGAGGGGTAATTGTTATATGTATTTAATGAAGTAGTCAAGATTATTTCACTCGGCCCAGAGCAATAGTTACTGCTCAAAGTTCTGTGAGAAAGATATACCTTAATATTACCCCTTAATTCTGGGAATGTCTACTGCATTGGGTACCAAATATTGTTCTTGCAAAAGGACTATTTCAAATTTAATACCCATTGCAGGAATCGTAGCATTCATGTGTGAGAAAAGTGGAAAGTAAAACCAGTACTCACCTGGCTGAGTATACGCTTGGTGTCCTCAAAAAGTTCTGCATTTTTTGTCTCAATAATTTTGGATATTGGGAGGATATCATCATCTATTCCTGGTGTGCTTTCAAGTAGGTTTGTTAGGTTTTTAAGAGTTTCATTCCAAGCCTGCATTCTACTGAGTATCAAGTTTGGAAATTCTTCCAACTAAACAGCAATGTTTCGGCAATGACATGAATAAGTAAAATAAAGAAAGATTAGATTGTTTTGGTTTTCTGTGAGAAAGGCTGAATTAAATTTCCATCTATTACTTTAATGGTAAGACAAAATGTCTTGAGAAAATAAAAATAATATAGAATAATAATACATAAACAATTAGTATTGTGACATTATGAAATAACTTATGTAGATAATTATTTCCAATTACCCACTTTATTTACTTGATCATGTCTTGTTTTCCATACAAAATTGTACCAACAGACTCCCCTTTAAGCTCTTTCATACATTATTTTAGTTGTCCATGAGAACCCAAGAATTTGCTGGGGCATAGTAGGTGACCTGATTCAGGGTAAATAGATGTCCCCAGTGAAAGTGATAAGACATTTATTTAATACAGTCATCAATTTAAGAAAGTAGACTATTCAAAAAACTACCTATTCTGGATTATTTTAAGTTATTAATAAACATGTTCCATGAAGACAGCCTGGAATGATTAAATGTAGATTCCTCAGCCTGGAGCACTCCTTGTTCTTATTTCTAGTAGAGTAACATTTATATGTTTGTAGGAACATATAAGTTAAGAACAGTGAAACAATGGAGTGCCATTGTCTTTAATGACAGTATGAAAAAAATAACACTGGAATTTGGACTTACCAGTGCATTCCAGGATCTTACATAAGACTAATTCCTTACTTAAAATTTTTCACGTTCTGAAACCTTTAGTTGTTATAGAGACAGTGAAGTGAGTTCTGGGGAAACCAGTAGACATTGTGATGGAAATGGGAAAATACATGATGGGAAGAACCAGATCCAAAGCTGTTGGCAATATAGTCTCCTGAGACCATTGTTGCAGATGAATAATACTGAGGACTTGAATTATATGGAGCCCAACTACCTGTTCTGGTTGAAGGTACAAGTTCCATAAAATCTTTCAATGCCTCAGTCACCTTATCGCAGCTAGCTTTTGTGAGTGATAATTACAGCAATGTCAATACAGCACTTTGTGGAGTATCTAATCACGGAATAAATATCTAGAAATAGTTTATTCCACCGTTTTGCCTAATTACTATCACAAGACATTTAAATCAGTTCATTGGTGATAATTTTTGAAAAAGAATCATAAAGAAAGATCCCAAAAGTTCTAATTAGAGCTGTACTGATATGTAGATCTTTTCATTAAAACTGAGGGTGTAGCTTACTCTCAGGAGCATTGCACAGTGTTTACAAGCACTCCCTTGTTCAGGTACTTTCAGTTAAGACATAGAGAGAAGCTAGGAATTCATGCAGACATGCTTAGGTAAGTAAGAACATAGTAGAAACAGAAGAATCAAGAATACTGAGCATGGTAGTCAGTAATGTGAGATTTAACAGTGAGGCAGATTCACTGCCATATATAAAAAACAAAATTGTGATGGCATTTATTGAATAAAATTTAGTGGTGAGATATATTACTAAATTAAAAACATCTTAATGGACAATTTCTGGACTTGTGACAATATTACTTAGCATTTACTTATTATTTATCATGTATCTAAAAATCTCTTCTCTGAGAGACTGATGAAGCTGAGGGGTTTTGCAGCCCCATGGAGGAAGCAACAATGTCAACTTACCTGACCCCTGCTGCTCAAAGAGACTGGACCCCCAAACAAAGAATACACATGGAGGGACCCATGGTGCTGGCCACATATGTGGCAAAGGAGGGTCTTGTTAGCCATCAATGAGAAGAGAAGCCCTTGGGACTGAGGTTGTTAGATACCCCAGTATAGGGGAATGACAGGGAGGGAAGATGGGAGTGGGTGGGTGGGTGGGTGAATACCCTCATAGAGGCAGGGTGAGGGGGATAGGATAGGAGGTTTCAAAAGGGGAGACCTGGAAAGGGGAAAACATTTCAAATGTAAATAAAGTATCAAAAAATAAAAAAAAAATCACTTCTCTTTGTTCATTCTTAGTCCATTTCCATGTAGGTATGATATCCACATCTATTACAGTACTTAGAAAAACCTGCAGTATAATAAAGCAAAGTTAGTCTGCTGCCTCAGCGGCTTAGGTGAAAAATCAAGGTAAGTACTCACAGAGATGATCTGTTGGGCTTCTTCCATGTCTTCTGGAGTTTTGATGGAATATTTGTGGCAGTAGGTGAGATTCTTGACCAGTAATTCCTGATGCCCAAGAAATTCAAGCATCTGCATATGTCAAAATTAATTTCAGTTAATGAAAATCTGGAAAATAAACCAATGAATCCACAACCAGAATATTAATAGACCCAATAGGTATGTGTGTGTGTGTGTGTGCCTGTGTGTGTGTTTGTTTGTTTTGTTTTGTTTGTTTTTTTGTTTTTTGGGGTTTTTTTTGGCTTTTTGAGACAGGGTTTCTCTGTGTAGTCCTGGCTGTCTCTGTAGACCAGGCTGGCCTCAAACTCAGAAATCCACCTGCCTCTGCCTCCCAAGTGCTAGGATTAAAGGCGTGCGCAACCACTGCCTGGCAGGTGTGTGCTTTTTTACAAAAGAAATATACATAACATCTAAGATAAAGAATATAATGATGGAACAGTTTGATACTTTTCTCCTTAATTTGATGTGTAATTTTATCCTTTTTATGTGAATGTCAAATTTCTTCCCATTCAACTATTAAAACTTCTATTAATTTTTCTGTTCCTAAATCTTTGTAAATTAAAGAAAAGGCATAAAATAACAAAAAGTAGACAATAAAGAATGTCCTTGATATCATCTTTAATTAGAATTTGGCCCAGTGTCATGGTATACTCATTAATATCTTGTTTCTTATATGTCCAAATAGATGAGTATCATTTACATGTTTTCTAAATAATATGTTTTCTTCCTATTACAAGTATATATAAACATTTGTATCATCCAGTGATAATCATAAATTCTGACTGAAATAGTGTTAAGTTTGACAAAATTAGATATAGCAAACTGATCATTTTAGTAAGCAATGAAATTTAAAAGCAACAAAATAGTAAATAATGTTTGCATTTTGAACAATAGATTGTTTATAAATATTATACTTTAAATACATTATTAATAACTTATTATTTAAAATTGATAATCAGCTACTGTGTAGAAGTTGAATGGGTTCCCAAGAATGTTACAAATTTAAAAGAGGGTCAGTAGAGAATGAGGAATGAGAAAAGAATTTGAAAATAGACAATAATAACACATTCTGTGGCAAATGCAGAAACACATTCTCTTGATTCTCATGGTTTTACTGAAGCTTTACATTTTTCTCTTTTATTTTGGCTGACCTTGAACAGACAAGGCTCATCAGGAGGAGGGTGTTTACTTTGCTTTTCAACAAACACCCCTACCAAATGAACTCCAGCACTGGAGATCTGTAAAAGGAATCTAAGCTTTAAGGTTCCTGAAAATAAATTAGTGCTTTTCTTCCTTCTTTATATGGTTTCCATTTGGATTGTTTCTGTTCCCTACACCCAGTGCAGTTCAGCCTTCTTGGGAATCTTCAGTAAGCTAAGCGAAAAATGCCAATGTTTTCTGTCTCCTTAAAAGCTACATTCAAATATAGGAAATCTTCCCTATACAAAACAACATATATACTTTTAGTTTACAATTATAATTTTAATTAAAAGTAAATAAATTTATAAGAAATTGAGCAAATAATTTTTGGCAAGTTTCTTCATTCTCACTTTCCTTTCTACTGTCAGAAGGTTTCATGAATGATAATACAAGAGAGAAATATCACAGTGCATCTCTGTATAAGTTACTTGTCAATTGATCTTTGCTGATTTCTCTTGTAAACTCAAGTAATGTCATTAGCATGAAAGCTTTTGGGGGGAATGGAAATAAATGTGGTACTTACAAATTGGTCATAGGTATCTGATGATGATGAACTTAGCTGAAGCAGAAAGGAGGAAATGGTTAAAAAAAGTGTGCAAACAGACAACATGAATGCATATTTGTTGCAAAAAAGAACATTCTATGGGTGCCCACTTCAGTACTAAAGCTATGTCTAATGACTCCTTCCTGACGTTAACTGGCCTTTAACAGAGGACGTATAGTCCTCAGGAACACAGAACCAATTTCTCTTCTAAACCAGTCATTCCCATGAATAAACTTCTTCACCAGAAACCCTTAGATATGATTTAAATAAAAAGTACCTATGATTCCCAGCATTTAGGGGTCTATGAGAAGCTAATATGGTGTTGCTGCTGCTTGCTTTCCACCCCTCTTGAATTATCACACTTTAGACACATTCCATGCATTCCTTGTGACTCACTGGAATGCCTGTCTTCTCTATTGAATATTTCCAATGTGCTAAGTAAGTATGTTAACAGAGACTGGCTTCTTAGAAGCAAAATCATGGGATCAGGATTCTTCAGTAGACATGGCTATTAAAATATTATGTTACAAGTGCACACATTTTTTAAGTAAACAATTAAAAATGAGAAGACCTTAGAAATCATTGTATTCCTTGCAGACCATAGATGTCCTAAAGCTATCTCTTTCTTATCCTGCTTTTTTGTGGCTGTCATTTTCTTTTCCATGTGGAGCTATGTCCCTTGAAAGAAGAATTTGATTCTTTCCCATGCTAGGCTCAAGAAAAGTCATTAAGTCAAATCTTGGGGTGGGGGGGGAGAATGGAAAGAAGATGGAAATAAGCAATGTACTCACAAATTTATCAAAAAGTTTTGCCGAAATCTCACTGACGGTCTAAGATAGGATGAGAGAAAAGAACAGAAAAAGTAGTGAGTTAAACGATGGCATAAATGAATACTTATTGGAAAAAGAGACACATTCTCTGGGTTTTTATTTCTGTGCTGAAATCCTGTATGTTTTCCCCCCCCATGAACAGAAAACTTGCAGCCCTCAGAAACAGAGAAACATTTCCCTTCAAACCCAAAAGTCCAAGAATTGCATGTCTTTGAACAAGGACTCTCCATGTTTAAACATTTGAGAAGCTCATGTTTCAGTGCGTTTTGGTTTTGTTTGTTTGTTTGTTTTGTTTTGTTCTATGGCTTTCTCTCTTGTTATATCATCCATTTAAATCAGTTTCATCCATTCCATGTGACTCACTGTAGTACATTTTCCTCTATTGGATGTGATGCTGTGTGTTAAATAAAGATGCTAGAAGAGACTGTCCTCTGGCAAAGTAAGGAAAGCAGACCTCTTCCCCAGCTGTGTCTATTAGATTTTTATGCCTAAAGTGGAAATTTAAGAAAATTGAAAGATAAGTAGGGGAAAACTCCTAGGCTCATTGAATTCTTCAAAAATTGCTAAGAGTTCATGAAGTATATCCCATTTTTCTTACTTCAGTTTTCTACAACTGCTCCTTTAATTTATCTTTGTAAAGATATTTTATTAGAAATTTGACTTCCTATAACTCTAACTGTGGTACAGGACAATCTTTGACAGGAAGGCTGCTTGTAACAAAAACAACAACAACAAAGATTTATGTGAAGTACTTACAAATATCCTGCGCAACTCCATGCTGAGGTCACTGATATTCTTAGAAAGTATCATAGCATGATCAAACAGTCCCTTGATGGATAGTGGATCATCATCAGTCTCATTGTTACTCAAAGGTACAGAGGCCACATTCTCCCATAAAAGGAGGCTTGAAACCATCAGCAGTAGAAGTGCCCCTGCTAACAGAATGTTATATGTATGTGTATGTGTGTATGTATATATGTACACACACACACACACACACACACATATATATATAAAATTCTGTTATATATATAGGTGTGTATATTTGTATATATACCACCCATAGAAGTTTTCTTCTACATAAGATATCTGAGAATAACCACTTGATATTAGATAACCAATTTTGCTATTTTCCCTGGGGAGGATTATTTCTCCAATTCTCATCATGCCTTTCTTTACCAAAGTTTTTCGGTGTAAGCCTGAAGCCTCTTTGATTACCACATACATGTTGTCTGTCATGTTTGTCTTTATTCAGCTCATGTTTAGGTAATCATACTGGTGAACCTTTCATGAGCATAGCTTCTGATGGTCCTAGGAGATGCAGTCTCAGAATAAACTCCCCTTCCATCTTCATAAAACCACACCACACCAAAAGATAAGAGATCATTGTGGAAGAAGTGAAGGAGAAACCCCAGTCTTCTAAGCTCAAGTGTGCAATACATGCATTTTTACAATGATAGGATGTTACTTTCATTTTATCTTCATGCCTAAAAAGAATAAACAGGTGAGTGCCTGCTATGTAACACTGAAGATGAAGAAAATCCCATTATGAAAAAGGAATTTATGAACTGTATTTACTATCTGACAGTAATAATTTATGCATTTGCCGTTTTACAAAATGAATCAGATTTTTTTTCCTATAAAGTTAAAATTTCCAGTAGCACTCTGGATAGACTGATCTTGTGTAGTGTCTTCAAACTGTATTATGGAAAGAGAAGGCAGTCAGGATTATTTGTTTTTTCCTCTATATCCTCATACCAGCTGATGTAGAACAGGTTGTCAACACTACGGAATTTGCATTATGCATTTTGGTTTAGTATACTAGGCTCAGTTATAATTGGGATGCACAGAACACATCTGTAGTCTTGGGCTTTGTGTTAACAGAAGTTGTTACATATAGATGTAAAGCTTCTTCTTTATGCATTGCACCACAGAAGGCCAAGGAATCTCTATTTTATTGACTTGTCTTGCTCTATAAAAACCTCCTTTAAATGGGTTTTCTTGACAATATACAATATTTGTTTCATCATCAAATTACATTTTATATGTGGTTAAAATGCAAACCCTACATATTGATAATTAATGCTTTAAAAGGATGAAGCATTATGTAAAAATCAAAATGAAAGTTATATTTGCTATTTCTAATTAACAAATATGAAAAAGTGTCTCTCGTATAGAATTTTTGCTAAATAATATAGATAATGTTCAAATTAATATTATGGCACTGATGAGATTCATTACCCTGAAAAGAACCCTAACCACAAATATTCAAAAACAATCAAAAACGTCAAAAATAATGTATAGTATAAAATATAACCATTGACTATTTATAAGCAAAATAATAAATTCAGATGACTGCATTTTAAAGTATTTTTCATTTTTTTTAATTATAATAACACCATTTCTTTCTTTTCTCTCTTCACTCCAAACTCTTCCACATCTCCCCTCTCTCATTGAAATTCATGACCTTTTTTTCAGTAGTTTTTACTTCTATATCCATATATACACATATATATGGATATATTATATCTTACTAAATACATATATACAATGTGTTTAGTCAGTATAATGTTATTTGTATGTATATGTTTTAGGGTTGAACATTTGGTCTTTGGTAAATAAATAGGTATACTCTTCCTTGGGGGAAAATATGTCTTCTGTACAAGTAGTTTTTCAAAAATCAAGAGGCTTTTTCTAAGTTATTTTATGAATAGTAAATATACATCTATGTGATATAGATACATGCATATCAAGTGAAAATATTCACAATGTAAGGTGAATGTAAGCAGCTAATAATATTATATGTATCTTATAAAAATCAATTCATATTTGTTACAAATTCATTTACTTAACAATTTTATCAAGAAGAGAAGGTAATATGTATTTTGCATGAATGAAAGTTTTAAAGATGTAGAGATACACATCTGATGTCCTTGTATACCAAGTCCTCACTTTATAAAATATGATTAAGTTCCTATAAGTCAAACATATCAGAGAAGAGATTGAGAGAACAGAACATGGCTCATTCTTCCTTCTACAGTTGCTACAAATTTAGTATACAATCTCTTATCTCATTTCAGTCAAATATTTCATTTTCTGCAATTTGACTGTTTGAGATTGATTCTTTCATGCCCTGATCATCTGAGGTTGTGTAAGCAAAACACTTGCTCTTACCACTAGACAGTGATAAACTTTCTATCAAAGTCAATTAAGAAATACAAAATATCTCTAGACATTTCTACATGTTTTCTATAATTTTTACTTCTTTATAAAACTGCTGATCTACGAATGTGTGGTGTATTTACTTTCAATAGCAATGAGTAGAAAGTACTTCTCAGATTAATCAGATTTTATTTGCCCTGAATAGACATGAACAACAGGGTGTTCACTTCATAGAGAGAAAAAGCATACAAAAAATGTAAATTGTCTAAAGAATAATATACAGTCTTAGCTTACTTAGGAGAGCATGAGGAGTTACTTACAGGAGCATGGGTGAGTGAAAGACAGTGGCATCTCTGAGGTGTCCTGGTACAGCTTGGCTGTTTCTTGCTGTCCCTACTCCACTAAATATTCCACCTCCTATATAGGCCATTGAACCAGCCCCAAGGCCTCAACAATGCTAGGAGGTAAGAAGTACCATCAGGAAAGAAGGTGAGACCCATATGACTCTTTAACTTCAGGCAGTGCTAACAGCCTCAAGATTGTGATGACTCAAGTGATTACTGTCACCCTTTTAGATTATTTTTAAACTACAACTAGAGTCCAAGTTAAGTTGTAAACCACTATAGACATCTCTTCTCCATAAAAAGAGTTGTGAATACCATGCCCTAACAAAATATAAGATACTTACAAAATATAGAATACTTACATAATCCTGTCACTGAATATTTGTTAGAGTGACATATTTTACTTTTCCTGGACTTTGGAAAACAAAGCCATAGGGACAGCCCTGAAAATATATATATATATATATATATATATATATATATATATATATAATTTGTATGATATATATCATATAATAATGTAACATATATACATGTGTGTGTCTGTGTGCATGTGTGTGTGTTATGAACACAGTATAGTGTTTAGTAGACACAAAGTCAATAATACAAAATGTAAAACTAGGTGTGTAGAGAGCGAGGGGGGGGAATGATTTGTGGTTGTTATTGTTTTGGGTTTGGGGAGTTGTTTACATGAGGGTGTAGATAAAGTGCTTTCACTTAAACAAAGATCACATCAGCCTATCATGTTGGAACTCAAAATATCCTGTGTCAGAGATTTTCTGCAAGACTAACCTATACAAATATAGGTTCTGCACGGAACTGGGCTTAAACCTAATCAGAATGTATTTGGCTGCACCTATGACAGTTTTATCATGGTTAAGTATTCATGTCAGGATTGGTAGTTGTATTCTAAGCATGTCCCTTTATGATATTTCACAGCCATTTCCAACATAGTGTCATCAGAAAGTAAAGAGTATGGAACCTTCATTTCAACCACAGGACCTCTTTATCATCCAAATATAGATTTTGCTATATTTTCTCCTAATCTCTTAATTTTAATATTGTTTGAATCCAACATATTGTCAATAGTCTATAATACATGGATGGCCACTTTTCCAGAAATCATCTGTGCTTTCCGGTGAGAACAAGAGTTTATTCATTGAGTAGAAGAGGAGATGGAAGGGATGGATGTACTCTGCTGGTAGAAGCAGGTGATTTCGTGAAGAACATACCAATGAAAATCACAGTGTTAATTTGGAGGACTGAATAAAATTTTCGATATGGTTTTTATATAGAATTTTCTATATTCTTTAGGTTTACTTCACTATTCAACTTCCTGTCCTCTGCCTTCTAATCTTCATATCATTTAATGTCTTCTCACTTTCCATTTAATACCTTTCATTATTTACTAGGTCTTCCCAGTCTTGAAATTTTGTCACTCATATCACTGACTTCTTACTATCTCATGAATTCTAACAGTACTTCAGTTTAAACAATCACATCTAAAAGTTCACAGATAGGGAGCTGAAAAGTTGACTTGCAAATTAAGACCATATCCTGTTCTTCCTAATGACCTGTGTTTGAATCACAATACACACTTCTGGCAATGTACAAGGGCCTGTAAGTCCAGTTCTAGGGGAATCAAGCTGCTCTGGCTATATATATATTTGAAATATGTATATTTCAAAACTAGGATCCATATATGTGGAAAAAACATTTAGCATATCTTTGTGGGTCTATATTACCTCACTAAAAATGGTTACATACTACTCCACACATTTCACTACACACACACACATATATAATTTACTTTATTCATCAACTGGTACATCTAAGCTATTTCTGTTCCTTCTTTATTGTGAATAAAGCACCAATATATACATATAGATAAAGAAGTATCTACCTTGTAGGATATAGGGTCCTTGGGTATATTTCCAAGATCTACATAGCTGAGTAAAAAACAAAAAAGTAAGTGAATATCAATATTTTTGAGGAAACTCCACATCAATTTCCATAGTGGATAAACAATATTTTATATTCACTATGGGCTACCTTAAAGAGAAGACCTCCATTAAATATTGGAGAAGTAAATTCACAGACTATTTCCCCCACTAATAAAAAGGACAGAAGAAATAAAGCAATAGCATATATATCTCTATTTCTTGATAGTTCAAGCAGTGTGACAGGCCATTTTACAAGTCCTGACACAGTCAGCTGTGTTCCCTTGAAATGTAAGCTACCAAATAGCTCCTTAGAAAAGTCACCTTTGACATATCTTTTTTATCATAGTAGAGAAAAAGGAAATCTGTACAAATGTCATTACCCAGGAGTAATTAGTCTTTGCTGTCTTCAGGCATTTTCACAAGGATGACTTGGTACAGGAAGTTAACATTATCAGTATTTGCCAGGAGTAAATGAGGGATTGATTCCATCTTTATCTACAGAACCTTCATTCTTGAGCATAAGTGGCTCCAGGCTAGTACTTTCGATACATCCTGTTTTTCACAAATATCTGTCTACTCAAAGGTTTTGGGTTCTATGGATAATATTAAAAATAAAAGGCTCTAATTTCCCATTAACACTTAATTTCAACTTAATTTCATGTTTTTGTGTGATATTTTCCAATTTCCAATTGTGATATATGTTATGTCTCTAATAAAGTATAGCTGCCATAAATTTAATATTTCTGTTCAAAAGTATGCTTCATAACATATTTAGTTGGCATGATAACCCTTTAACTTTAACAAAACAAATTCAGACAAATATATATATATGCATGTGTAATGATGTTATTTAAAAAATAAAAGACTATTAATTTGAAAGGTAATTTGCAGACTAACATTGGAATTATCAAATCAGGTTAAGGAAGGGAAAGTGTGGTAATTCTCTATCTCTGTATCTGTAGTCTGTTATTTTTAAATGAATTCTAAGATTCAATATGCTCTTTCTTAACTTTGCTGTTATTTGTTTCACTGTTGTTTCTGTGAAAAATATATTAAATTTCTGAATTAATTTTTGTAGAGATTGAGAAATACAGATATAGGTCCATTGTTCTTATATATAATTACAAATTTCCTCCACAATATATGTTGAGGAAGCTATATTTTCTCAGATATGTAGTTTTATTTCTTTGTAAAATATTTATGTGGATTTATCTCTATGGATTTCCATTTAGATATTCTGTGTTTTTATTTGTTTACTTTATGTTATTACTTTTTCTTTTATGTGTATGTGTTTTTCCCTTGCATGTATGTTGGGCCAGTCATTGGTTGGCCATTCCTTCATTCTCTGTTCTATCTTATTTCTGTGTATCTTGTAGTCAGGGTAAATATTAGGTTGAATGTTTTTTCATTTTTTTCATGTCCCCATACCTCCAATAGAAGTCCTACCTTGCTGCAGGAAGTGGACACTTCAGTCTACACATACTCTGCTGGTAGTCTCTGCTAGTGTTATCAGCATAGACTCATGGGAATCTCTTCCATGTAAGGTCTCCTCCTACTCCCAGAGATTCCTCCCACTGATTTCCTTTCTCATTCTCCACTCCCCATACCTGATTCCCCAAATCTGTTCCCCTCCTCACTTCATCATTAACCCAGTTTCCTTTGTCCAACCAACTCTAGTGGCCATGAGGTCTATTTATTTTCTCTTCCAAATGATATTCACACATGCTACCTTGGACTCTACTTATTATGAAGTTTCTTTAGGTCTATAGAAGGTAAAGTGGTTTTACTCTCTGTATTTTGTGGCTAATATCCATTTATAAGAGAGTGGATATTATAAGTCTTCTAAGTCTTTCTGGTTCTAGGTTACCTCACTCAGGATATTTTCAAGGTATATCCATTTGCTTGCAAATTTCATGTTTGTTTTGTTTGTTTATTTGTTTGTTTTCTTTTTTTGGTTTTTCTACTTGTTAATCTTCATTTTATTTATTTATTTACGACCCAAATGTTGTTTTCCTCTTAGTCCCCCCTCACAGAATCCCAACCCCTGTCCTCTGAGAAGGTGACCCTTCTGAGTATCCTCCCACCCTTGCATATTAAGGCTATGCCAGATTAGACAAATCTTCTCACACTGAGGCCAGGCAAGACAGTCATGGAGACTGAGCTGCACATCTGGGATGTATGTGCTGGGGGCCTCCTTCTAGACTGTATATGTTCTTTGATTGGGGAATATCTTTGTTTTTAATAGCTAAATCATATTCCTCTGTATAGATGCATCATACTTTTTTATCCATTCTTCAGTTGTGGTACATCTAGGTTGTTTCCAGTTTTTGGCTATTACAAATAAAGCTGCTATGAACAGAGTTGAGCAAGTATCCTTATGGTATATTGAGTCATCTTTTGGGTATATGTGCAGAAGTGGTATAGCAATGTCTTGGAGTACAACTATTCCCAATTCTTAACCTCCAGATTGATTTCCAATGTGGTTGTACAAGATTGCTTTCAGGTATTTGAATGTCCAATTCCAAACTTTCCTGACATTAAGAATCTCTGTTGAGGAATCTGAGTTATTCTAATGAGTTTCTAATGTGTTTGCCTTGGTATAGAAACTAGGATAGAGACTGCTAGATAGTATGCTCCCCTGAAGACACCACATCCTGAGGCATCCCAGGAGATCCACTGCACTCAGGACAGCTGGAAAGAACCATCCAGAAGTGTCACAGCTGCCACTGGGAGCCTAGTAGACTCAGAACTCATCAATCCCAAAACTCCCACTCACCAAATTCTGCTCGCCTTCTAGCCAGTCCTATCTGCCTTGACAGACAGCTAGCTAGTTGGGTCCCCTGAAGACACCACATTCTCAGGAACCCTATCAGATCTGCTGTACTCAGGGCATCTGACACCACAGCCTAAGACATCCCAAGAGATTCACTGCACTCAGGGCAACTAACACCAAAGCTTGAAGACATCCCAGAGGATCTGCTAAATACAGGGCAACTGGCATCCCAGGAGTTATGCTGTATACAGGGCATCTGAAACAAGATGATGAAGGTATCCAAGGAGATTCACTGCAAACAGGCAACTGAGAAACTGTCACAAGCTTGTCTGCTCCCTTGAAGACACCACAGCTTGAAGGCATTCCAGGTGTTCCTCTGCACACAGGGCAACTGAGCAACTGACACCACAGTCTTAAGACATCCTGGGGGCTCTGTGGCATGCAGAACAACTGACCAAACAGACTGAAAGCCTCCCTGGAGTTTTGCTGCACACAGGGAAACAGAAACTACAGTCCATACCGCACCCCACTCCTCCCAGAACACCATCATATAGGACAACAGCTTTTCTGCTCCTCTGAAGACCCAACAGTCTGAAGGCCTTCCAGGAGAACTGCTGTAGCCAAGGCAACAAATCAGCAGCTTCTTTGCCCCTCTGAAGACTTCCCAGTTGGAAAGCACCACAGGAGGTTTGCTATAGTCAGGGCCTTAGGACTATCAGGAGAACTGAAGCACTCCAGGGACTAAAAAGGCAGACTCCAGACTGAATCAGGCAGACCAGCAAATACCAGGAATAACCCGAGGGCAAGAGGCAAGTGTCTTAGACAGGGTTTCTATTCCTGCACAAACATCATGACCAAGAAGCAAGTTGGGGAGGAAAGAGTTTATTGGACTTACACTTCGAATTGCTGTTCACAAAAAGAAGTCAGGACTGGAGCTCAAGCAGGTCAAAGAGCAGGAGCTGATGCAGAGACCATGGAGGAATGCTGCTTACTGGCTTACTTGATTCTCCTGGCTTGCTCAGCCTGCTTTCTTATAGAACCCAAGGTTACCAGCCCACAGATGGTACCACTCACAAGGGGCCCTCCTAACTTGATCATTAATTGAGAAAATTCCTTACCACCGGATCTCACGGAGGCATTTTCTCAACTGAAATTCTTTTCTCTGTGATATCTTCAGCTTATGCCAAGTTGACATACAAAACTAGCCAGTGCAACAAGTAAAAAACATTAAGCAACAGAAGCCAATATGCTTGGGCATCATCAGAACCCAGTTCTCCCACCACAACACTCCCTGAATATACCAACACACCTGATAATCAGGAAGCTGACCTAAAATCCTATCTCATGAAGATAATAGAATTCTTTAAGAAGGATAAAAATTACTCACTGAAAGAAATACAGGAAAACATAGGTAAACAGGTAGAAGTCCATAAAGAGAAAACAAATAAACCCCTTAAAGAAATACAGAGAAACACAATCTATCAGGTGAATGAATTGGTTAAAGTGGTTCAAGACCTAAAAGTAGAAGTAGAAACAATAAAGATAACACAAATGGAGGAATACTTGAAAATGGAAAACCTAGGAAAGAGGTCAGGAATTACAGATGTAAGCATCACCAACAGAATAGAAGAGATAAAAGAGAGAATCTCAAGCGTAGAAGATACCATAGAAGTGATTGAAAAAACTGTCAAAAGAATTTCAAAGCATTAAAAACTCCTAACCCAATTCATCCAAGAAATTCAGGACACAATGAAAAGATAAAATCTAAAAATAATTTGAATAGAGGAGAACAAAGATTCCCAGCTCAAAGGATCTGAAAATGTCTTCAACAAACTCATAGAAGAAAACTTCCCCAATCTAAAGAAAGAGATGACCATAAATGTACAAGAAGTCAATAGAACACCAAATAAATGTGATCAGAAAAGAAAATCCTCTGGTTACATAATAATCAAAACACTAAATGTGCTGAACCAAGAATGAATATTAAAAGCTGCAAGGGAAAAGGGACAAGTAGCATACAAAGGTAGACCTATCATTATTACACCAGACTTCTCAATAGAGACACTAAAATCCAGAACAGCCTGGTTAGAAGTCATGCAGACTCTAAAAGAACACAAATGCCAGTCCAGTCTACTATACCCAGCAAAACTCTCAATCAACATAGATGGAGAAACCAAAATATTCCAGGACAAAACAAATTAAAACAGTATCTATCTACAAATCAAGACCTATAGAGGATTCTAGAAGGAAAATTTTAACACAAGGAGGGTATCTACACCAAACAAAAGACAAGATATTAAGAATCTCACAACAGAGCCGAAAGGAGAGAACCACATGTACTTAATTTCAAATAAAAAACTAAACATAACAGGAACTAACAGTCGTCTATCTTTAATATCTCTAAATAATAATGAACTCAATTTACCTATAAAAAGGCATAAGCTAACAGAATGGATATGCAAACAGGATCCAGCATTTTGCTGCATATAAGAAACACAGATCAATAACAAAGATAACCACTATCTCAGAGTAAAAGGCTAGAAAAAGATCTTCCAAGAAAATGATCCCAAGACACAAGCTGGAGTTGCTATCCTCCAATAGAATATATCCAATAAAATAAACTTTCAACCAAAAATTATCAATCATGATGAGGAAGGACACTGCGTAATCATCAAAGGGAAAATCCACCAAGAGAAAAAGTCTCAATTCTGAACATCTATGCCCCAAATGCAAGGGCACCCACCTTCATAAAAGAAACTTCACTAAAGCTCACAGCATACATTTAACCCCACACAATAACAGTGGGAGACTTCAACACCCCACTCTCACTACTGGACAGCTCATTGAAGCAAAAATTAAAGAGAAACATAGTGAAACTAACAGAAGTTATGAACCAAATGGATTTAACAGATATCAACAGAACATTTTACCCTAACAAAAGAATGAGCCTTCTTTTCAGCTCCTCACAGAACCTTTTCCAAAATTCACCATTTAATTGGACACAAAACAACCCTCCACTGATACAAGAAGATTGAAGTAACCCTATTTATCCTATCAGGTCACCTTGGCCTAAGGCTGATCTTCAATAACAACAAAAACAACAGAATGTTCACATACACATGGAAACTGAACAACTATCTATTCAATAACTCAGGGAAGAAATAAAGAAAGAAATTAAAGACTTCCGGGAATTCAATGAAAATATTGACACAATATACCCAAACTTTTGGGACACAAGCAGTGCTAAGAAAAAAAGTCATAGCACTAAGTGATTGGTAAAGAAACTGGAGAGATCTTACACTAGCAATTTAACAGCACACTTGAGAGCTCTAGAACAAAAAGAAGCAAACACATCCAAGAGGAGTAGACAGTAGGAAATAGTCAAACTCAGGGATGAAATCAACCAAATAGAAACATAACAATACAAAGAATCAACAAGACCAAAATCTTGTTGATAATCATCAAGATAGATAAACCCCTAGCCAAACTAACTAAAGGGCCCATAGGCAGTATCCAACTTAACAAAATCAGAAATGAAAAGAGAGACATAATAACAGAAATGGAGGAAATTAAAAACATCATCAGATCATACTACAACAGTCTACACTCAATAAAACTGGAAAATGTAGATGAAATTGATGGCTTTTTAGATAGATACCACATATCAAAGTTAAAGACCAGGTAAAATATTTAAACAGGCCCATATCGCATAATGAAATAAAAGTCTTTAGAAACCTCCCAACCAAAAAAGGCAAGGACCAGACAGATTTATTGCAGAATTCTACCAGACCTTCAAAGAAGATCTAATACCTATATTCCTCAAGCTATTTCATAAAATAGAAAAGGAAAAAACATTAATTAATTTATTTTATAAAGCCACACTACTCTGATACCTAAACTACACAAGGATGCAACCAAAAAGAGAACTTCAGACCAATTTATCTTATGAATAATGATGCAAAAACAATAAAATTCTTGCAAACCAAATCCAAGAACATATCAAAATCATCATTCACCACAATCAAGTAAGCTTCATTCCAGAAATGCAAGGTTGGTTCAATATACAAAAATCTATCAACTTAATCGACTATATAAACAAACTCAAAGAATAAAATACCATGAACAACTCCTTAGATGCAGAAAAAGCATTAGACAAAATACATCTCCCCTTCATGTTAAAAGTATCGGAGATATCTGGAATTCAGAACCCATACCTAACTGTAATAAACACAATTTACTGCAAACCAACAGCCATTATCAAATGAAATGAAGAGCTGCTTGAAGCAATCCCACTAAAATCAGGGACAAAACTAGGATGCTCACTCCACCGATATCTATTCAATATAGTACTCAAAGTACTAGCTAGGACAATAAGATAACAAAAAGAGAACAAGAGTATATAAATTGGAAAAGAGAAAATAAAGGTATCACTATTTGCAGATGATATGGTAGTATACATAAGCAACCCCAAAACTTCTACCAGAGAACTTCTCCAGCTAATAATCCACCTCAGCAAAGTGGCAGATACAAAATTAATGCAAATAAATCAGTAGTCTTCCTTTATACAAGTGATAAACAGGCTGAGAAATAAATTAGGGAAACAACTCCCTTCACAAAAGCCTCAAATAATATAAAATGTCTTGTAAATCTAACCAAATAAATGAAAGACCTGTATGACAATAACTTCAAGTCTCTCAAGAAAGAAATTGAAAAAGATCTCTGAGAATGGAGAGATCTCCCATGCTCATGGATTGACAGAATTAAAATAGTAAAAATGGCCATCCTACCAAAGGTAATATACAGATTCAATGCAATCCCATTCAAAATCCCAACACAGTTCTTCAAAGACATGGAAAGAGCAATTCTCAAATTCATCTGGAAAGGCAAAAAAAACATAAAACAAAACAAAACAAAAAACAGAATAGTAAAAACAATTCTTAAGAATAAAAGAATGTCTGTGGGAATCGCCATCCCTAACCTCAACCACAACTACAGAGCAATAGTTCTAAAAACTGCATGGCATTGGTACAGAGGCAGATACATTGATCAATGTAAGAGAATTGAAGACCCAGAAGTAAAACAAAACACTTCGGAGCACTTGATCTTTGACAAAGATGCCAAAAATATATAATGGAAAAAAGAAAGTATCTTTGATCAATGGTGCTGGACTAACTGGCTGTCAGTACGTAGAAAAATGAAAAAAGATCCATATTTGTCACCTTGCTCAAAGGTGAAGTCCAAATGGATCAAGGATCTCAATATAAAACCAGATACACTGAATCTAATAAAAGAGAAAGTGGGAAAGAGCCTTGAAAGCACTGGCACAGGAGGAAATTTCCTAAACAGAACTCTAATGGCTCAGACTTTAAGATTAAGATTTGATAAATGGGATCTCATGAAACTAGAATGGTTCTGTAAGGCAAAGGACTTAGTCAATAGGACAAATCGGCAATGTACACTTTGGGAAAAAATCTATCCTATCCCCACATCTGATAGAGAGCTATTATCCAAAATATATACACAACTCAAGAAGCTAACCACAAAAAAAATCAAACAACCCAATCCAAAAAAAAAAAGGGGGGGAGGTTATAAAACAAAACAGAAAATTCCCAACAGAGGAATCTTGAATGCCTGAGAAGCACCTAAAGAAATGTTCAAAGCCCTCAGTGATCAGAGAAATGCAAATCAAAACAACCCTGAGATTCCACCTTACACAAATCAGAATGGCTAACATCAAAACCTCTTATGACAGCACATGTTGGTGACTATGTGGAGAAAGAGGAACACTTTTCCATTGCTGTTGGAATTGGAAGCTAGTGATACCACTATGGAAATCAATCTGGAGGTTCCTCAGAAAATTGGAAATAGATCTACCTGAAGACCCACAATACCACTCTTGGAAATATACCCAAAAGATGCTCTACCAGGCCACAGGGACACATGTTCCACTATGTTCATAGAGACTATTTGTGATAGCCAGAAGCTGGAAACAACCCAGATTTCTCAAGAAAGAATACTGGATAAAGAGAATGTGGTTCGTTTACGCAATGGAATACTACTCAGCTGTTAAGAAAGAGGACATCCTAAGATTTGCAGGCAAATAGATGGAACTAGAAAATGTCATCCTAAGTTAGGTAACTCAGACCCAAAAGAATATGCATGGTATATATTCACTAAAGAATACATATGGAGGAATCCATGGTGCTAGCCACATATGTGGCAGAAGAAGGCCTTGTCGGCCATCAGTGGAAGGAGAGGCCCTTGGGCCAGAGGGTGTTAAATGCCCCAATATAGGGGAATGCCAGGGAGGGAAGACAGGACTGAGTGGGTGGGGGAATACTTTCATAGAGTCAGGGGGAGGGGGATGAAATAGATGGTCTCCAAAGAGAAGACCTGGAAATGGGAAAACATTTGAAATGTAAATAAAGTATCAAAAAGGTGGATATTAGCCAAAAATGTACAGAATATTTAACATACAGTCCACAGAACTCAAAAAATTCAACAAACTGAAGGGCCCAGTTGGATGGGAGACAAAAGCAACCACAAAGGGGGAGGGAGGGAAGCAGGGACCTGGGTGGGAATGAGAATGGGGAAGGGGAACATGATCTGGTATTAGGTGAGGGGAAAGGACTGAAGCTCTGAGGGCCAACAGAAAGAATGGAGACAGACAACCTCAGGATATAGGAGGTGGTGGGACCCTCCAACATGTACCAGAGACCTGGGAACTGAGAGACATTCAGGACTCAAAAGGGGGACCTTAGATTAAATGTCCTACAGTAGGGACAGAGAACTTGTAGAGCTGACCTCCAGCAGAATGACAGGGCATGAAGTGAGGGATGGGGTTGCCATCTCACAGTCAAAACTCTGACCCATAATTGTTCCTGTCTGAAAGAACTTCAGAGAGATGGAAATGGAGAGGAGCCTAAAGAAAAGGGGGTCCAACAAGAGTTCTAAAGTGGGATCCAGCTCAAGGGGAGGCCCCAAGGCCTAACACTATTACTGAGCCTATGGAGCACTCACACAAAGGGACCTATCATGACTGTCCTCTAAACGACCCAACAGCAGCTGAAAGAGTCAGATGCACATATTAGCACCCAACCAATGGACAGAAGCTGCTGATCCCTGTGGTTGAATTAGGGAAAGCTGGAAGAAACTGAGGAGAAGGGTAACCCTGTAGGAGAACCAGTATTCTCAATTTACCTGGACCACTGAGATCTCTCAGACACTGGACCACCAACCAGGCAGTATACACCAACTGATATGAGGCCCCCAACACATATACAACAGAGGACAGCCATGTCTGGGTTCAGTCAGAGAAGATGCACCTAACCCTCAAGGGACCAGAGGCCCCAGGAAGTTTAGAATTCTGGTAGGCTAGATGTGGGGGGTAGAGACATCCTTGAGGAAACAGGGGAATTAGGATGAAGTTTGGGATAGGGAACAGTCAGAGGGTGGACCCAGAGGGGGATAAAATTTGGAGTGTAAAAAGAAAATTAAACAAAATTTTAAAAAAAGAAACTAGGATTTTTTTTTACACACACACACACACACACACACACACACACACACACACAAACACCCACACAGCCATACAGCTACATCTCCTGATTTACTTTTCTCACAGCTTAGCAATATATTCTGTGATAATAAAGAAATAACCGTACTACAAATGACTCCCACTTAAGGCAGCACAAGGCTACTTGGTCAAATTTTTGGCCAGTAGAAGCTAAGAGAGTAATACGAACACTCCTTGGGATTTCTCATTTCCTCTTTCATTCTAAGTGAGTTTGTAAACTATGATATTGTACCACAAGCCATTTATATTTGGGTTGACTTTAGTCCTCTCTGGCAATGTTCTCTTGCCATGTTCAGTGCTTGCATTATTCTCAAAATGATTAATGTTTAAGAAGATAATGAAGATTTTTTATAGTGAACAAATGACTACAGTAGACATTGGAAACTTGTTCTCTCTTATGATATATTTATGTTTCTAAAACTTCCTGTTCTTGGACTTTCATTTTGCTCTCTAGGTTTGGAATTTTTTCTGCTACAATGTTCTGCTACACCACTGAACAGATGTACTATGCCTATAATGTTTATCTTTGAGTTAATTTCCCTAATTATGGATTCTTTGGTTATTCCATTGGTTATACCCTAACTTAACCATGTATGTTTAATCTGTGTATCTTCTATCTATTTTGCATCATCTTTCATTTATCTCTGTCATCTATTTGTCTATACATTGATGTTTAAGTGTAGTATTTCCTTTAACTTATTCCCTTGCTTTGTTATTGTTTATTTTGACTTAGTCTATTGCTTGTGACTTCCACTGTGACTTCTATTTTGATGAGTTGTATTCCTTTTTCTCTATGTGAGTAACAGGAGATCTGGGACCAGGGAGGTTCCAGAACATCTATAGGGGTGATATCAGCTGAGACTCCTACCACTGTGGAATATGGAAACTGAAGTATCCACGTACTGTAACCAGGTGGGACTTCCAGTGGAGAGACAAGAACATCAACCCACCCATAAAACCTTCAACCTAAAATTTGCCCTGCCTACAAAATGAGCAAGGATAAAGATGGAGTAAAGATTGAGGGACTGATCCTACTTAAGACACATCCCATGTAAGAGTACCGATCCCTGACACTATTACTGATACTCTGCTATGCTAGTAGACAGGAGCTGAGTATAACTGTCTCCTGGGAGGCTTCATTGAACAGCTGAGGAGGCTCATACAGAGACGCAGAGTCAAACATCAGCCAATTCTTGGCGAATCTAGTAGAAGAGTAGGGGATAAAAGCGAGTGTCCAGAGATATCAAGGCCACTAAGAGTCATCTAACTTTGGCCCTTAGGGGACTCACAGATACTAAACCACCAACCAAAGAACATGTGGGGCTGATCTTAGGCTCCCAACATATTTGTAGCAGATGTGCAGCTTGGGCTTTATTTGGGTCCTCTAACAATTGGAACAGAGACTGTTTCTGAGTCTGTTGCCTGCCACTGAATCCTCTTCTCTTAACTGAACAGCCTGGTTGGTATTCAGTTGGGCTCTTAGTCCTACTGTGATTGGATATCTCCACAGTGGGGTAGGTCCTAAGAGGGAATTCTACTTTTCTAAGGAGAACTGGAAAGGGTAATGGGGGTAGGGATTTTTAAAGGTGAAATTAGGAAGAGAGGAGGGATGGGGGGGTCAAACAAAATGTAAAATAAATAGATAAATTAATAAATGGAAGAAAAAAATGTAGATTGTTAAACAATCTCAGTTTTTTGTCAAAGTTTCATTTCCATTTGGCAATATTTGTTTCATATTGGTGATTTTTATGAACATTTTTATAAATAAATGAAATATTTACATGTCTTCTTTCTGGATCATTAATTCTTCTGACTTTTCATCTCCAGTGGATTGGTAGACTTCAGCCATTTGCTTGTTTCTATGTTGTTTCTGGTCACTGAAAATTTTATAAATGAGATGTTAAACAGTCATTCTCCATTTTTATCATCTCAATATAATATCTGTGAATTCAATACTTCCAAACTCATAATGTTTTGAGGAATCATGTTCCCATTCAAGTAACCTTTCATGTATTTATATTGTGAAATTTATATTGAAATTTGTCATAAATGGTTATAAAATAAGAAAAAAATGGTGATAACACTGATCTTCAAAGATTCATATATGCACTTGAAGTAAGATGTGCACATATCATTTAATTTTTTTGTTTGTGATATTTTTTAAGATTACATTTATTTATCTTTTATTGAAAATGTTTTTTCATACAGATATTCTAATCATAGTTTATCCTTCCCCAACTCCTTCAAGAATCTCTCCCTCCTACTCAACTCTCAACCTGTATCTGGAAAACAATATATTCTAGGTATGATTCATAACTCCAGGCTTTAGAATTTTTGGCCTCCTCTTAAGCATAGGTTCCTCAGCCTAGATAATAGGAGAGTGACAAAGATACGCAATTTAGAAACATGTGTTCTAATCTTTAAGATAATAAATTTAAATTCCATGTGAAATAAATTATATTATTTACTAGCCAGCCACATACATACATACACACACATACACTCACACACACACACACACACACACACACACACAGACACACATACACATATAATATTTTTTTCAGAAAAATTTAGAAGAGATCTTCAATTAATATCTAATATTCTTCACCTGTACTTACTATAAATTTCAATTTCTAAATAGCATACTAAGGGTCCCTCTCTCACTATCTTTCCAGCAGTATGATGAAAGGCACAGGCAGCTTCCATCAACTACTTGTTCACTTTCATCATAATTAGTATGATCGCTTACAAAACAAAGGTAAACATATTTTCTATGAATCTTTCATTCTTTAATTTGACTTACTGCAATTAAGGGAAATGAATAGTTCTGGGTATTAGATTCAAGAGTTTGTCTTTAACTAGTCAAGTAGAATAAGGTTCTCAATGTAAAAGTCACACTGACACCTTGGCCCTCCTAATGGTGATGTTAAATACACTGGGAACGTGCAAATAAATTTATCATTTCCACTTAGGTATGAATTACTTTTACATTTCACCTACTATTTCTTTTTCTTTTTTGGTCTTTAGAATCTAAATTGTTATATCAAAGTACATTTTACATCTGGCTGCCTAGTGAGAAATGTGATGACCTGCTCAAAAGGTAAACTTTGCTACTAAAGTTTCATTTCCAAGAGATTAGAAAGTATTCAGATAGCAGTCATGTACAATATAATTTTAAAAGTTGATGCCTACAATTAATCAATTAATTAATTCTTGTTTGAGCTAGCTGTGAAAAAGACATGAAGACAAAATCATAGGTGTCTTTGTTAAGCATTGAGTTAGATGTTTTGAATTGCTGTTACATAATTTTTGAGGAAATTATCTTAAAGAGACAAAAGCTTTGTTTTGGAGCATAGTTCCAAGGTTTTAGTCCATTCACTTTTTGATTCTATTTCTACTAGAACATATTGCCCCACAGTACATTATAGTAGGAACATATGGTCTAAGTGGCTATTCACATAATTGTAGCCAGAAAAAAGAAAGGTAGGAGAGAGAGGAAGGAGAAGGAGAGGGGGAAGGAGAGTAAAGTTGGAGGGGGAAAGAAGGATGAGGAGAAGGTGAGAGGGAAGGGGAGATGAAGATGGAGATGGAGGATTTCAAATATTTTGACTAGGCTTCATCCTCCAAATTTCCACCAACTTACTGTAATGCTAAATACTCTAGAACAAGCATTCAGAACAGAAGTTTTGTGAATACCATGATCAAAACTGCAAATAATACAATTTATAGTCCTTCAACAAAAACAAAAGATGAAATGGGTCAGATGAATCTTGTTCAAATTTATTGGTAGAGATAAGTGATTTATTGCTTGTTATTGGTAAATGATAAATATACATTCTTGTTCTGGTATAGTACACACTTGGTAATCCCATTTGTAGTTATTATCTTCCTCCTCTTCAGGTTAAATACTTCCTCTAGTATTCTTTGTAGACTTTGCTTAGTAATAATACATTTATTTAATTTGTTTTTATGATAGAAAGTTTTTATGTGTTCTCCAATTTTAATACATAGTTTTGCTAAATATAATATTGTGGGTTGACAATTTTGATCTTTCAGGACATGGGCTACATCTTTCTAATCTCTGAAGTCTCTAAAGGTTTCTGATATATAATCCAGTGTTATTCTAATTGGCCTCTCTTTAGAAGTTAGTTGATCTATCTCTCTTAAGGCGCATAATAGCTTTTTATTATTTTGTGTTTTTAAAATTTTTTATTCTATGAAATATAAACCATGTCTACATAATGTTAATATTGTATATAAACTATAATATATCATGAAGACTTTGTTTTGTGGCTTTGAATTTCTGTAGGATTCTTGTACCTGGGTAGGCATCTTTTTCTCTAGTTCTGATAAATGTTCTTTTTTTTTTTTTTCTGAAGACATTCTCTGTGCCTTGCTATGGAACACTTCTTGCTCAGTCACTGTAATTCAGAAGTCAGCTCTTTTCATGGCTTTCTTAAACTCTCCCATGTTTTGTTTACATTTTTCTTTTGTTTGCAATCTGTGACTTAATTGAAATTTTTTCTTCATTGTGTAGTTGCCATTACACTGACATTAATACAGTGATTTGTATGTTTTGCACCCATCCTTCAAAACATAATCTGAAATTCCTAGAAAAAGAGTTCTATTAACTTCTCATTTGTTCTACAGAGTGCCCACAATGTATAATTTTATACTTTATAAGATAAATTCATTTCAATCCATGGTCTTGTTTATATTACAACATCACATTTGCTATTGCAGCAACAGACATGTCTTCAAATGTTCTGTTATATTGAAATCTATAGGAGAAAGTTATTGATTCTCACCAGAGAGGAAGCTGTTGCTTTATTCTAAATTATCTTCTCTAACATCATTTTGTATAATCTTTACAGTACCTATGGCTCTAATAAATCCTCACTAAAAACTTTAATTCAGCATTTGTCACTATTCAGCTGAGGCTTTTTTTTTTATTTTCATATTTTATTTACATTTCAAATGTTTCCCCCTTTCCAGATCTCCCCTTTTGAACCTCCCCATTCCCTCCGCCCTCCCCCTGCCTCTATGGGGATATTCTCCAACCCACCTCCCCACCCCACCCTCCACCCACTCTCGTCTTCCATCCTTGACATTCTCCTATACTGGGGGATATAACACCCTCAGGCCCAAGGGCCTCTCCTCCCCCTGAAGGGTAACAAGACCCTCCTCTGCAGTCTTTGTGGCCAGCACTATGGGTCCCTCCATATGTATTCTTTAGTTCGTGGATCAGTCTCCAGAAATATGGGGGTGCCAGGCCACTTGCTAGTGTTGCTACCTCCCTGGGGCTGCACATTCCCTCAGCTCCTTCAGTCCTTTCTCCAATCCCTCCATCTGGGACCTCATACTCAGTACCACCATACTTGTAGGATTTACCAGAAGCCTAAAATCAATTCTTCTTGCAGACACTTAAAAGGTATCCTTTATTAAATTAAATTGTCATTTATTTCCAAACATTCTTGCTGTGTTACCATCTTCTGTATTGGAAATATGTCTACAAAGTGTAAATGTTAATCACAATAGAATTTGACAAAGCATAACATAGAGATAAGTTACATATGGGTCACACTACATTCTCCTGCCTTTTGAAGGGATAGGGTGACAGAGTTACTAATATGTTCCTTGTATTCAAGAGCTAGTAGATGAGTTGAAGAGTTTAGAGCATTGTCTTCTGTTAGGTTTTGAAGAAGAGGGACCAATATAGTGAGAAGCATAGGAATGTTCCAATAAATCTGGCTGACTTTTAGAGAAAATATTGGTTTGGCCAAACAATAAGTATCAAAAATTTGAATTATGTACTAGAAATATTTCCCAAATTTTGACATGGAGAATGTTCTGGTTTTGTTTTACAAATAAAGCTTTAACAATTCCACGGATGGAGAAAATGATACTTCCAATTACAACTAAACATTCAAAACAACAAGAAATAAAAGAAAAGATGAGAGGTAGAAGAGACAATAAAATTTGGTATGAGTGTCTAAAAGTTAAGGTTGTTTTCAGCTGTTAAGAAGTTTATTGTCCTAACAGCATGGCATCGTTTCTATCATGTCTCACATTGGTTTTCTTTTCTTTCATCTTTCTTTTATCTGCTTAATTTTCCATGATCCAGTTGTTTGCTTGGTTTTCATCCTAATCATATCATTCTGTATCTGTCAAAAAGTTGTTTTTTATGGTATCTTGGAATCCTCAAAAATATATTACACTAGCAGAAAATATGGCCTGGAAAATGAGCTTCTATATGTGAGTAATTAATAGATTTGCTGCAATATTATTTACCCTTCAAATTTACTTAAAATTTATCTACCATATAATATAATAATTCTTTTATTGGTCTCATCTCCCCAATCATTCTCAACAGTTTTTTTTTTCTTAAACAACTCACAAAGTCTAGCTTGTGCTGACATAGTCTTGTTGTCATCCACTGGAGAATATGCTACCTAAAAGTGGCCATAGCCTTTTCTCCCTGAAGCTATTAACCATCAATAACTTGTAAGCTAAGGGTAGTGCCTAGGCCACATCCTCATTCCATGTTTGAATGCTTACTGTCTTGCTCTTGTGCAGTTCTTGTACAAGCAAGCACATGTGCTTTGAGTTAATGGGCCCTATCATGTCAAAAAGGCACTACTCTGCTCTGGTGTACTCCACCTCTCTCTCTCTCTCTCTCTCTCTCTCTCTCTCTCTCTCTCTCTCACTCTCAACATTTCTCTGCCCTGTTTTTCAAAGTAGTTGCTGAAAGTTGGGTTTGGTGTGATATACATATCCTTTTGGTGGGTAAGCATCCCTCTAATTCTTGTTCTCTGTCCTTTTATTATTTGAGAGTTTCTGTGCTTATCACTGTACCCTTCACAAAGGAAATTCTCTGATAATGCCTGAGAGCTTCAGCTAATATATGAGTACTAGGAAATTTGAAAATGAACAGTTTCTTTGAGAAGGGGTAAGAAGTATATTTACCTGTAAGTATATAGATACATTTTAGAATGCAGTTAGGAATTATTCTGGGTTATTAAAGTAGAGGATTTGGTCTAGTGCAGAATCTTAGTGACAAGTGTAGGCATTCACCAGGTCTCTTCAGAGCACACTGTGTAACAGCCTGGCTGTACCTGGAAAGAACATAATGGCATATGATGATGTGATAAGGTATGATGGACAGAGAAGCTGGTCATGCACACAGGATTTGAATCCTGTCTCTGCCTAGAGCTTGGGATGGCATAGGCATGGCTCATAAAACTAGATTGGACCACTGAGTGTGGTACTTCAGGAATTGATATGAAGACTGTAGTGAGTGCATGTGACCTGTATATTAGGGGGGAGTCTTACCAATTGAACCATAGAACATGTTTTAATTGCCTAGCAGACCTGATGTGTGGCTATAGCATAGGGTAATAGGATAGGATCTGTCAAACTGAATTACTTTCTTGCAGTATGCCAATAGTCTCATGTAATTAATATCATGGAAATACTTTTAATTGTAAATGAAGTAGTTGATACTAATAACTATATCAACATTAACATTAATTTACAGTGGTTCTGATATAAGTTGTGGATTATCCATTTGTCTGTCATACCTCTTAAAGCTATTAATACATAAAATACTAAATGAATTAAAGATACTAACAAATTTTGTTTGCAAAATTTAAGATACCAACATTCATACACATACACACACGCACACACAAACACACTCACACACACACACACATATATATATATCCATTATACTCAATCATATCTTCACAATTCTGAAATTAAGATTATTTAAAAAGATTCAGCATCATGAAGCATCTTTAATATTGATAGATAAGCAAATGTCACTATTAACATATGCCACACACTCCAATAGCGTGAGATACAGTTCAACCATATGTATATCTACACTTAAGCAATAGGAAAATTTACAAAGAGCAAAAAGACTAAATTCTTCATCAGATGATTTTAAATCTTCAAGACCAGAAAAGACGGTGTAATCCACATTTTCTGTTATTCCGTAAATCTAATGACCAAAACAAAAATCAGTTATTATTTAGAGACCTTCTTTTTGCTTTTCCTTTTTTATTAGATGTCAAATTACATTTCAAGAAATGATAAGACTGTGAACCTTCTTTCAGACAGGTATCTGTTTTAGAATACCTGCCTGAAAGTTATACTGATGCAGTGATGGTAAAAATGTTGTGGGAATAACTATCCATTCTTTGATTGGATTTTAGCATCATTCCATTGGATGCGACCCATACCTGATACTTCTAGCAAGACCTAGAACCTAAGACTACATAGGTCATAAGCCTAGAGTAAAAACTATGATTATTCCACTAAATTAGCATAGGAATATTGTGATGTCCATAGATAAGAGTATCTCTCAAGCCTGAAGTTTCTTCTGACAGTACATAATAATTGACAAAGAGACCGACAACTGAACTATGTGCAGAGAGTAAGAAACTATAAACCACTCAAGCCTCAATAGGATGTATTTAATACCCCACCACCACCTCCAAAGCTCCAGTATCTACAAGAAATTGAGAGTAAAAAAATTATAACAAACAGAAGTGGTAGATGAGTCCACTGACCATTATCTTCAGCATGCAATAGGACTGATACATGCATAAACTCACAGAGACTCTGACAGCATTCACAAGACACTGCACAGGTTCAAACCTAGCACTGAAAATAAGAAGTGGACACAAAGTCCTATCCAAAAATTATTTTCAATTGATACCAGAAGAAAAGGGGTGGGGGAAATCAGTTTTCTCCAAAAGAGTATCATTAGGTATTTTAACCATATTCTGCGTCAGGCCTCAAAACCAGGAGTAATTTGATGTACACAAAATAAACTCCATGGGTTTTTCTGTTTTGTGTAGGTGAATTGTTTTCTTTGGGTATTTTTGTCTCATTAGTTTTCTGTTTCTTAGTTTGCTCCTCTGTTTTGGTTTTTATTTTTTCCCGTTTGTTATGTTTCTTGTTTTATGAGGGAAAGTCAGAGGTAGGAAGAGAAAGCATTTTGTAGATAAGGTGGTAGGGAGAATTTGGAGGAGCTAAGAAAGGGAAAGGTTATGATCAAAATATAGTGTCTTAAATATATTTTAAACAAAAATCAAGGAAAGAAAACCTGTTACCACAAAGAAAAATAAACAACATGAAACTTCAAACATAGGTATGTAGGTTTTCACATGTCTAGCATGCACTATACATATGTCAGCCACCTCCAAGTAAAATTAACACTCCTGTACACATTTATTTATATTTAATTGACTTCAGATGAAATTTGTCCTTTCATGACTGTGAAGATGGAGGATCATGGTTGGACACTTAAACATAGACTTGTGTTTGGCCATGGTATGTAATGAATGCTGATTAGCAATTTGTGTTAAGAGTGTCTAATGAAGTGGTCGGGAATATTTCACTCTGCTCAAAGAGAGAGGTACTGTTCAAATTACTGTGAAGTTATATTTTAATCTCTAACCTTTACACCTGAGAATATCTACAAGTGAGATGCTTCAAATTTTAATCTCCATTGCAGAAGTCACATCATTCATGATTAAGAAAAGTAGAAGGAAAGAATTTTACTCACCAAGCTGAGTATATCTTGGGTGTACTCAAAAAGCTCCGCAAGGTTTGTTTCAATGTCTTTGGCTAATGAAATAACATCAATATGCATTCCTGGAATACTTCTGAGTATGGTCAGTAGATTTTTAGAAGTTTCATTCCAAGCCCACATTCTACTGAGGATCAGTGTTGGAAAGTCGTTAAACTAAGCAGCCACATTTTATCAATTACATTAAGATACATGAAATAAAAAAGGATTAGTTAGTTTTGGTTTTCTATGAGACAAACAGAAATAAATATACATTTGCTATTTTTATGGGAAAGCAGAAAGATTTAGGGAATAAAAATACTATAGACTAATGAAGTAAAATAAAAACCTATAATTTACCATCCTAAAACAGGTTATATAGATAAATATTATTTCCAGTTATCATTTTATTGATTGATTTTACTTTCCACATGCAATTCTGCCATCAGACCTTCCTGTAATCTCTTAAACATTTTTTGGTTTAATCCTGGGGAGCTCAAGAATTTGCTGAGGCTTAGTGGATATTTTGCTTCAGGAAAAGAGGATACCCACAGTGTAAATGGCAAAACATTTAACTTACATTCATCATACAAATAAACTACATTGTTCACAATCATACTTATTTTTAGGTTATCTTAGAATATTAGTAAAAATATTCCATCATGTCAACCTGACATTGATAAGTGTGGATTCCTTAGTCTAGAGCACTCCCTCTTCTTGCCTCTAATAGAGTAAAACATTTGTTGGAACATATAAATTAAAAACAAAGGAACAATGTAATGTCATTGTATTTAGTAACGGCATGAATAATAATAACAATGCAATTTTGACTTTACAGTGCATTCCAGGATGTTTCATGAAAGTAATTCATGACTTAAAATGCTTATGTGCTGATATCTCTAGCTGTCATAGCATCAGTGAAATGAGTTCTGGGGAAACCAGTGGACATTATGATGGAAATGAGAAAATACATGATGGAAAGAACCAGATCCAAAGCTGTTGGCAATATAGTCTTCTAGGACCATTGCTGCAGATGAATAATACTGAAGACTTGAATTGGATGGAGTCCAGCTACCTGTTCTGGTTGAAGGTACAAGTTCCATAAAACCTTTCAGTGCCTCAGTTTCCTTACCTCCACTAGCTTTTTGGTAATTGCAGCAATGTCAATAAAGTACTTTGTGGAGTACCTAGATAGTACATATTTAGAAATATTTTCTTCCTCCACTTTGTCTAATTATTATCACAAGATGTTTAAATTAGTTTATTTGGTGATAAGTTTTGGAAGAGAACCATAAGGAAAGATGACAACAGTTATAATTAGAGCTGCACTGATATATAGACCTCCTCATTACAACCGAGGGTGTGGCTTACTCTCAGGAGCATTTCACAGTGCTTATAAGTACCCTCTTGTTCAAGTGCTTTCAGTTAAGACACAAGAAAGCTCAGAAGTCATACAGACATGAATAGGTAAGGAAGAAGCACAAGTAGAATAAGAAGAGTCTTGAAAATCAAGAAATCTTAGCGTGGTGGTCAGTAAGTGACATTTGCCTTTATTAAGTAAAGTCTAGTAGTGAGATATCATTAAACTAAAACTCTCTTAATGGACTATTTAGGGACTTTTTACAATATTACTTAACATTTTCTTTGTTTATGAAATCAATAACATGAATTGTCTTTGTTCATTCTTACTCCATTTACCTGTAAGTATGTTATCCACATCTGTTATCCTAATTACAAAAAAAAAAAAAAAACTGTAGCATGATAGTCTACTGCTTTAACTGTTTAGGTTAAAAAAAAAAAAAGCTAAAAACTCACAGGGATCTGTTGAGCTTCGTCCAGGTTTTCTGGAGTTTTGGTGGAATAATTGTGGCAGCAGGTGAGAGCTTTGACCATAAACTCTATATCTTCAATAAACTCAACCATCTGCATATGTCAAAATTAGTATCCACTTAATGGGTATCAAGAAATATAAGTCAATGAAATTTTAACCAGAATATTAATGTACTCAATAGATATATGCTTTATAAAAATGAAATCTAAGATTAAAGTCTTAACAACATAACATGTTGATACCTTTTAATTGGTTTGAAATCTCATTTTGTTTTCCACATAACTGTCCATTCCCTACCCTTTACTTTATTTAGTCTGCTTTTATTTACTCTGTTCTTCTTTTTTTTTATTTTATTTTCCCTACGTTTTTCAATACTGAATGGAAGGATTAAAAATAATGAAGCTAGACAATATGAAGTGTCTTAGAGATTATTTTTCTCTAGAATATGGGCCCACTATTATAGTATTTGGTATCTCCATTCATTAACTTCTTGTTTCCTGTTTGTTCTAATGATGCATATATATTTACCTAGGCATGTTTAAATTATATGGTTTCTTCCTGTTACAAGAGAATGGAAACATCTGTGCCATCCAGTGTTAATCATAAATTCTGACTGACAATGTGTTATGTTTTACAAAATTAAATAAAGCAAAATTTAACATTTTTAGGAAATAATAGGCAAGGAAAATAAAAAGCAACAAAATATTAATTAATGTTTACATTTTGATCAATAGATGTTTATGAATATACTTTAAATATTCTATTAATAATTTTTCATTTAATACTGATAAACAAGTACTGTGTAGAAATTGAATGGCTTCCCAGGAATGTTACAAATTTGAAAGAGGGTCAGTAGAGAATGAGGAATGAGAAAAGAATTTTTAAAAAGACAATAATAACACATCTGTGGCAAATGCAGAGATGCATTCTCTTGATGCCCATGGTTTTACTGAAGCTTTACATTTTTCTCCTTTATGTTTTTGGCTAACCTTGAACAGATAGCATGCAGTCATCAGGAAGAGGGTGTATATTTTCACTTGTCAACCAAGCCCCTAATGAATGAACTCCAGCACTGGAGAGCTATAAAAGGAATCTAAGCATTGGGGTTCCTGAAAATAAGTTAGTGCTTTTCTTCCTTCTTGATATGGTTTTCATTTGGATTGATTCTGTTCCCTACACCCAACTGACTACAATTCAGCTCAGCCTTCTTGGGAATCTGCAATGAACTTAGTGAAAATGCCATTGTTTTCTGTCTCCTTAAAAGCTACATCCAGATATAGTAGATCTTCCCTTGTCACAATGGTTACACTTACAGTTCAAAATTGTAATTTTATATTAAAAACTAAATAAAGTTATAAAAAAATAAAAAAATCATTCTTTGCAAGCATCTCCATTCACTTTTTTTCTGCCAAAGGTTTTCTTGTATTATAATACTGAATAAAAGATCATAATGCACCTGTGGATGTGTTACTTGACAATTGGCCTTTGATGCTTTTTTTTGTTTTTTTTGTAAGTTTAAGTGATGCCATTAGCATGAAGGCTTTTGAAATAAAGAAAAACAGAAGTAAATAAGATACTTACAAATTTGTCATAGGATTCTGTTGATGAATTTAACTTAATCAGGATGAGGGGAGTGGCAAGATATTAATGAGTAAAGAGTCATCATGAAAGCATATTTATTGCAGAAAGAGATATTCTCTGGGTTCCCATGTCAGTAATGAAGCTAAGTCTACTCTCTCTTTCTTGCCACTAACTGGCCTTGAACAGAGAACATATAGTCCTCAGGAACACAGACCTTTTTCTTTTCTAATCCAGTGAATAAACTTCTGTACCAGATTCCTTTAAACATTATTTAAATATAATGCAAGTATGATTTTCAGTATTTAGGGGTTTAGGAAAAGATGTTGTTGCTGCTGTTTGCATTTTCCCCCTGTTGGATGAACACATTTTAGATTCAGTCCATTGTATTGTTCTGACTCACTGTAATGCAGTTCTTCTCTATTGGATTTCTCCAGTGTGCTAAGTAAAAATGTCAACAGGGACTGGCTCCATAGAAGCAAAATTGTGGGATCAGAATTCTTCCAGAGACACAATTAAGTCATTATGTTTCAAGTGTGAAGATTGCTTGTAAGTAACAACAACAATTAAAAAAAACTACAGAATTTTCTATTTCTTGCAAACCAGTGATTTCATGAATCACTGGCACTTTCTTTTACCAATGGAGGTGTATATCTTGACACTGGTATTTAATTATTTTTTCAGTGCTAAGTTCAAGCAAAGTAATTAACATGGAGGCTCTGAGGGGGAAAAATGGAAGTAAGAGAGGTACTTACAAATTTATGGTATAATTTTTCAGAGACTTCATTGACTATCTGAAACAGGATAAAGGGGGAAAAAAAACAACAGAGAAACCAATGAGTTAAATCTTGACATAAATACATATTTATTGCAAAAAAGAGCCACATTCTCTTGGTGCCTATTTTTGAATAGAAATCTTGTGTATTATTTGTCATTGATATATACTGACACTGAACTAAGAACATGTAGCTCTTTGAAACAGAGAACCCCTTCCTGTTCTAAACAAGCCTTCCAATAGAATAAACGTATGCATTGCACCAATTGAAACAATGACTCTGAGAGTTTAAATGTTTCATGCTTTGTCAATTTGCTTTTATTTTCCTGCTTTCTCACTTGTCATATCATCATTTAAATTATTCCATGTGACTCACTGCAATATATTTCTCCTCTATTAGATGTGCTGCTTTGTGTTAAACAAAGATGTTTATGACAGATGTAAATGAGGAAAGGAAGTCAGAGTTCTTTCCTATCTCTGTCTATTAGATTTTTACGCCACAAATGAAAATTTGGAAAAACTTAAAGATAACTAGGAGAAAATTCCAAGGCTCATTGATTTCTTCATAAATCTTTTATATTTCATGAAACCCCCTTTCTCCTTACTTCACTTTTCAATAGCTGATGCTTTATTTTTTTTTTTATTAGAACTGTGCATTTTTAATGGTTTGGCTCATGATAATTATAACAGGACAATTTGACTGGGAGGTTGCCTTATTAAACCAGAGCTGAGTGAAGTACTTACATATGCCCTGCGCAATTCCATGTTGAGGTCCCTGATATTCTGAGAGAGTATTTTGGCATGATGAAACAGTCCGTTGACAGATAGTGGATCATCATCAGTCTCATTGCTACTCAAAGGTACAGAAGCCACATTTTCCCATACAAGGAGGTTTGACACCACCAGCAGCAGAAGTGCCCCTGCTAATAGAAACAAGAGCATTTCCAATCCATTCATCCAGAGTTATCAAAAGAAGTTTTATTATCTCTGCCTTGTGCCTTTCCATGTATGATTTGATACTGTGTTTCAGTGATAGGGAAAAAGAATCTTTCAATACAAAATGTAATTCAATAGTTACATTTACATAGGTATATAGTATTAGAACTCAGTGACTTCCCACATTTTGGAATAAGTAGTAGGAATAATGCTGAAATTTTCATAAATTGGAGATTAAATTAATTGTCTATTAGTTCAATATTGTAAGAATTTGTGCTGGTTTTCAACAATCACTTCCTCCAAGATGTTATTTTTCTTTAATTTTTGAGTTTAATCTAATTACATGATATATCCCTTCTCCTTCCTCTTCCCTAACACTCTCATATACCTCTCCTTTCTCTTTTTTAAAAATTCATGTTCTAATTTTCTCATTAATTGTTGTGATGTATATTATATGTATGCATATTCATATTCTTGAATATATGGGTATAACCTGTATAATGTTACTTGTATGTAAGATTTTCAGAGAGGACCATTGGCTGTTAGATAATCAATTGGTGTGGTTTTCCCCATGTAGAATACTATGTCCTCCATTCTAATTATATCTTAGTTGTCTGAAGTTATTTGTGTAGGGGTGAGGCCTGAGTGGCCCATCCATGTTAGCACATCTATTGACTTTCTTTTATTAGCTCTTGTTTAGGAGCTAATATTACTAGTTTTTTTTTGTTGTTGTTGTTGTTGTTTTTTAATCTCAAAAATCCATTGGTGTTTATTACCAATTCATTCACTTAAAAATTTTATCAAGAAGAGAAGGTAATTTTTACATAATCTCCTATTTTGGAAAATATTTTGCTTGAATAACAACTACAAACCTGTATGGTTAGATACTCATCTGCTACTCTTCTGTACTAAGTACCCACACTAAAGAATATGATTAAGTTCATTCAAGTCTAGCATCTAATAGCAGAAATCAAGAAAATAGAACATGTTTCATTCTTCCTCTATAGTAATTATAAATTTAATACACAATCTCTTTTTATGCCACTACAGTCAAATGTCTCATTTTCTGCAATTTGGCTTTTGAGATCGATCATTTTATGCCCTGGCCATCTGATGACATACAAGCAAAGCACATGCCTTTACTGCTAGACAGTGATAAAATTTCTCTTCCTACATAGGTCTTTTATGAAAATTCCCAATGTCTCTAGACATGTCTACATGTCTTCTGGAAGACTCCTTTTAAGAACCACGAATCCAAGAAAGTGTGATATATTTGTTTTCTAGAATAGTAATTAGGAACAACTTCTCCACTTTATCTTTTACTTGTCCTGACCAGATATGAACAACAGTCTGTTCAGATCACATAGAGTAAAAATGACAGAAAAAAATTTAAATTGTCTAAAAAAAAAAATCTGTAAATCAATGGACTGTCCTAGCTTACTTAGAAGAATATAAGAAGTTACTCACAGGGGCATGGTTGAGAGAAAGAAATTGGCATCTCTGAAGAGTCCTGGCACAGCCTGTCTACTTCATGCAGTCTCACATCCAGTAAATATTCCACCTCCTATATAGGCCATTGAACCATCCCCAAGGCCACACATTGCTAGGAGGCAAGAAGAAGTAACATTAGGAAAAAAAAGCTGATGGTCCTATGACTCTTCAACTTCAGTCAGTGCTAACAGCCTCATGACCATGATGATTCAAGATGTCAATATAACCCTTTTACCTTATTTCAAGAATATAGCTAGGGTCCAAATTAAGTTGCCAATTGCTACATCCATCTATACTTGATCAAAGCTGGTATGAATTCTCTCTGCTAAAAAAATATCTCTGCCCCTGACTTTCACTTTTCTCAATACTTCCCTGCTTGTGTCACTGAATCTTAGTTAGGGTTATTTTTATTTATTTATTTATTTTTTTTTACTTTTTCTGAACATTGGAACACAAGGTCACAGGAAGAGTTCTGCATTTGAGCAGTTTAATATTTCTGATTTTTTCCAGGATCCAAAGAACATAAGATAGTTTTTTGTACCTATATGTTTGTTTCTACATACTAGGTACAATAGGATAGTAACATAAGATGTAAATATAGCATCCTCCTACTCTGGGGCATCAAACCTCCCCGGAACCAATGGCCTCCCCTCTCATTTCTGTCAACCTCTGCTACATATGTATCTGGAGCCAAAAATTCCTTTAGGTACACTCCTTTATACTCTTTTATAGGTGGTCAGGCCAACCTATGTCATTCTTCCAATGGGTTGCAATCCCCCTCCACTCCTCCAGTCCTTCTGCCAGCTCTCCCACCAGGGTCCCTGAGTTCAGCCTGATGGTTCGCTCCAAGCATCCACTTCTAAATTGGTCAGTTGCTGTCCAGACCTCCCCAGGAACTGCCACACTTGGTTCCTCTCTGCAAGTGCCGCTTGACCATGGCAAGAGTGTGGGTGGGTAGGGGAGCACTCTCAAACAGGCGAAAGGGAGGAGGTAGGGCAGATGTGGGATGGGGGATGGAGGGGTAACTAAGAAGTTGGATATCATGGGATGGGAGGTTGGTGAAGAGGGTAACCAGGAAGTGGGATATCATTTGAGATGTAAACAAATGGAATGATTAATAAAATACAATTTTAAAAGAAGTAAATCCAGATGTGTAGAGGTTTTTTGGGGGGGAGTTGTTGTTGTTGTTGTTGCTGTTGTTTTGGTTTTTTGTAGGCAAAGGACCTTCAATTAACAAAACAACATACAAGATCTTCTAGTTGTACCTTAGAATATCCTAAGTCACAGTTTTTTGCCAGGCTTACATATATAAACAAAATTTCTATCCACGGAGCTTGGCTTAAATCTAAATAGAATTTATTTTATTCAGGCTATACCTATGGCAATCATACCACAATTGATTGAGTATAAGCATCAGGATTGGATTATTAAATATATTTGCTCTAAGCTGGACCCTTTGTTATATATCACAGCAGTGGCCAACACACTCTCATCAGAAAGTAAACCAAAAGTGTGGAATCCTCATTTCAGTCACAGTTAACATCCCTTTATTTTACAACAATAGCATGTGATATATTATTCCCCTGTCAGTTAAATTGTTTACATCCAACACACTGTAAATAGTCTGTATTGCATAGATAGACAATTTTCAGAAATCATGGGTGGGGTAATGTTATAACAACAGTATTTTGAGTAGTGGAGAAAATGTAAGCATTTGGTGAAGAATATTCCAATGAAAATCAAAACGTTCATTTTGAACACTGAACAATGGTGGGGAGATTTGGAAATAGATACATAAATGTAAAAATGACTTAGAATCCTTTATATTAGAAAGTATTTTGCCCCAGATATCACATAGTATACTTTTTGTCTAGTGAAAAACACACACCCTCTGGGTGTTAACACCCCCCACACACACACACATATGCACACTAACACAACATTCCACCACCACTACAGGTTAAGTTGCTGTAGAACTAGGCATATTCTCTCTTTTTGAGACCAGACTAGTCGGTCCATTTTGGGACACAGGATCCTCAGGCAAGCAGGCAGCAACCTCAAGGACAGATTTTCTCCAATTTTGGGGAACTTGTACGAAGACCAAGCTGATCAACTGCTACATATGTGTAGGAAGGTTAGGTCAAGTGCAGGCTCTCTCTTTGCTTGGTGAGTCAGTCTCTTGGAGACCCCAAGGGTCCAAGTTAGCTGACTCTGTTGGTTTTCCTGTGGAGTCCCTGACCTCTTTGGGTCCCTTAATCCTTCTCCCAACTCTTCTGTAAGACTCCCTGAGCTCCATCTAATTTTGGGTATGAATCTCTGCATCTATTTCCACTGGCTGCCTTGTAGATCCTCTCAGAGGACAGATGCTAATGTCCAGAAGGTAGAATCATGGGAAGACTAGTGTGAGGGTTCACTGAGAGGAGAGGAAGGGCTGATAATAGGGTGTAAGTGAATAAATAAATAGATTTTTAAAAGAAAATATTCTAGGGATACCTTTCTCCTGGAGATCATATTATATTACAGAATTAGAAAAATAATGCCTGAACATAAGAAATGTAAGTTAAACTTACAGTTTGGAAGATAGGAAAGTCTTCAGGGTAGACATTATTCCTCTATCACTGGACCCTTTCATCATACTGATCTAACTAACAAAGACTTAACCAAAGGATAGTCTTGAGGACTTGAGAAATAAAGAATATTCAACAAAATGGTTCTATTAAAAATAGACCTGCTCCCCCATTCACTCATGACAGAAATAAGCTTAAATTTCATCCATAATGCCCATTTCATAGACCATTAGAAGGGTTTCAAGATGGTAAAGTTAAATCCTAATTGAGAATGAGAGTCTACTATAGAGAACTAAATGTACTTGTGGTTCCCTGCCCTGCTGGTCATTCTTAGTGAGAGGGAGCAACTAAACAAAGCAATAATTCTTTCCTTGTTTTAGTAACAGTTTGTTGATATCTTACTAATACCCTTCATTATCAATTTCCAGTACCAAATAGCTTCTAAAATAATAGGTTTGGATGTGAATTTCAGAAGTCTTTAATGTTAGTTAATCCTGTTTTAACCATTTTCCCCTACCTTCCAAACCCGTATCACTCAATTATCCCCCATTATTCCTCTTTCCTTTAATAGCATTCAGAATTCACTATCGCCTCCCAGACATGAAACATTGCTAGTCTTCCCATTATAAAGTTTCTTGAATTCTAAAGGCATTTCTATTGAAACAGACATATCTAAAGATTGAAAGATAACGAGCTGAAACATCTACTGCTCTTCCAGAGGATCTGGGTCTGATTCCCAGCACTCACTCCTGGCTGCTTAAAACTGTAACTCCACATCCAGGAGGATCAATCTCCTCTGGCCTTGGGCACACTTTAGTTACCTAACTAACAATAATTACTTCCAGCTACATACATTTCCCTAAAAATTCATTATATTTACAGCTCACTAAAATCTCATTGAATATATATACCACACTATAATTATTCATTCATCAGTTGATAGGTATAAGCTATTTCCAATTCTTGTTTATTGTGTAGAAAAAAACTTGTGTAAAAAGTATAATAGTGTCCTTTCAGTATACTCCAGGAATTGTATAGCTGGCTCATAAAGTAGATCAATATCAATATTTTTGAGGAAGCTCTGCATCAATTTCCTTAGTCCCTACACTATGTTTTGAGAATGGGGATACTTGAAGAAAAGATCTATTTTAAATGTTGGAGATACCAATTCATAGATATGACTCAGACTGTATAATAGTTTTTTTAAAAAGACAGAAGAAATAAAGCCACAGCATTTACCTCTTTCTGTTTCTTGACTGTGGAAACACCATGACAAGCTTTCTCATAACCCTAACTCAATGCAGTGTTGAAGTATAACCCAATGAAAACTTTCTGAGAGAAGTCAATCTTATTAGGACTTTGATTATAACAGAAAAAGAGAGAATTTGTACAAAAGTCATTAGTACTCACTGTCTTGAATCATTTTCACAAGACATCCTTGGTAAAGAAAGTTAACATTGTCTGTACTTAACAGGAGCAAATGGTGATGTACTCCATCTTTATCACCAGAACCTGGATTCTTCTGTATATCTAGCACTAGGCTAGTACTATGGCAACATCCTGTTTATCACCCCTATCTATCTGCTGAAAAGGCTCTGGGTTTTTTAAATAAAGTTAAGAATAAAAGACTAATTTCACATGAATACTTAAGTTCAACTTAATTTCCTGTCTTTAGGAGACATTCTTTTGTTGTGGTATATAACATCTTAGTATCATAACAAACTACTTCAAACTTATTATCATTAATACCTTTCAAATTTAACAAAATCCCTTTTAGCAGGACATATATATATATATACATATAAAGGTTAATATATCACATAATATATCACATATCATAATTCATATATTACATACATTATTTGCTGATGAATTTATATTTTTCTGTACTATGTATTTTTATTGGCTTGTTAAATATTAGGTTTGCATCTGTGGATATTCACATGGTTATTCTTGAATTTATTTATTTATTTATTTATTTATATTTATATTTATATGTTTAAAAATAAAGGGCTGGAAAAAAACTTTTCCAAGAAAATGGACCCAAGAAGCAATCTGGAGTAGTCATTCTAATATCTAATAAAATATAATTTCAACCACAATTTATCAAAGGGTGAAGATACTTCGTATTCATCAAAAGAAAAAATCTACCAGGATGATATCTCAATTCTGAATACTTATGCACCAAACAGAATGGCACCCACATTTGTAAAAGAAACATTGCTAATGCTTAAGTTGCACATCGAACTCCACCCATTAATAGTGGAAACTTCAACATCACAATCTCACCAATTAACAGATCATCCAGACAAAAGCTAAACAGAGAATTAATGGAACTTACAAACATTATGAATCAAATGGATCTATCAGACATCTATAGGATATTTTACCCAAACACAAAAGAAGAAACCTTCTCAGCACCTCAGGCATCCTTCCTCAAAGTTCATCATAACATCCCTCACAAAGCAAGAATCAATGGATACAAGAACATTGAAATAAGGCCTTATATCTTATCAGACCACAATGGATTAAAGCTGGACTTCAATAACAGAAAGACCAGAAATCCAACACTATTGTGGAAATTGAATAATTCTCTACTCAATTATCTCTGTGTCAGGGAAGAAATAAAGAAAGAAATTAAATTCTTGAGTTCTTTGTATATATTGGATATTAGCCCTCTTTAGGATGTAAAGTTGGTAAAGATCTTTTCCCAATCTGTAGGTTGCTGTTTTGTCCTGTCGACAGTGTCCATTGCCTTATAGAAGCTTTTCAATTTTATGAGATCCCACTTGTCTATAATTGATCTTAGAGCCTGAGCCATTGGTGTTCTGTTCAGGAAACTTTCCCCTGTGTGTGTGTGTGTTTATGGCTCTTTCCCACTTTCTCTTCTATTAGATTCAGTGTATCTGGATTTATTTGGAGGTCCTTGATCCACTTGGATTTGAGATAAGAATGGATCAATTTGCATTCTTCTACATGTCTACCATCACTTGAGCCAGCACCATTTGTTGAAAATGTTGTCTTTTTCCCACTGGATGGTTTTAGCTCCTTTGTCAAATGTGGGGAGCCGCCCGAATCGCACCCACATTCGCCATTACAAGATGGCACCTACATCCGGCCGAGGACAAGTTGTAAACAGGCTAGTGTGCATGTACCTGGTAATTTTCCACCTCAGAGTCTCAGCCTCTCTCGTGGCGGCATCTGGCCTGATGTGCGGAAGCCAATGGGGAAGCTCCACGTCCCAGGCGAGTGCTGTGGCCTATATAAGGGACGGGCGTTCTGTTGTTCGGGATCTCCACTCTTGGCAAGCTTATGCTCTCCCTCTCAAGAGGCATTAAAGCTTTACTGCAGAAGGATCCTTTGTGTGCCGCGTTGTTCTTGCTGGCGAGACAGTAGCGCGGGACATCTGGTGCCGAAACCCGGGAACTTTGTCATCGTCAAGCACCTTTGGAGACCCCCTAGAAACAGGGAGGATTCAAAACTGCAGGGAGGTAGGTTCGAAAAGGCATGTTGACCCTGGGTCTTGACTTGGGATTGCCCCCTTTTTGGTCTAACGCTGTTGAAGCCTTGCTAATTGTGTTAAGTGCCCTCATTTTGGTTTTACTGTCTTTGTATTGCTGCGAACAAGATGAGGCCTGTGTAGATGCTGTAAGGGAGGGGCAAATCACCCCTGAAAAGGTCCAGGACACCATGTCAGAATCCGAACGGAATGAGAGGATGGGTACCCAAAAAGAAAGAGATCTCAGCAAAAAAAAAAAGGACCTCCTGGTAAGTCTAAGGACGAGGGAGAGATTAAAGACAAAATGGGAAAAAACTGTCCCCCCGACAAGGCTGTGGGCAGAAAAACGATTCTCATACCCAAGAAAAAAGTAAAAAGAAGGGGGGAGAGCCTCTACCCAGTTCAAGACCTTGAGGCTCTTCAATTGGAAACTTCAGACACTGACCCCCTTAGCTCTAGTGAGGAGTCAGAGCTAGAAGAGGAAGCGACACGGTATGAGGAAGAAAGGTATCACCCTGATGAACATTGGCCGCCCCACAATGGACAGATGAAGCGGCCGCCTTCTTTGGCCCCTACGCAGACCGTGCCTTCCGCGCCTCCCCCTTATGAGACGTGCCCCAACCCCTTTTCTTTTCTCTCTGACAAGGTTAGGAGAAAGGTACAAGCCACTTTTCCAGTTTTCGAGGTAGATGGTGGAGGGCGAGTTCATGCCCCTGTAGAGTACAGCCAAATTAAAGACCTGGCTGAAGCGGTCCGAAAGTATGGGGTAAATACTAATTTTACTATAGTAATGTTAGAGAGATTTGCTGCGGTGTCCATGACTCCCGCCGATTGACAGATGGTGGCCAAGGCTGCGCTCCCTACAATGGGCCAATATATGGAGTGGAAGGCTTTATGGCATGAAGCTACACAAGCTCAAGCCAGAGCCAATGCTACGGCACTGACCCCTGGACAGAGAGATTGGACCTTTGATATGTTAACTGGCCAAGGTCCTTTTGCGGCGGATCAGACCGCTTTTCCATGGGGTGCATATGTACAAGTTTCTAATACGGCCATCAAGGCCTAGAAGGCACTCCCCAAAAAAGGGGAGGCCTCTGGACAACTTACTAAGATCATTCAAGGTCCCCCAAGAACCCTTTTCAGACTTTGTGGCCAGAATGACTGAGACTGCGGGACGCATCTTCGGCGACCCCGACCAAGCGGCACCCCTTGTTAAACAGCTCATTTTTGAGCAAGCCACACAGGAGTGCCGCGCCGCCATAGCGCCAAGGAAAAGTAAGGGGCTACAAGATTGGCTTCAAACTTGTAGGGAGCTTGGGGGGCCCCTTACTAATGCGGGGCTGGCGGCTGCTATCATCCAGTGTCAAAAATACCCCAATAAGGGGACAGACAAAAGGGATTGCTTCCGGTGCGGCCGACTAGGTCACCTAAAAAAAGATTACAAGGCTCCTCTCGACCACACGGTGTCCTTTGCCCCCGCTACAATAAAGGCTACCATAAGGCTAGTCAATGTCGCTCTGTCAGAGATATCAAGGGGCGACTCCTCCCTCCATTAGAAGAACAACCACAGAGGATGTCAAAAAACGAGGTGCTGGGCCCTCGTTCCCAGGGCCCCCAGAAATATGGGAACAGGACAGACAGGGGCCAAGAGAGGAGAGACGAGCCAGGGTGGACCTGTGCGCCGCCTCCGACTTCATATTGATGCCTCAGATGGGTGTCCAACTGGTTCCTGTGATGCCAATTGAACCCTTATCACCTGGAACTATGGGTCTTATAATTGGCAGAGGATCCATGACCTTAAAGGGCCTACATGTTCATCCGGGTATAACAGATTGTCAACATGCCCTTGAGATCCAAGTCCTGTGTTCTTGCCCTGGAGGGGTTTTTTCCATCACAAAGGGAGATCAGATAGCTCAGCTACTGCTCCTCCCGGACATTGCTGGGCCTTCAAGACCCGGGCAGGAGAAAATGGGCTCCTCTGACACGGACTCCGCCTACTTGGTTCTCTCACTAAATGAGAGGCCTAAACTAAAATTATGGGTTGAGGGAAAATTGTTTGAAGGCATCATGGACACAGGCGGATTCCTTTGGCCCAGTACAGAGGGGTCTTCCAGTCCTTTCTGCCTTACCCAAAGGTTAGAGCCTAGTTATTATAGATATTAAAGATTGCTTTTTTTCTATTCCCTTATATCCCTTAGATAAACCCCGTTTTACATTTAAGCTTCCTTCAGTTAATCATGTGGAGCCTGATAAGAGGTTTCAATGAAAGGTTTTGCCTCAGGACATGGCAAGTAGCCCCACCATCTGTCAGTTATATGTTCAAAAAGCTTTGAGACCTTTGAGGCGACAATTTCCTTCCCTGATTTTGATTCACTATATGGATGATGTCCTTCTGTGCCATAAAGATTTGACAGTTTTACAAAGGGCCTATCCTTTATTACAGTCCCTCTTGTCACGCTGGGGTCTACAGATCGCCACTGACAAAGTTCAGATTTCTTATACGGGACATTTTTTGGGGTCAATTATCCTCCCTGATAAGATTGTCCCACAAAAGGTAGAGATAAGAAGGGACCACTTAAGGACCCTTAATGACTTTCAAAAAGTATTAGGAGATATTAACTGGCTCAGGCCTTTTTTAAAGATTCCCTCCACAGTCCTGAAGCCACTGTTTGACATCCTTAAGGGTGACAGCCACCTGACCTCTCCAAGGTCCCTCAATTCTCCAGCAAAACAGGCCTTGCAGCTAGTAGAACAGGCCATACAGGAAGCCCAACTGACACGCCTTGATGATACATTGCCTTTTTCCTTGTGCCTTTTTAAGACAAAGGGATTGCTTACTGCCGTGCTGTGACAAAATGGCCCACTCTTATGGATCCACCCTAATGCTTCACCAGGAAAAATCATTGACTGGTATCCCGATGCCGTGGCACGACTTGCCTTGTGGGGACTTAAGGCCTCCCTCACTCACTTTGGGAGACATCCAAAAGTGCTAATAGTCCCATACACTTTGCCTCAGGTCCAGACCCTGACGGCTGCCTCCAATGAATGGGCCGTATTGATAACCTCATTTCCGAGACAGATAGACAATCATTATCCCCGACACCCTATTTTACAGTTTGCCTTATCCCAAGCTGTGGTTTTTCCCTCACGTGACATCCCCTGTGCCCTTATCAAATAGCTTGGTAGTTTATACTGATGGCTCCAAGACGGGGATCGGAGCCTATGTAATTGACACTCAGGTTGTCTCAAAAGAGTATAATAAAACCTCCCCCCAGGTTGTTGAATGTTTGGTGGTTCTGGACGTATTACAGAACTTTTCTGATCCTGTAAATATTGTTTCTGATTCTAGTTATGTGGTCAATGCAGTTAATCACCTTGAACTTGCTGAAATTATTAAGCCATCCAGTAAAGTGGCTTCCATCTTTCATAAAATCCAAACTTGCTTGTTAGCCAGGCGACACCCGTTTTATATAACTCATATACAGGCACACTCAGGTCTCCCTGGCCCTATGGCACAGGGGAATGACCTGGCTGACAAAGCTACAAAAATGATTGCAGTTGCCATGTCTTCCAATTTAGAAACCGCCAAGACCTTCCACGAGCGGTTTCATGTGACGGCTGAGACACTATGCCGTCAATTTTCCCTGACTAAAAAAGAGGCTAGAGAAATAGTTACCCAATGTCACAATTGTTGTCAATTTTTACCTATACTTCATGTGGGGATCAACCCAAGAGACATCAGACCGTTACAGGTCTGACAAATGGATGTTACCCATGTCACCTCTTTTGGGAAACTCCAATATTTACATGTTTCCATTGATACTTGCTCTGGTGCTTTGCACACCACTCCCCTATCGGGAGAGAAGACGTCCCATATAATTCAACACTGTCTCGAGGCCTGGAGTGCCTGGGGCAAACCCAGGGTCCTTAAAACAGACAATGGGCCGGCCTACACTTCTCAAAAATTCAAGCAGTTCTGCCATCAGATGGATGTAACCCACTTGACTGGCCTGCCCTATAACCCTCAAGAGCAAGACATCGTGGAACGTGCCCACCGCACCTTAAAGTCTTACTTAATAAAACAAAAAGGGGGAATGATGAAGGACCTCCCTTCAGTGCCGAGGACTATGATTTCTATGGCACTGTTTACTTTAAATTTTCTAAACCTAGATGAACAGGGACAAACAGCGGCCGAGTGTCACTGCTCAGAGCCAGATAGACCAAAAGAAATGGTAAAATGGAAAGTTGTGTTATCTGATGAATGGTAAGGACCGGATCCTATTCTTATAAGATCCAGGGGAGCTATATGTGTTTTTCCACAGAAAGAAGAGAACCCCTTTTGGATCCCTGAAAGGCTCACCAGGAGGGTGATAGAACAAAGAAATGAGGTGGAATGCCCAGCAGAACCAAAGGGTCCGACTGCCCTGCCTGATCCTGCTGATGATGGCGAGCACCCCGATGGCTCTAGAAGAACTGCGTTGGAGAATTATGTCCACCTTCCCACTGCCGATGCCAGTGATACATGATGCACAGTATATGTTACAGAATTGGACCCTTAAATTTGATGAAACCTTGCGAAAACTGCGGACAACAATTATTCAGATCAACTCTACCCTTCTCGACCTGTCCTTGACAGAGGGCCTCTCTTCATGGATTTCTTCGGCAATTTCTTATTTCAAGGAATGGGTGGGGGTAAAATTGTTTGGAACAGCACTCTGCTGTGGGTTGGTGTTGCTCCTATGGCTCATCTGCAAACTCAGGGCCCAGACTAAAAGAGACAAGGTGGTCATTGCGCAGGCGCTTATTGCCTTAGAACAAGGAGCCCCGGCCGGTGTTTGGCTGTCCATGCTTAAACAACAGCAGTAGGTCGCCAGCCAGACAGTTCTTGCACACCCGCGAGTCTAGTCTCATTGCACTGGGTAGAGTGTTTGGTCTGAGCAGCTCTTGAGGGATGTCGAGCAAAGCATCACACAAGGCGGTCATCATTGTGGGCCACCTTGGGAGATATGTCATCTACATGAGGGCTGAGTGCCCTAGTTTCCCTCCCTCTATAAAACGGCACTGGGCGGGTCAGGAAGACCTCGGGCGCGCATGAGCTTAGGGGTCGTCTCCTGTACAAGGCCCAGCCTTTTGGTCAGGGGATTTGACCTCTGTCTCCGCCCTCTTAAGAGTGTCCTACTTTGCTTACAGAAATGAAAAGGGGGAGATGTGGGGAGCCGCCCGAGTCGCACCCACATTCGCCATTACAAGATGGCGCCTACATCCGGCTGAGGATAAGTTGTAAACAGGCTAGTGTGCATGTACCTGGTAATTTTCCACCTCAGAGTCTTAGCCTCTCTCGTGGCGGCATCTGGCCTGATGTGCGGGAACCAATGGGGAAGCTCCACGTCCCAGGCGAGCGCTGTGGCCTATATAAGGGACGGGCGTTCTGTTGTTCGGGGTCTCCACTCTTGGCAAGCTTATGCTCTCCCTCTCAAGATGCATTAAAGCTTTACTACAGAAGGATCCTTTGTGTGCCGCGTCGTTCTTGCTGGTGAGACAGTAGCGCGGGACAGTCAAATATCAGGTGACCATAGGTGTGTGGTTTTATTTCTGGGCCTTTATTTATATTCCGCTGTTCCACCTGTCTATCTCTATACCAATACCATGCAGTTTTTATTATTATTGCTCTGTCAAGGATGAGGTCAAGGATGGTGATTTCCTGAGAAGTCCTCTTGTTGAAAATAGTTTTTGCTATCTTGGGTTTTTGTTACTCTAGATGAATTTGAGAATTTGTCTTTCTATCTCTCTGAATAATTGAGTTGGAATTTTGATGGGGACTACATTGAATCTCTAGATTTCCTCAGATGATTAGGAGGTAAGTCTTTCTTACATAAAGAACATAGTCTGAAGGCTATGAAAATCTGAAAGGGAGTGTAGCCATTTTTACATTCATCTAGTGGTAGCATGTGTGTTGTCTGTGTAAGTGACTTCTTTCTTTCCTCCCTGGTTCACAAAGAGTTAACAAACTCTGAGCCTCTAGCCTGGCCAGCAAAGGGCTCCTGACTGGCTTGCCAGAGAAAGGAGTTCTAGCAATAAATGCTTTACATAATTCCCTACTGATAAATAGCATGTATTTTCTCCAAAAGCCAATGGTTTTCAGCCACAGAATAATCAAGAGAGTGTTAAGTTTCCAGAAACCACCAGCTTCTAGCCTTCTGTACAGTTAGTGAGTGAGTTACAAAGCCTGAGATCATCAGACTTGTGGACTTCATCCAACTCTGTTTCAACTCAGCTCATTCCCCTAAGGCCAGGCAGTTCCCCAGCCATGCTGTGTTGGTCCTGGGAATTAGGCCCCAACCCCTGGAAATATAGCCAAAGTACATAACTACTAAATGCCTCCCTAGATTCTTTTTCTTTTTTTTTAAACATTTTTAATTATTTTGTTTGTTTATTTTTTTATTTTGGGGAATACTCCACAGGTGGAGTTAAGAAGAAAGGTTGTTGAAACCAGTTATTTCTTTAAATATTATGTATCCTGGTGATCAACTCTATCTTCAGTGTGGGTGACAAGTGCATCATTTCACTTATCTTGTTTCTAGAACTTCTATTATCTCCCTTTTGTCTTGTTTTAAAAGTACCATGCCAGGATTTTGTTACTATGGCTCCCTAGGGGGAAAAATGGAAGCAAATACCTCCAGGCTACCTTCATTCTCCTTAATATTATTTTGGCTTCTCAGAGACACATTGTCTTCATTTTAATTTTAGAATCATTTTGCAAGCTGTCCAAAGTACACATTAGAATTTTGTCCACCATTATATAAGATATGCCAATCTTCTTAAGAAACAATGACCTTTTCACCAGATTAGTTCTGCCAAGCCATGACCATGCAGGTCTGACCATCTTCTAGTGTATATTCTATTACTTTTAACTTGTCTTATATTTCTAAATGTAGAGTTTTCCTACATCCTTGGGTATGTCTATTTCTAGTTATTTCATTTTATTCTGAAGCAATTGAGAACGAGCTGAGTATCTGAATTTACTCAAATCAAGTTAATTTTGCAATGTAGGAAATATATGTCCCTTTTGGATGGTACCACACAGCTGTTTATCATATGTAAGAGGTTTTTGGTCAAGACAATAGAGCCATTAAAATAGGTGATTATATTAAAATAGGTGATCTTATACCAGATAATGAAAATAACTGCAGTTTCTATTAAAAAATGAAAAATATTTATTTAAATTTTATCTATAATAAACTCAAAGAATTACTTTGTAACAGATAAGAAATGTAAATGAAAGTTGACCTAATCCTTACAATTGTGAAGAGTGATGTTTTAAACATAGAATCTATTCCATAATGTACATATTCTTTATATTTAATAGATGGTGTATATAATTTGTCAATTAAAAGTATAGATGATAGACAATAAAAATTTTGATGAGCATGATGAATATTTTATATATTTTGATCGTGGTTATCTATGACCAAGCTCATTCCAAATCCTCCCTACCTCATCACCCACCCAACTCCCTTTATTTCTTTTTCCTTTCACAGTCAAAAAAGAAAAAGAAAAAGGACATAAAACATTAGAAACATACACAGACACACACACACATGCACACACACCAAAATGAATAAAACCACAAAATCAGAATCCATGATATACAAGCAAAAAATCAGTAGAGATTGTTTAAAAATAAATCCCAAACAAAGCAATATAAAACAAATATCTACAAAAAGTAACATTGAGCTCATTATGAGTTTTTACAAAGTACTATTGTTAGTTTTGAGTTGGCCATCTATTGCTCTACATGGACTTATCTATAAATGTGTTTAATATACCCAGTGAGTCTCCAGTAGAGAAAACATTTTTTTCTCTGCAAATTGATGTTGATTGGAGATAATTTCTTGTTTATGATGGAATATCAGGTCCACTTCCCCTTTTTAGTGCTCAGAGGATGTCTGGCATGAATGTGTGTAATCTCTTTGCATACTGCGACATCTCTATGACTTCATATGTACGTCAATCCAGGTGTGTCCAGAGGACACTATTTCCTTGATGTCATCTATCCCCTCTGGCTCTTTCAATCTTTCTAACTCTTCTTCCCATAGCTCCCTGACCCTGGAGTGTCTTTTCATAGTGTTCCTAAGCTCCCCCACATTCTGTTTATGTGTTTATTTAGTATTCTATCTCTGACTTGGCTCCTTATTTTTCTTCATTGAGCGCTTACATTACACTGACTTTAAAACAGTAATATGTATGTTTTTATACCATTCCCTCACAACATAACCTGAAACTATAGGAAATACAATTCTACCTATTTCTCATTTGCTCTACACAGTGTCTATAACATACAATTTTGTTGGTTTTTTTTTAGATAAATCAATTCCTATCATTGTTTTCTTTCTGTTTTAACATTGTTATTATTGATATAACAGGGTTATTTCTTCAAATATTTTCTTAGATTGAAATTTATAGAAGAAAGTATATTCATTCTCATTAGAGTAGGTCATTATTTCTAAACTAGCATTTCCTAACACATTTTAAGACTAGAAAATGTTTAGTTTGTAGATATATAAAATACCATTTTAGAAGTTGATGCCTAAAATTAATTAATTAATTAGTTAATTCTTTTTTGACCAGTTGATCAGAATAATACATAAAGACACAAATAGCAATGGCTTCAGAAAATATTGAGTTAGTTGGTATTAATTGTAACAAAATACTTGAGTAATTCACCCTAAAGAGATTAAAACTTTGTTTTATACCATAGGTTATAAGGTTTTTGTCTACTCAGTTTTTAATTCTGTTCTCACTTATGCATGTCACACCACAATACATTATAGAAGGAACATGTGGTCTAACATATTATTCACATAATAGTAGCTAGAAAAGAAAGAGAAGAGAAGAGAAGAGAAGAGAAGAGAAGAGAGAGAATTTCACTTGTTTCTACTAGGTTTCATCTCTTAATTTCTACTCATTTACTATAGTGCTAAATACTCCAGAACAAGGATTCAGAACATGAACATTTGGGAATAAACCAGAAAAGAAACTGTAAAATAAAAAAATTACAGTCTCTTACAACAATAATAGTTGAAATATTTGAAATAATAGGCTATGTTCAAATTTATTGGTGGAAACAAGTGATTTATAGCTTGTTATTGCTGAGTAATATAAATTCTTATGTTACAGTATACACTTAGTAACATCATCTGGCTCTAATCTTTTGAGTATAACTTGGGAGTGTTATCTTTCTCTTCAGACTGAATATTTCCTCCAGTACCTATTGTAGGCCTGTATTAATAATTATAAATTTATTTAATTTGAATTTATGCTAGAAAATTTTATTTATCCACCAAATTTAATATGTAGTTTTGTTGGCTATAATATAGTTGGTTGACAATTACATTCTTTCAGGACATGGGCTATATATTTCCTATTACTGAAGTCTCTAATGAATTCTGTCAAATAATCAAGTGTTATTTTATTGGACTTCTCTATTGACATGAGTTTATCTGTCTCTCCTGTAGCATGCAATACCTTTTTAGTCTGTGTTTTAATATTTTACATTGTATAAAATATAAACTATACTACATGAGGTTAATATCATGATATAAACTATTATATATTATGAAGACTTTTTTTTATTATTTTGTATGTTTGAATTTCTGTAGGATTCTTTTACCTTGGTGGGCAACTTGTCTCTTTCTTTAGTTCTAATAAATGTACATTTTAGTGACAGTATCCTCTGTCTTGCTATGAGATTTTTCTTCATCTGCCATCATAATTCAGAAGTCAGCTCATTTCTTGTTTTTCCTAAAGTCTCCTATGTTTCGTTTATATTCTTACTTAGTCTGCCATTTCTGACTTGACTAAATAATTTTCTTCATTAAGCAGTTGCCATTACCTTGAAATTACAATGACAGCAACTTCTATATTTTAGACACTTCCCTTATATTGTAATCTGAAACTCCTAGAAAAAGAGTACTGTTAACTTCTCATCTGCTCTATGGAGTGCCCATGGTGTACAATTTTGTATTTTATAAGATAAATCATTCCACTCCTTGCTTTCTTTCTATTTTTATATCACAGGTGCTATTATTTCAGCAACAGATATTTCTTCAAATGTTGAAATACATGGAACTCTACAGAAAAAGGTTTTGTTTGGTTGAGGTATCAGTGTAAATGTGGCTTCAAAAAATATATTAGGTAGTGTTCCTTCTGTTTCTATTTTATGAAATAGTTCGAAGAGTATTGGTATTAGGTCTTCTTTGAAGGTCTGATAGAATTCTGCACTAAAACCATCTGGTCCTAGAGATTTTTTGGTTGGGAGACTTTTAAGGACTGTTTCTATTTCCTTAGGGGTTATGGAACTGTTTGGATGGTTTATTTGATCTTTATTTAATTTTGGTAGCTGGTATCTGTCTAGAAAATCATCCATTTCATCTAGATTTTCCAATGTTATTGAGGATAGTCATTTGCAGTAGGATCTGATGATTTATTTTCCATTTCTTCAGTTTCTGTTGTTAAGTATCCCCTTTTCATTTCTGATTTTGTTAATTTGGATACTGTCTCTGTGCACTCTAGTTAGTCTGGCTATGAGTTTATCTATCTTGTTGATTTTCTCAAAGAACCAGCTCTTGGTTTTGCTGATTCTTTGTATAGTTTTCTTTGTTTCTACTTGGTTGATTTCAGCCCTGCATTTGATTATTTCCTTTCCTCTACTCCTCCTGTACAAGTCATTGATTTCCAAATAACAGAAATAGAATATTAGGTATTTTACATTTCTATTGAAGCTGTATTAAGATCAGCAACCTCATAAAAAATACTGGCATGACCTACACTTAGGTGATTGTTTCACTTTTTTTTTTTTAAAAAAAAGGAATATTAGCAACGCTCAATGTCAGTTCTAAATACGATAATAAATTTGATTTTCTGATCTAGTCTAGATTCAGATAAACATAGAGAAGAGAAAATTGGTAGCAACTCCAGGAAGAAGTCATCAGTGATCCAGTATTGTTACCACTCTACTGTTTGAGAAGCCCCTCTTTCATGATATTTTTGTGTCATTTGGCAGAATATATCTTTGACTAATACCTATTTTAGTGTTCCTTTAAAATGATACTATCAAAATAATGAAAAGATCTATAACCATAGATTGTAGAGGATAAGAAAGATGGCAGAATTTTGGAATGGATAGAAAAACCTAGTTAGGGGATGTATATTGGTAAAATATTGTAACCCAAAATGCTCTCTGGTAGGTCGTTTGTTTTGTTTTTGTTTGGTTTGGTTTTTCGAAACAGGATTTCTCTGTATAGCCCTGGCTGTCCTGAAACTCACTTTGCAGACCAGGCTGGCCTCAAACTCAGAAATCCGCCTGCCTCTGCTTCCTAAGTGCTGGGATTAAAGGGGTGTGCCACCCTGCCCAGCTCCTGGTAGGTGTTTTAGGTAACACTAATTTGCCCTGTGAAAGAGTCAACTGCCACTGAGGGATAATTTAACCTTGTCAGTAGTAATTCTTTAATATCTCCATATAAGTGTGTGTTGAGACTATGTCATAGTTGTATTATGAGAATTTAAAAGAATATGGCTTAAGAACTTACTAGAGAAGCCTAATAACATTCCATTTAATAAGCTATCACTTTGAGTTCAAACTGTCCTGAAAACCATACTGGAGTCACATGCAAATGTTATTTTCTCTTGTTTCAATGGAATTTGGTTTAAAGAAATACATGTCATTCATAAGGTATTCCAACATGTCAATTTTATCAGTATCTTTGTTGTATTTTTAATTATGATCTCATGCTTTGATTTTAATAACTTGATCAACATTATTTTATTATGACTCTAAGATAAAAATTGCCCAATATTTCAATTAAACATCTCTCATTTGTAATAGGATGCTTTTAAGGTTAATATTATATTTTGTACTAAATGAAAAATAAAAGATAGTGACAAAATTTCCTTTTACACTTTAATAAATCTAATGTGTCTCTTTTCATTTCTTTAAAGAGACCATCTATGTACATGTATGATTTCAAATGGACAAAATTATAAACAGTCATCAAATGAGTGAATCATAAGGTTCATTTTCAAACCTTGAGGATGAACAGGCACTGCCTCCAACAAATAAATATTTCAGCTATTTAAGATTGAGGTCAACCTTGAATGTGTCAATCCCAAAGCAGAAGGACAATTGAAATAAACCAAAGAGGCAAGTTTCTTCATCAGCTGCCCGCAAGGATTCCAGAGCAGATCACTCAGAATAGTCCTCATTTTTAATTCCAGGATGAACCTAATAACCAAAATGATAGTCAATTATCTACAATATACACTGCTTGTGTTTGTTTGTCATTTTCCCCTTTTAAATACTGAACTGTATTTAGAGAAACAATAAGAATATGAAACTTCAGTTGTCGAAGCTAAATTTCATGAGTCTAGCACTGGGTATTTTGACATCATTAGCTATCAAAAAGCTAGAAGTGAATCGCAAGTCCATATTTTTCTATATTGAATTGATGACAGATATATTATATCCTTTAAAATTAGAATGGTGAAATAACAGAAAAACATTATCTCAATATTAATATGTCAACTGAACAGTTTTGAGTCAATGTGCTACACGTGAGAGTCATCAGAGAGGAAAAAGCCTCAATTGAGGAAATCCAGCCAAAGAAGTTTTCTTAAGTAACAATTAACGAGGGAGGGTGGATCCCATTGTGGTTGGTGCCATCCCAAGCTGGTGACCCTGGGTTCTATAAGAAAACAGGCTGAGCAAGCCAGAAGAAGCCATACAGTAAATAGCACTCCTCCATGGCTTATACATCAGCTCCTGCCTCCAGAATCCTGCCCTGTTTGAGTTCCTGTGCTGACATCCTTCAATAATAAACAGCAATATGGAAATGTAAGCTAAATAAACCAGTTTCTCCTTAACTTTCTTTTTGGTCATGGTTATTCATAAAAGCATAATAAACCCCTACGAAGAAAATTTGTGTTTCAATAATACCAGTGGATGCTGACAGGCTAGAGTTGATTGTCCAGCATCTAGGAATAGTACTGTCCAAATGACTATCAAGAAAACTTAAAAGTTTATGTCATTTTCTTTGTTTGCTTGCTTGCATGCTTGTTTTCTTCTTATTTTCTTGGTTGTTTTAATCAACTTAACACAAGTTAGGACTAGCTGGAAAGAGGATCCTCAATTGAGAAAATATATCTGCCACATTGTCTGTAAGCAAATCTATAGGCATTTTTGGAGTGTGGGGTGTGATCCTTAGTTGTATAGAGAAGCAGGCTGAGCAAGCCAATTAGTAAGCTTCTTAGTTGGGCTGGAGAGATACTCAGCCATTAAAGGCTAGTCTCACAATCAAAAATGTAAGTAAGCTTCTAGGCAGCACTTCTCCATGACTTCTGTTCCAGTTTCTGACTTCATGTACATACCTTGACTTTCTGCTCTGACTTCTTAGGTGATGTAGAGTGACATAGAAATGTGAGGAAATCCTTTCCTCCTCAAGTTGCTTTTGGTCATGTTATTTTGTCATGACAGTAAAATTCCCAAGACAGTCTCTTAAGTGGCTAAGCCACACAAAAGATTGGCTGACTAAATTTTGTTCTTACAAAGTGAGTTATTTTAAAATGTATAATTCAAAATTAATCTCTTTCATCAATGAGAAAAGTGGATTATAAGAAAACTGCTCACCATGTTCAGTATCCACTCTGAGTTCTAGAAGCTCTTTGGATTTAGCCTCAATATCTTTTGCTGTGGACAGGATAGCATCATTGGTTCCTGGTATACCACTAAGTTTTGTTACTTAGTAGTGCAGAGGGTCATTCCAAGGGCTCATCAGACAGAGTATTATGTTCAGATGTCTTCAAGCACATCCATAATTGATCAATTGCATTAAGAAAATTGAAATCCAGAAAAATTGGTTACATTTGATTTATAATCAGAGAAGCTGAAGTAAAATGTTCATTTGTAATTCTGGTGTGGATACAGAATATTTTAGAAATAAAAATAGGGTAGAACTTTAAACTTTAGTCTCCTAAACATTCAACAATAGTCTCCTAAAGTGAAATAATATGCTACATAAATAATTACATTTCAAATGACACTCATGTACATTCTATATTGTTTTCCATAAGAATCCTACAATCTGACCTCCCTCTAAGATCTTATATATTGGATTGTTTTCTTCGTCATGATAATCCACAGCTTTGGGGGGCTAAATATGTGCTTAAAGGACCTGATTTAGCAAAGATAGATGCTACCACTATCAATGGCAAATCATTCAACTAAATGTATAAAACAGGTAAATTATATTGCTTGAAATCATACTCATTTTAAGACTCTTAAGGATATCAATGCAAATATTTTGAAGACAATTTGATAATAATAAACGAGCCTTTTCAGTTTCATGATTCCCTGCCTTTTCCCTCTAATTAAGTGATATTTAGATGATTTGAACTGGGGGAAAATGATGGCATTTCTTTGTATTTATTAACAACATTGATGGATATTGTAAGGGAACCTTGAAACTCAAGTGTGTACTCACTGCCAAGTTCATGCATGGAACTCATTTCTAAATTTAAAATGCTTACTATGTGTCATGGTTACTTTAGTGAGTGGTAATATGTACCATGGAGAGAAATCCAATGGATGTTGCAACAGAAAGATATAAAAGATGTGGAAGAAAGAAACAATTCAAGTAGTAATGCCAAATAGGCTTCCGGAAGCATTGTGATATGATTAAGAGCTAAAACTTGAATTGCCTGAAGCCTACACTCCATTCTGACAGCATGCTGGTGTTATAAATTCTTTGAATGTTTTCTAACCCCCTGTTTCCTCATACCAGATAGTTTTTATTAGGGTTAATTGAAGCAATGACAAGGAAGGCTGTTGTCAAATGTCTAGACATGGAATGGCTCCTACTTTTTTTTTCACTTCTTCCTTTGCTTTTTCTTATTATTTTCACATGACATCCAAATCAATTCATGTGAGGATAGGTTTAAATTAGGGAATCTAAAATAAAAGATCGTACCAATTTTTATTTATAATCACTGTGATATGTAGAATTTCTTATCACAGCTTAGGATATCTTTTGCTTCTCTGGTGCTTTCAGTTAATACAGAGGAAAAAAGTTATAAACCCATTTTAAAATGGATACACAATTAAGAAGCAGATGTAGAACCAGAAAAGTCTTGGTACTCAAGAAGAATTATCACAGTAGTCAGTAATGAAACATGTGCAATGACCTATAATATATAATGAAGACAATTGTATTTATGTATCTTTGGTATACACATGAATGTAATATTTATACAGTGATGCCCTAGTCTGTTCAAAGTTCTGTACAGAAAAATAAGTCAATTCCCACTGATGAAACATTAAAGAAATAGAGTCCTCTAAAGGGTCAGTTTATGGAGATCTACCACAATATAATTTGTTTGGTATTTTTATAATTTTTAACTATATATCATAATATGTATTTCACTGCCCAGTCTTTACTCCTTGTTTATGCCCTTGTGATGACCACACCTATTGTGGCACTTAAAGAAACACAGCATGACAAAGCCAATGCACTGCTACAGCTCTTTAAACAGAAAGTTAAAGACTCCCTGGTAATGTTCAGGCTTCCTGTTTTGTTTTCAGAGTGCTGGTGGGAAGGAGGCAGCAACTGTCAAGCATCTTGGACATGTTCTTATATTTGTGAAAGTCTAACATCTGGAAATATTAAAAAGAAATGGAGTTTGTTAGAACTTGTAAATTGAGGAAATAAATGTGTGGCTAAAAAGTTAATTCATTTAATGTACACAAAATTTCTACAAACATTGCATGAAATAAAATTTTAGGAGAGTAAAGCATTAACAAATTTTTGCCTTTATGTAAGTGATCTCTTTCGATTTTTTCCATCTAACATTCCAATTTGTCCTCCTCTTCCTATTTTCTATTCTCTTGTTCTGTCACTGATTCTAATTTTTATTATATATAATTATAGAAAGCCCTAGAAATTGCCAAGGTGAAAAATACAATATGTTTTAAAATGTTCTTTCTCGAAAGTTGAGCTTAATGCTATAGTAAACTTGCATCTGTATTTATTAAACTTTTTCTTCTTGGTAGTCCAAATGTGTGTGTGTGTGTGTGTGTGTGTGTAGAGATTTACACATTTTCTTTCTTTTTCCCAATAATTATATGTATATGGACCATTCATGCTGATTATTGATACATTCAAAAGTCATTCACACATGAATCTTGACTGGAATTGTGTCAAATTTGATAGACATAACCATAACAACATGGCCATTTTCACAACATAGTAAGACATGAAAAAATTAAAAACATTCTTGTCACACATTATTTTATATATAATCATTTAAATATTTTTTACTCAATATAACATTAAAATAAATATTATTTAAAAACTGGTAATCAGGAATGTTAAGAATTAGAAAGACTGTGAGACAAGAATAAGGAATGAGACACTCATGAATAAAAAGGTAGGTATTTATTGCAAATGGAGAGACACATTCTATTGAAGCCCATTGTTGTACTGAAGCCTTATCTGCTTTGCTCCTTTACACTGACTGACCTTGAACAAATCACATGCAGTCATTGGGAGGAGTAAGTCTGCTTTCAGTTGCCAACTAGCCCTTCTACTTAATGAAATCTAGTATTGGGGAGCTTTAAACAAAGATTCTTAGCATTGGTGGTTTCTAAGAAGAATTAGTGCCCCTCCAAGACACAGTTTTAGTTCACTGTACTACTGTTTCCTATACACAACTAACTACAATACAATTTTCCTTTACTAAATTACAGCAGTGATTTCAGTAATTTCAGTGGCAACTTAAATATGCCACCGGAGACCAGTATCTTATAAGAAATATCAGCATCTGTGGCGAGAGACCTCTGTCTGGGCCACCAACGCTCCAAAGCCAAATAGCACTGGGAGAAAGCTAGCCTCCCAGGAGTGTGGGCAAGCCTGTCTGCTCAGAGGGACTCACCTGGAATACCCAGAACACAGGGACTGAGGAGTGGTCATCTGGTTCCTTTCGGTGGCCGGGGAGCAGATCCTGTGACCAGGGCTCCATCCTCAAATATTGCCAGGAGAGAATTGGTATCCCAGGAATGCAGACACACCATTAAGCACAGGCAAGACCACCACTTCATCTCAAATTCACTGGACCAAGAGGGACCCTTGCAGAACCATCAGGACACAGGAAACAAGGGACAGCAGGGGACCAAATCCTTCTGGTTTCTGTCTGCACCCCAGAGATGATCCTGAACCACAGTGCTCCAAACCCAAATTCTTCTCAGAGAGAACTGGTCTTCCAGGAGTAATGACACTGAGTCATGCAGGAGGGACAAGCCAGAGTCAGAGAGAGTAAAATTAGCTAACACCAGAGATAACCAGATGGCAAAAGGCAAGGGAAAGAACATAAGGAACAGAAACCAAGGCTACTTGGTGTCATCAGAACCCAGCTCTCCCACCACAGCAAGCTCTGGATACCCCAACACACCAGAAAATCAAGACTCAAATTTAAAATCACATCTCATGATGATGATAAAAGATTTTAAGAAGGAAATAAATAACTCCCTTAAAGAAATACAAGAGAACACAGGTAAATAACTAGAAGCTCTTACAGAGGAAACACAAAAATCCCTTAAAGAATTACAGGGAAACACAATCAAATGGACAGAATTACAGGAAAACAAAATCAAATAGAAAAAGGAAATGAACAAAATCATCCAGGAACCAAAAATAGAAATAGAAACAATAAAGAAATCACAAAGGGAGACAACCCTGAGTTAGAAAACCTAGTAAAGAGATCAGGAGTCATAGATGCAAGCATCACCAACAAGATACAAGAGATAGAAGAGAGAATCTCAAGTACGGAATATACCATAGAAAACATGACACATAGTCAAAGAAAATGCAAAATGCAAAATGCAAAATGCTACTAACCCAATACATACAGGATATCCAGGATACAATGAGAAGATTGAACCTGAGGATAATAAGTATAGAAGAGAATGAAGATTCCCAACTTAAAGGACCAGTAAATATCTTCAACAAAATTTTAGAAAAAAACTTCCCTAACCTAAAGAAAGAGATGAACATAAATACACAAGAAGCCTACAGAACTCCAAATAGATTGGACCAGAAAAGAATTTCCTCTCATCACATTACAGTCAAAACACCAAATACACAAAATAAAGAAAGAATATTAAAACCAGTAAGGGAAGAAGGTCAAGTAACATATAAAGGCAGACCTATCAGAATTATACCAGACTTCTCACCAGAGACTACGAAAACTAGAAGATCTTGTACAGATCTCATACAGACCCTAAGAGAACACAAATGCCAGCCCAGGCTGCTCTACCCAGCAAAACTCTCAATTATCGTAGATGCTGAAACCAAAATATTCTTTGATGAAATCAAATTTACACAGTATGTTTCTGCAAACCTAGCCCTACAAAGAATAATAGATGGAAAATGCCAACTCATGGAGGGAAACTACACCCTAAAAAAACAAAAAGGTAATCTTTTAACAAACTCAAAAGAAGATAGCCACACAAACAAAAAAGAAAATATCAAAAATAACAGAAAGCAACAACCACTATTCCTTAATATCTCTTAACATCAATGGACTCAATTTCCCAATAAAAAGACATAGAATGACAGACTGGATACAAAAACAGGACCCAGCATTTTGCTGCATCCAAAAAGCACACTTCTGTGTTAAAGACAAACACTACCTCAGAGTAAAGGGCTGGAAAACAATTTTCCAGGCAAATGGCCCCAAGAAACAGGCTGGAGTAGCCATTCTAATATTGGATAAAATCAACTTTCAACCACAAGTCATCAAAAAAGATAAGAAAGGACACTTCATACTAATCAAAGAAAAATATACCAAGAACTCTCAATTCTGAACATCTATGCCCCAAATGCAAGGGCTACCACATTCATAAAAGAAACTTTACTCAAGCTCAAAGCACACATTGTACCTCACACAATAATAGTGGGAGACGTCAACACCCCACCCACATCAATGGACAGATCTTGGAAACACAAATTAAACAGAGATGCAGTGAAACTAACAGATGCTATGAAACAAATGGGTTTAACAGATATCTATAACATTTCATCCTAAATCAAAAGAATATACCTTCTTCTCAGCACCTCATGGTACCTTCTCCAAAATTGATCATATAGTCACGAACAAACCTCAACAAATAAAAGAAGATTGAAATAATCCCATGCCTCCTATCAGATCACTACAGAATAAGACTGGTCTTCAATGGCAATAACAACAGAAAGCCAACATACTCATGGAAGCTGAACAATGCTCTATTCACTGATAACTTGGTCAAGGTAGAAAGAAAGAAAGAAATTAAAGACTTGCTCGAATTTAATAAAAATGAAAGTACAACTTACCCAAACCTATGGGACACAATGAAAGCAGTGTTAAGAGGAAAACTCATAGCTCTGAATGCCTCCATAAAAGAAACTGGAGAGAGCATATACTAGAAGATTAACAGCATTCCTGAAAGCTCTAGAACCAAAAGAAGCTAATACACCCAAGAGAAGTAGAAAGCAGGAAATAATGAAATTAAGGGCTGAAATCAACCAAGTATAAAATAAAAGAACTATACAAAGAACTACACAAATAATTTTCTTTGAGAAAATCAATAAGATAGATAAACCCTTAGCCAGACTAACCAGAGGGCACAGACACAGTATGCAAATTAACAAAATTAGAAATGGAAAGGGAGATATTACCACAGATTCTGAGGAAATTCAAAAAATCATCAGATCCTACTACAAAAGCCTATATGCAACAAAATTGGATAATCTGGATGAAATGGACAAGTTTCTAGACAGAGACCAAATACCAAAGTAAAATCAGGATCAGATAAACCATCTAAACAGTCCCATAATACCTAAAGAAATAGAAGCAGTTATTAAAAGTCTCCCAACCAAAAAAAAGCCCAGGACCAGATGGGTTCAGTGCAGAATCCTATCAGATCTTCAAATAAGACCTAATTCCAATACTCTACAATCTATTCCACAAAATAGAAACAGAAGTAACACTATCCAATTCATTCTATGAGGCCACAGTTATACTGATACCAAAACCTCACAAGAGCCAAGAATAAAAGAAAACTTCAGACCAATCTCCCTTGTGAATATCGATGTAAATATAATACAATTCTCCCAAACCAAATCCAAGAACATATCAAAATGATCATTCACCATGATCAAGTAGGCTTTATCTCAGGGATTCAGGGATGGTTCAACACCCAGAAAATCATCAATGTAATCTACTACATAAACAAACTCAAAGAAAAAACACATGGTCATTTCATTAGATGCTGAAAAAACGTTTGACAAAATTCAACATCCCTTCATAATAAAAGTCTTGGAAAGATCAGGAAATCAAGGATCATACCTAAACATAGTAAAAGCAATATACAGCAAACCAGTGGCCAACTTCAAACTAAATGGAGAGAAACCTGAAGCAATCTCACTAAAATCAGGGACTAGATAAGGCTGTACTCTCTCCCTATCTATTCAATATAGTACTTGATGTTCTAGCTAGAGCAATTAGACAATAAAAGGAGGTCAAAGGGATAAAAATTGGAAAGGAAGAAATGAAAATATCACTATTTACAGATTATATAATGGTATATTTAAGTGACCTGAAAACTCCACCAGTGAACTGCTACAGCTGATAAACAACTTCAGCTAAGTGGCCTGATAAAAAATTAACTCAAGCAAATCAGTAGCCTTCTTATACTCGAAGGATAACCAGGCTGAGAAAGAAATTAGGGAAATGACACCCTTCATAATTGTCACAAAAAATATCAAGTATCTTGGTGTGACTCTAACCAAACAAGTGAAAGATCTGTATGACAAGAACTTCATGTCTCTGAAGAAAGATAGAAGAAGACCTCAGAAGATGGAAAGATCTCCCAAGCCAATGGATAGGCAGAATTAATATAGTTGAAATGGCCATCCTGCCAAAAGCAATATACAGATTCAATGCAATCCCCATCAAAATTCCAACTCAATTCTTCATAGACTTAGAAAGAGCTATTCTCAAATTCATATGGAATAACAAAACAACCGGGCTAGCAAAAACTATTATCAACAATAAAAAACCTTTTGTGGGAATCAACATCCCTAACCTCAAGCTGGACTACAGAGCAGTAGTGGTAAAAACTTCATGGTATTGGTACAGTGACAGGCAGGTATATCAATGGAATAGAATTGAAGACCCAGAAATGAACCCACATACCTACAGTCACTTAATCTTTGATAAAGGAGCTAAAACCATCCAGCAGAAAAAGACACCATTTTCAACAAATGGTACTGGTTTAACATGAGGTCTACATGTGGAAGGATGAGAATTGATCCATTCTTATCTCTCTGTACAAAGCTCAAGTCCAAGTGGATCAAGGACCTCCACATAAAACTGGATACCATGAATCTAATAGAAGAGAAAGTGGGGGAAATTCTTGAACACATGGGCACAGGGCAAAAGTTCCTGAACAGAACACCAAGAATAGACAAATGGGACTTCATGAAATTACAAAGCTTTTGTAAGGCAAAGGACACTGTAAATAAGACAAAACAGCAATATATGGATTGGGACAAGATCTTTACCAATCCTATATCAGCTAGAGGTCTAATATCCAGTGTATACAAAGAACTCAAGAAGTTAGACTCCAGAGATCCAAATAACCCTATCGAAAAATGGGTAACAGAGCTACACAAAGAATTCTCAACTGAGGAAACTCGAATGGCTGAGAATGCTCCTAAAGAAATGTTCAACATCCTTAGTCATCAGGGAAATGCAAATCAAAACAACCCTGAGATTCCACTTCCCACCAGTCAGAATGGCTAAGATCAAAAACACAGGTGACAGCAGATTCTTGCGAGGATGTGGAGAAAGAGGAACACTCCTCCATTGCTGGTGGGATTGCAATCTGGTACAACCACTCTGGAAATCAGTGTGGCGGACCCTCAGAAAAATGAACACAATACTACCTGAGGATCCAACTATTCCACTCCTGGGCATATACACAGAATATGCTCCAACATGTAATATAGACACATGCTATGTTCGTAGCAGCCATATTCATAATAGCCAGAAGTTGAAAACAACCCAGATGTCCCTCAACGGAAGAATGGATAAAGAAAATGTGGTACATTTACTCAATGGAATACTACTAAGCTATTAAGAACAATGACTTCATGAAATTCTTAGGCAAATGGATGGAACTTGAAAATATCATCCTGAGTGAGGTAACTCAGTCACAAAAGAATGAACATGATATGTACTCACTGATATGTGGTTATTAGCCCAAAAGTTTGAAATACCAAAGATTCACTTCACATCAACCATTGGACTGAGCATGAGGACCCAGATGGAGGAGTTGGAGAACGGACTGAATGAGCTGAGGGAGTTGGCAGCCCCATGGAGGGAGCAACAGTGTCAACTGGCCTGATCTCCTGATGTTCCCAGAGACTGGATCGCCAACCAAAGAATACACATGGAGGGACCCATGGTGCAAATGTGGCCGAGGAGAGTCTTGTTAGCCATCATGGGGAGGAGCAACCCTTCAGCCTGAGAGTCTTAGATGCCCCAGTAGAGGGGAATGACAAGGAGGGAAGACAGGAGTGGGTGGGTGGGTGGGTGGGAGAATACCCTCATAGAGGCTGGGGGAGGAGGGAGGGTATATGGGGTTTCCAAAGGGAAGACCTGGAAACGGAAACATTTGATATGTAAATAAAGTATCAGAAAGAGAGAGAGAGAGAGAGAGAGAGAGAGAGAGAGAGAGAGAGAACAGGTATGTTCAAGGTTGCTGTCTTGACACATGTGGGTGTATACAGATGTTTAATTCCAGGCAATAATTCATTTTGCTGCACCTTCACATTTTATTTCAATATCATGTATGTTTACATATATTTAACACAATGAAGAAGCCAAGTAAAGAGAAGAAAATAAAAATACTACAGGATGCAGTATATATTAGGAAATAATGTTTCAATTCTTAGAACTCTATATCCCAAATAAAACTTTAAAATACATGTATTCGGAGAAAATGAGAAGGCATAGTATTGTGTGCAAATGATGTTCCCTGAGGTTTCCCCATTTTTCTAGGTCTTATTTGCTATTATTACTTGTTTTTTTTTTTGTTTTTGTTTTTGTTGTTTTGTCTTCTCTTAATAGTAGCATCTGTTACCTGTGGAAATGTAGTATTTGGAATTTGGTCAATAAAATTATCTTACTTAAATTGTTATGAAGTCATCAGCATGAATGCTTTCCGAGAAGGGGCAATGGCGATAAACTAGGTACACACTAGTTTGAAGAATCATTTTGAAGAGGAGTCACTGATGAGCTGAGATAGAATGAGAATAATGAAATAAACTTTGTAAGTAAAAAACAACATGAGTCCATATCTATTAGAACTTCAGATACAGATTTATTATGTAGTCATTATAGTACTGACACCATGTCTATTGTCACAGCCTCAAGACTGACTTAGAACAGGTAACATGCAGGTATAAAGAGGACTGAACTTATTTCACTTCTAACCCAGCCTTCCCATTGAATCTCTTATACATTGAAATCTTTAAGCAAAGAGTCCTGGCACCAAGGAATTTCTGGAATGCTAATATTATTAATATTATTTTTTCCAATCTTGAATCACATAAAAAGTGATTCATTCTATTCATTCTACTGGGTTCAATAAAATGTTGATTCTCTGTTGGGTGTGTACAATGTTAATGGAGACTGGCTGTGTGCAAAATATATAAAGCAATCAGAGATGTTTCCTCGCTGCATCTATTAAGTTTTTAATGTGACAATTTTGATTCTACAGATAATCTTTCTGTAGAATTTGAGTTGCATATCATGGTTCATGTGTATCTTTGTCAGTTAACTCTTGTTTATTGTTTCAATGTAAAATTCTTTTAATAGCTCAGTAGAAACAATTTTTAAAATCATCTAATGCTCTTTAAGTCCTTAAACTTCTACAAAACCACCCTAGTCTTCATGTTCCATTTTTCTGTTGCTAATGTTTAAAAGACCTGTGATAAACATTTAATTAAAAATTTGGCTTTCAACAATTGTAAATGTGGGTGAATATAATTATTGACAAGAACATTCCTTTTGGGAAGAACCCATAGCTAAACAAGGTACTTACAACTATCTTGCACATCTCTCTATTGGGTTTACTGATGTCATAAGACAGCATGATGGTATGATCAACCAGGTTCTTGAGGTACACTTCACCACGTCCAGCTCCACAGACATTCACAGAAAAAGAGACAATGTTCTCACACAGAAGCAAATTTGATACTAGTATCCAGAAGAGTGTCCTTGTTATATAGAATAGAGGCTATGATCTACTTATCTAAGGATATTAGTGGTATTTCTACCTTGTTATCAAGAGTACTTTTATCTCTCCACTGTGCCTGCCACTCTATTGTCTGGTACTGTGCAGCTATAGGAATAAATAAAGATCTTCCACTGTGAGAATATAAATATATTACACATTTATACAGTTTAAAAAAAAACAGAGATTTCCCATATTTTCAGACTGATATCAAACACTTTCAAACATATCCTAGGTTAATTTAGGATAGAATGTTTTAGAGTCATCCTTTGTAAAAAATTTGCCTTAGAAATTTATGGTGATTTTTCACTGGTTATTCTCTCAAATATTGTGTTATATATAGTGGGTAATATTTGCATCATGATAAGGTATCTTGTTTGCTTCATTTTCATGAGTAGTGAGAATAAATGCATTAGTGTCTATTGCCTAGTATTGAGTTTGCAGAGAATCCCATCATGGAAAGCATCTTGTAGTCTGCCTTTGCTAAATCATTATAATAATTCCATGCACTGACCTTTGCCATAAGTTTTCCTGGATCTTACAAGAACATCCTGGGTAGGCTGATCCTATGTCATATCATCAAACTATATTGATAAATGAGAACACTTAAAAGATTAAGTGATTTTCTTTTTGATCACTTGATCAAAGAAGCTCTAATAATATTGATTTTATCTGTTTCTCTTGCTTTGTAAATCACCCTCCTTTAAATTAGTTTTCATATAATGATCTGTACAGTTTCGACACCACATTTTTTTATTGGTGGACAAACACAGAAGCCTAATATGCCAATAGTGTATACTCTCAACAAATTGATCCAGAAAATATGTTTCAAAATGAAATAGCTATATACCTTTAGTGGCACTCCTCTGATAACACACTTGTTCCAAAGAAACTTACATCAATACAACTGGAGAAGTGCAATAGAAATTTAGAGAACAAGTAAATGTTATTCGAGAAAAATATCTAGACTCGAATACTCAAGGTAATTGAGAAAAAACTATGCAGCAGACAATAAAACCTTCAACAACACTTCATGTGTAAAAAGTAAATATTTTTAGATAATTCTTATTGTAGAAAGTAAATTTACAAAATTCCATATTTTCCAAAATTTTATATATATATATATATAATCTAAAAAGCTTAAAGTTAAAGATTAGTACAAGACGAGGAGTGACTTTGGCTTTTCACATCATAAAAAACAACATATGAGCCAGGCATAGTATGGTAGAGCACACTTCTAATCTCAGTATTTGTGAACAAAGGTAGCTAGATCTCAGTGACTTTCAAGTCAAACTGTTTTACATAGTGAGTCCCAGACCAGTCAGTTTTATAGTGAGACCCTGTCTCATACATACATGCTTGTTACTGATTCCTTAAACTTAGAAATCTTAGCAAAATGAAAGCAAATAATAGTATAATGTCCATATGTTAAAGACTACTTTACTTGAGTTACATTGTCAACAATGGATAAATCTGTATCGGCTAGCCTTGTCTATTATGTACCCATAATTGGCACTGTGATTATGTCCATTCGAGTTAAGCATCTCACAGAGATAATAAAACCAGAAATGTTACTTTCTTCTTGAAAAGTTGTTGGAAATTCAACCCATAGGTTCTTATGTTATCCCAGTCAAATGAATACATGTATGCATTTTAACTTTAGAAGATGTATTATCCAATAGTCTTGAACTCTCTTGGATATGTGAGTTTTTTGTAAACACAACTTTTGTCCCTAACATTAGATGCTGGCAATAATACTCTTTTAACATTAGGTCAACTAAGATAATGCAAAACACCACTCGATATTTCCACCTGTCTGCAGAAAAAGATTGTCCTTTATAAGTCCTAATCCAAGAATTTGTGCAGTATTTGATTTTTTTAATTAAAATATTTATATTTTAATTGTATTGTTAGCAAATAATGGTTTTTATATTACTAGTACTTTAAATTTGACCTTAATTGTGTGTGTGTGTGTGTGTGTGTGTGTGTGTGTGGTTTTGTTTTTGTTTTTTTTGGATATATACTTTATTTATATTTCAAATGTTTTCCCCTTTGGAATCCCCCCTCCCCTACCCCTCCCCTGCTTCTTTGATGGTGCTCCCCCACCACCCACCCACTCTTGTCTTCCCTCCCTCGCATTCCCCTACACTGGGGCATCGAACACCCTCAGGCCCAAGGTCTTCTCCTTACACTGAGGGTCAACAAGGCCCTCCTCTGCCACATATGTGGTCAGCACCATGAGTCCCTCCATGTGTATTCTTTGGTTGGTGATCCAGCTTCCTAGAGCACTGGGGGATCTGGCCAGTTGACACTGTTGCTCCCTCCATGGGGCTGCAAACCCCCTCAGCCCCTTCAGTCCCTTCTCCAACTCCTTCATCCAGGACCCCATATTCAGTCCAATGGTTGACTGCGAACATCTGTCTCTGTGTTTGTCAGGCTCTGCCTGAGCCTCTCTGGAGACAGCTTATCATGCTTCTATCCCAGCATCCACAAGAACGTCTGGGTTTGATGGCTATATATGGGATGTATCCCCAGGTGGGGCAGTCTCTGGATGGCCCTTCCTGCAGTCTCTGTTCCACTCTTTGTCTCCATATTTCTTCCTGTGGGTATTTTGTTTCCCCTTCTAAGAAGAACTGAAGCATCCACACTTCGGTCTTCCTTCTTCTTGGGCTTCATATGGTCTGTGAATTGAATCTTGTGTATTCTGAAATTTTGGGCTAATATTCACTTATCAGTGAATGCATACCGTGTGTGTTATTTTGTGACTGAGTTATCTCACTCAAGATGATATTTTCAAATTCCATCCATTTGCTTGCAAATTTCATGAAGTCTTTGTTTTTAATACTTGAGTAGTATTCCATTGTGTAAATGTACCACATTTTCCGTATCCATTCTTCTTTTGAGGTACATCTGGGTTGTTTCCAACTTCTGGCTATTATACATATGGCTACTATGAACAGAGTGGAGCATGTGTCCTTATTACATGTTGGAGTGTCTTCTGGGTATATGCCTGAAAGTGGTATAGCTGGGTCCTCACATCTTCCAAGCAAATGGAAACAAGCTGTAGTAGCCATTCTAATACTGGATAAAATCAACTTTCAACCAAAAATCATCAAAAAAGATAAGGAAGGACCCTTCATACTCATCAAAGGAAAAATTTACCAAGAAGAACTCTCCATTCTGAACATGTATTTGCTTTTTAAAGCAATGAATAGAAGGTACTTCTTTGCTCTACCTGAATTTATTTGTGTTGGTTAAGGCAGGAACAAATATTCACTCACTTGGGCAGCACAAAGATGACATGGAAGTGCAGAATATCCAAACAAGTGTTGTAAAAGAATGAAATGTGTAAGCTTCCTTACAGTAACTTAGGGGAAGAATTACTTACAGATGGATGGTTGGGTGGAAGACAGCAACATCTCTGTAATGTTTCAGTGCAGCTTGTCTAATGACCCAGTAAGGCTGATTCACTTTAGTCCTACCTTTTATATAGTCCAGTACACCATCCCTAAGGCCACACCCCTCTTGGGTACAGTAGGGAGAAAACTCTGCAGTCTAGATGAGGATTTTATGATTCTTCCTCCTTAAAGATTGATAATACTTCATTACCATGATGGCGAAAGCAGCCATATAAACATTATTTAGCTAATTTCAGGGCCATGACTAGGGAGCTAGTTAACCTCTTTTGCAGATTCTAAAGTATTCATATCACTTCCTCTGAAATGTTCACTGGATCTTAAATGGAATGACAAATATTTTCAAGGTTTAGGGGGTTTTATTTTTTTATTTTGTCTGAATATTGGGACACAGGCTGCAGTAAGTTTCACTCATATTGAGACTGAACCTTTGTGAGTTGTAATCAGTATCTGTAGCATAATTTAAGGTGTTTATTTGTACACATTAGGCATTAAACAAGAGTAATATAGAGAGCAAATACAGATCTTTAAGGGAGTCTTTTAGGCGAGTAACTGGCATTAACATAATAAACATCAAGGTCCTCCTCATAAATCCAGAACATCCCTAGTCATATATTATCAGCCACATTACAGAAATAAACATGGGTTTTCCTTATGAAACTAGACCTAAATCTAATTTCACATGTTTATCTGTACCTATAACAGTTATATAACTGTTGGATGAGCGTAACTATCTGGCTTATTTGGAATTTTGCTTCACAAGGACTGTGTAAGTGCCTTAGTGGCCTGTGGAACTATGAAAGTCTGCATACTATAGGATCAATCCCCTTAGTCCTAATGAGACTTCTTTTAATAATGTAAGCATAACAAGGGGCATGAAATTACATAGTTTCTTAGGTTAAATATTAAATATATCAAATACATTGTTGATAGCCCATATTGCATTTGTGGCCACAGCTCAAAGGAAGCCTCTAATACATTATAAGATCAAAGTGAAGAATGATTCAGTGGACAAAGGTAGACATTCTGTTGCAGATATGAAGAAATAATGTGGTGCTTTGGTGCATGTCCAACCAATAGCAATCAATTTTCACCCCTAATACTCTTGAACCATTGATCAACAGTTGATGGACTTAGAAGCAGAGTCAAGATGATAAAAACGAGGTGACATTTTCTATATTGGGAAATATCCTGCCACAGATACGAGATAGCTCATGTTACTAAAATATACATGTTTTAGAAGTGCCTTCCTGCTGAGGTCATAGTATACACCAAACCTAGAGTCTTGCCTTTGAGTATAAAATGTAAGCTAAACATATTTATTTAGAAAAAATTAGAGAATACAGGATAAACATTTTCATCCAGTCTTGGAAACTTTCAGTGGACAAGGCTATGAATGAAAAGGCATTGACTACAGAACAATCTGAAGGCCATGAGAATCAGGAAGTGTTCTGAAAAGGCAGCTAATATAGCATGTGAGAAAAGACCTGGTACCTACTGACCCCTGACTAAGCTGAGCATGTGAGTTTTCAAATTTTTCTTTAATTTGCTCACTAAAAGGGACTCCAAGTAATGAAGCCAAATGTCTCATTGAATATGACAGTCTTACAGAAGCCTAAATAAAGAAGTGACTCCCAGTCATCATTCTCAACATTTTCATTTAGAGAATATAACTGAAATAAGCAACAGTGATTTTCATTATTTTAGTAATAATGTAGTAACTTTTTAACAACCCCTTATATGCAGAATTCCAAGGTCACACTTGTTGAGTGTGTTTATGATGAGCACTAAATAAGAACACCCATTCTTTGCAAACACTGTCTGTTGAGTCCAGCTACCATCTACTCTCTCACAGATGTAGACAACCAAAACTGTCTCTAAAATTAATAAATGTGGAAGACAACAGCACCACAAATTTGGGGACTACTTTATATCCCAAATCACAAGATGATTGAAGAAATACAATTTGCTAGAATGCTTACCTGTTGAGTAAGTTAAGGTTTATTGTTGATGCTAAAGCAAGAATGAATGTGATTAGAGCAGAGTGAGATGATGTTATATAGGATAAAATAATTTCTCCCATAGTATGATGGTTACAAGGATTTTAAATCTATTTCTAGCTGCTTAAGGAGTTTCTACGCTGGTTTCCAAAGTGCCAGCCACAGCTTACATTCTTACTTGCTGACTCCCATAGGAGTAATGACTCCTCTAAAATGTAGACAAAGCCACTGAATTAGTTGTGTCACATATGGAATAAAAGAGAAAAAACAAAAAGAGTCACAGTATTCATATCACCTCTTTCTGGTTGCAGAAGCAGTTGGACACCCTTGTCACCTTTCTTGAATGATGAACTGTGTCCCTTAATATTTAAGCTTCAATAAACCTTTCCTCACCAAAGATTTTTGGTAGCTGTTTGATTATCATAATAAAAAATAATTTATACAAATGAAATCATTAGCATTTATCAGCTTAGAAAGCATGTACAGATCTGCTGAGTGGCCTTGGTGTAGAAGGTTTACACTGTTCTGGCCAAGAATGAAAGAGGTACTTGGACACCCCCTCATTTACACATAGAATATTGCCATGCAACATGGGTCCTTGTGTACGACTGCCTCCAAACTGGTGTCATGACCACAACTTATAATTAACAGTTATCTTCTCAAAGGGCCCATAACCAAAGAATAGTATTCCCATGAACAAGAAGTTACCCTTTATTCTGTGTCTTCAGGTGATATCCTACCTACTCTGTTATACACCATATTCCCAGTAGCTCAATGACTACAAGCTTAATGAAAGGTAGTATAAAGTGTACACTGTATGAAATGTTTGGTAGTCAAAAGTGCTCCGTATCACTGAAGCTAATCCATTTTTCTTTAATATACCAGTCACCTCTTGCTCATTGTCTCTGATGAATTTCAATATTACCATGAAGCAATGTTCTGTTAACTATAATAATTTATTGAACTGTACTCTACCCATTACAGCACTTAAGAAACACTTATGTGTCTCATCTGAACGTTTTCAAATTTTCACAAGAAATCTTCTTTTGAAGCCATATCAAACTTCAAAACTATCATTTCTCTGTGACTCTCATTTTGATTTTTCTCCTTATTAATCCCTTCTCAAATACTTTAGGAAGTTACAAGCCAGATTTACATTATAGTCATTTTTACTTATGTGACCAAAGCCTCTGTATTGTACTGTCATTGAATTCAGTATTTGATGACTTGGGAACTTTAAGAGGTTTCATGTTATCTTACCACTTACATTTCTTTATGACAATTAGATTAAAATTTCTCAACAGATGTACTGTTGATAATTTTAAAAGGCTGATTAGTTACAACTTGTCAATGTCCAAGAACAAGACAAGAGCCTTCTTAATGCTGTGCCTTAAATAGGGCATCTTTATTTCACCCCTTTCCTCAATGCTCATGGATCCTCATAGGAGAAGGAACAGAAAATGTTTCAAAGCTAGGGGTAGTGGATGAGTTTGAAAGAAACAGTGTTTTCCAAACACAACAAGGCATGTGTACTCAGAAACTGGGAGAACATATAAATGTCCTACACAAGCTCAAGCCAAACAACATCCTAGAATGGAAATGCTTTAAGCCATACACCAAAGAAGGAACTTGCTTCAAACATTTTGTTAATTTCTCATCACCTATGTATAGGTCCAAAGCCTGAAGAACAAGGTTTTAAAACATGAATTTTGAGTAATACTCCAGATCCAAACTATATCATAAAGAATCATAAACTCTTAGAAAAATGGACAAAGGTTAAAAGAAAATAGATGGATCCCTTGTCTAGTTTAAACTCATTGAAGAGATAAGTAATGTATAACTCATCATTTCTGAATAGCAGAAACTCTTTTCTTGTGGCACCATATCTACTCAGTAGTATCATTTGTAAGATTTGCTTAAGCTGGAACATTTTTAGTAATTTCTGTTGCAAAGTGAATGACACACACAAAAAATTAACTTCAAGTACAATTGGACAGACACTTATTTATTTTATTTATATGAGTACACTATAGCTGTTTTCAGGCACCAGAAGAGAGCATCGGATCCCATTACACTGGTTGTGAGCCACCATGTGGTTGTTGGGATTTGAACTCAGCACCTCTGGAAGAGCAGTCAGTGCTCTTAACAGCTGAGCCATCTCTCTAGCCCATACAGACACTTACATATTGTCATCCTCTCTTCTTTTTTTCCAACAATGATTATTTTCATGTAGTTTCATTCTTCAAAGTCTCAGACACTTTCTTCAGTTCATCATCTTGCTCATGAGGCCAGCTGATGCCATTATGGCTCTTAAATCCTTTGATTCATTCCTCATTGGTGAGCTTTTGCTGAATTTCTCTCAGTGTCAGCATTGTATTTCAGTGGGTCTTTGGGCATCTTCTTTTTTCTTTCACTAGCAGCTACACGTTCTTATAACACTTCACACCAGATAAACATTTGTATTTTCAAGTTCTAGGGGCCTTCCTTTTTGCAGTATGATGTGCTTACTTTTCCTGGATATGGTCGTTATGATAAAACTCAAAATTCATATATCATCCATTTTAATGCTAAACACATTATCACGCTGGAGTAGCACCCATTTTAATTTAAATTAAAAAATTAACCATTGACTGCTTACTAATGCCTCATAAAAAAACTCAATTTCTCTCCCTGGACATTAGATATATGTATGTTATAGAATGAGTGTAAATATGTTGGTAGGTATGCTATCTTCCCATGTTGACCAATCAGTATACCACCAAACCTTCAAAACTTCACCCCAAACCATCATATTCCAGAAACTTTGGCAAAACTGTGGACTCACTTATCATTTTCAGGGATCTTATTTCTGGCTTCTTTTAACAGCATATTTTACCCTCTTAGAGCAATAATTTACATGCTTATATATCCCTAACAAGTTTATTTAAACTGCTGAAAGACTTTTTTACCTTCTCTATTGCTATATTTAGTGCTCAGGATGTTTAATTTCCCACTGTATCAGATCAGTCACGTTCTAGGTCTCATTTATTTCTGTGTAGACTTCAATGCTCTTATTCCCCTGTCATATTTATTGTTATCCATAAATTGTATAGTAACCTTCATTACAGCAGGAATGGCTGTTATCTCCTTTCTGAAATGTATTTTCTAGCTACTTTTGGCAGAATTGGGTGTAACAACACTAACTATAATAAACCTCATTTTAAAATTTAGATTATAGTCATATGTCATTAGTGAACAGAGGCCTTTTACCACCACACTTGAGTGATTTACTAGAAGTCTAAAATTGAATTTTGTTATGAACTTACTTAATACTGTGAAATTTATATTCACATGGGAATAAAGATAAAATTAAGATGTATTTTATTTCCAAATGCCCTCCTGCTGGTAAATTACTGTCTTTTAATTTAGAAGTATGCATAAACAAAAGAGAAAGAAGTAACATAAGAGGTAGCATAGAGTTAGATTCTTTTGACAAATAATAACTTAGATATGAACTATACATGGATCTTACCACAATATTCCACAGACTCAAGAGGTAAGATGGTGTCTTAGTCAAGGTTACTATTTATGCACAAACATCATGACCAAGAGGCAAGTTGGGGAGGAAAGGGTTTATTCAGCTTACACTTCCACATTGGTTTTCATCACCAAAGGAATTCAGGACTGGAACTAAGCAGCTTAGGAAGCAGGAGTTGATGCAGAGGCCATGGAGGGATGTTACTTACTGGCTTGCTTCCCTGGGCTTGTTCAGATTTCTCTCTTACAGATCCCAAGACTACCAGCCTATGGATGGCACTACCCACAATGGACCCTCCCCCTTGATCACTAATTGAGAAAATGCCTTACAGCTGAATCTCATGAAGACATTTCCTCACCTGAAGCTCTTTCTCTGTGACATCTCCAGCTTGTGTCAAGTTGACATACAAAACCAGCCAGTACAGATGGGTTGGGAATTTAGTATGAATAATATTGTTCTGTACAATATTAATTATTCTAGGTAGAGGCACTGGAAGTTTTTCAGTAGCAGCAGCCCTGACTATAATGAAAACAGTTGGTTAGACATAAAATTTTCTGATAGTACCAAGAATATTTATTGTGGAGTAGAAATTTCTCACAAATTCTGACATGGAGAAGGGTCAAGATTTGTTTAACTCTAGGGTTCAAGCAATCCAATAGATGAAGAAAGTATACTTCTAAGTCAAATGAAATTTTTGGGAAAGTAAGAGAAGATTAAAGACATGAGAATAAAGAAGAAAAATGTTTGTTAGGTGTTGAGGATTGGTCTCTTGTTTTCTATGATAATGCTAAGTGAGGGCCTCCAGGACTTGGTTGTCCCAGAGATGAGAGTCTATACATATTCCTTGGCTCTAAGTCATTTCTGATTGGTAAATAAAGATGCTAAATGCTAGTAGCTGGGAAGAAGAGACATAGGTGAGGTTGAGGTTTCTCCAAGATTAGGGTCAGAGGAAAACCACAAGAAGGTGCAGGGGGAGAAAGAAGATGACCCTATGGGTTAGGAGTCACATGAACATGGCCCTGAGGGTTGAACAATTGTAGTTAAGTGCTGCCCAGATATGTAATAAGTAATAATTCAGGTTATCAATAGGAAAGTAGATTCTAACAGGGTAGAGGGTAGATAACTGCCCATCTCTTGTACTGTTTATAGCTTATTGCAAATATACATTTTGTTTTGTGTGACTTTCATCTGGGTACCAGGTGATTTAAGGCAGGGTATAAAACTCAGGATGGGATTAAATAATTTCCACAACAGCTAGGAGAGTCTAAAAAGCAAGATACTTTGGGATTTTTGTTAGTTTAAAATTGTAACACCCTACTGTTCTTTGTAATGTGTCTTTTACAAGTTTTCTTTCTTTTAGCCTTTCTTTCTCTTCACAACTCTATTTTCTTCTGTCAACAAGTCTTTTCATTTTATGTTTATCAAGATGCTGACTGAACTATCTCTCATATATCTATAAATATTTGCATATCCCTGACTCTTGTTGGACATATAGAATGGAAATCTACTCTTTTTTACAGAGGTGACAGTAAGGTAAGCCAATATCCATGGTTGCTTAAAGGCAGCTGACAAGATGAACTCCACTTAAACAAACACAATTCTACAGACTGAGTAATTGGAATATTAGTTGGCTTAGTTTTGTACTGGGGTCAAATTAGCAATGACAGATGTCTAAGAAATTGTTATGTGAGTGGATCTCAAGAAATTTTTTCTAGATAAATTCACTAATGAGTTTTTTGGTTTTCTGAGACAGGGTTTCTCTGTGTAGCCCTGGTTGTCCTGGAACTACTCACTCTATAGACCAGGCTGGCCTCGAACTCAGAAATCCACCTGCCTCTGCCTACCAAGTGCTGGGATTAAAGGTGTGCACCACCACTGCCAGGCTCACTCATGAGTCTTAAGGAAAAAATGATACCCCATTCCTAGGTACTCATGTGATTTTCTTAACTGTTTTAGACCTACATGCAGAGAATAAAATTTTTAGGGACTCCAGCAAGAGATCAACAGTGACCTTATTCTGTTTGCCATTCTATCATTGACAGGACTATGATTTTGAGATTTTTTTGTATCTGTTTGTCAAAAGCACAGTTTGAGCTACTTTTCTTTAGTATCATGCATTCAGGATGAGAAGACCAATGGTAGTCCTGTGATAGAGCTATGAATTGGCTAAAAGTATCTATTTATGGAACATCTCTAAGTGAGTATGCCTTTCGCAAAGTTCTGGGGAAAACATTAATATGCCCCATGAGAGAAGGAAATAAAATAAAGACATTGTAGGCTTCCACTCCTGGAATTGAGTTATATCTAATTGAGCTGTTGACCGAAGAGGTTCCATGGCAATTGCCAAAACTATAGTTTTCTCTCCACAAACAGACATTATGGCCCCATTGCTGACTATAATACATACACAACTTATTGAAGATGAAGAAGTTGAGTTGGTTCCTATATAGACCTCTTTTCTCTATGCTCTAGTATCTTTGGTACAGGAAGGTACTCAGCATGCTACTAAAAAGAAACAGAAACACTAAGCCAGCAGAAAGCTCTTTGATATATAAAGATGTCCTCCTTGAAAGGACAATGATACATCAAAGTTTATGGGAGTAACCAACCAATATCTGATTTGAGTGAAGAGCAACTCTTTGAGATGAATTCCATACGTGGCATTGCTTATGTGACCAGTAATCTGAGACTAGATACAATGCCACCATTTTAATGAATTAAACAACAACAACAACAACAAAACCACAGGAATAAAAGTGATAGACCATTATACTCATAGATCAGTACCTTCCACAGCCATCTTTCTCCTGCAGCACATGGGACCAAATGTAGAAACCTACAGTCAAACATTAAGCAGAGAGTGAGAAATCCTGGGACACAGAGACATAAATGAGATGTCTCCATCATACCCTTCACCTCAGGATTTAGGGAACTCTGTGGAAGAGAAGGCAGACAGATGGTAAGAGGCAGAGGAGATGAAGGACACCAAGAAAACCTGACCGTGTAAACCAACTTGGTCAATGCTTATATTAACTCACAGAGACTGATGCAGCATGCACAAGGCCTACATGGATCTCTACTAGGTTTTTTGTGTATATATTATACTTTATAGTTTATGGTGTTAATGGGATTCTACAGTGTGCAAATGATTAGGCTTCTGCTTTTTGGGACTGCTGTTAGGCTTTTTTTTCCTACTGTTTGCTTGTTTTACCCAATTATGATGTGTTAATTTTTGTTTTATCTCATCAATTCTATTATATTTTTTATATTGTCATTATACCTTAGAACCCTGTGTGTTTAACCCTGGGTATTTTCTAATCAGAGACAGAAAGAGACAGTATCCAGAAGGGAAGGAAGGGAGGGTAGAACTAGAAGGAGTAGAGAGAGGTGGAAAATATGTAATCAGGATATATTATATGAGAAAATCTATTTTCAATAAAAGGAAAAAAATAGAAGAACTTCTCTGCAATCAGTCTTTGACTTCATCCTACAAGCTGGCAATGGATGAACTTCTACCTTTCCTTACTTCTTTATTCCATCCTGGCAAAAATCAAAGGATCAGATAGAGAGAAGCAGAAAGGGGGCAACTTTTGTAGGAATGGATAAACACAGCCTTTCCTGCAGTGTGACTTAAGCCATAGGAGAATAGGGCAATATATTAAGTAATTTGTATACAGGAGGTTGTGACTATACCAAATGAGATTTCATAAATAAAACTGAAGAGACTAGATTAAATATACCTACAGTGTTGCTAAGAAGACAAGAATTCAGAAAGCAACAGCTAAAAATGAGATGAGAAGTAGAGAGGGTTCTTTTACATTTATACCACTTTATTCATACATATTCCACCACTTAAATTCAAAACTTTCTTAACAATTAGTCATAGTGCAGCAGCATGTTACTTTTATTTCTTTGGCATTTTACAGTGAAAGTTGGCTTAGAAGCATGACCAGCTCTCTTACTGTATACCAATATTTCCAAATCTGTAATAGAAATATTGTACTTTAAATAGTAATCTCATTCATTGATTCTAATAATTTTATCCATATTAATTTAGTATAGATCTAAAGTAATCTCAGAATTGTATCCTTTACCAGTTGAACATCTAGGGTTTGGATAGGAAAATTTTGATGCTATTGATAGATTTATTACTAACCAAATAAAAGATACCGACCAAAAATATTTAACATAGCTGGCCTCTTTTTATTAATAGACACATTAGATTTAATCTTATATTCAAAGGGCATAAAATTAAAAGAACTTTCCAAAATATGGAATATCTCAAAATTTTGAGTAGCAGATATCACCATAAAAAAGCAGACATTTTAGGAAATTGACTAGAAAATCAAGTGTTTCTAAGTCAATATGCAGGCAGAAGGAAAACATATAAAGAGCAAAAAATTGAGTTTCTTTATCAGCTGACTGCAGGGAGTCCAGATCTGACCAGGTCGGGTAGTCTTCATTTTCTTTGATTGCAGGATTAACCTATTGATCAGACATGATGCTTACTTATTAGTGTTTGTATTCATTGAACATAAACCCTCTAAATAATGAATTACACTTAAGGAAATGTTATAATTGTGAAATTTCAGTCACAGGAATGGAGTTCTGTTTCTGTCACAGGACACTCTAAGTCTTTATGTCATATATATATATGACATATATATACATAAATATATATATCTTTGTCTTAGATTAATTTGATGCTAAATAAAGTATATCACTTGCAATTAGACAGAAAGTAATCCAGGATTCTGAAACATGAGCATACCATTCTGTTTGTCAAATGGACAATGGGAAAACTGAGGGCAGTTCTTTCACATAGGAAACAGGTCATTGATATAAGAATATCAAATGAGTTATTTGTGGGTATTTCACTCAGCCCAGGAAGGGGGCTTTCCAGATGACTTGAGGACTTGTGTTGTTGTGCTGAAATGGAGAGGCTCAATAAAAGGTTAGATACCCACTTTTGATCTTGCAAAGTGAAGTGCTTTAAAATTTATTATTCACTACAGAAGTCACATCACTCATAAAAGAGAAAATTGGAGGGTAAAGAAGTTACTCACCATGGATATTATTCTTGTGATGTACTCTAGAAGGTCTTTGTTTTTAGCCTCAATGATTTTGGCCTTTGATAGTATACTATAAGGGCATCCTGGCAAAACACTGAGTTCTGTCACTAGATGTTTCAGAGGGTCTTTCCAGGCCAGCAGCGTGTGGAGTACCATTTTCAAAAAGTCTTCAAACTATGTAACAGTTATTAAACAATCATATTAAGGCAAGTGAACTATAGAGCATGAATTAGTTACCTGTGGCTTTTAATCAAAAAACATGAGTGAATAGAACTATTTGCTATTCTAATGGAGAAATGTGATTTTTCTGGAGATGAAAATGATATAGCAATGTAAAAATTAAACTATTCACCTGTAGTTCACAAAAATGAAACAGTTTATGTAAATAATCTATAATGAACTATATTATTGAACATGTTCTGTTTTCTGTCTGAAATCTACCATTTGCCTTTTCTGTACGTCACTATATATTTGACTGCTTTGCTTGTCCATAAAACCTTAACAAATCTTTCTTGGGACTAAGGGGCTCCCTACTAATCTTGAATCATAAGGACAGATACAACCAGTTTCAACTGCAAATCACTTCACTCATGTGTATGACACCAGTGAATAGAATTCTGACAAATTCATTATAAAGACTAGGATATAATAGAAAGGTATCTTGAAGACAACCTGTCATTTATAAATATGTTTTTTCAATTTACAACAGCCCGTCTTCTTGCCTCTAACAGAACAGAACATTGTTGACGAGTATATGTGAAGGACAATGGAACTCATTGCATGCATAGAAACTACAATTGAAATTTTACCCTTCATAATAGGTCAGAATTGTATATGTACCTCATGACTAATATGAAAATGTTTGCTATGTTGCTGTCTTTTAACTAATCTAGTGCTGAGGAGAACAACAAGCAGAGTAGGATTCAATGGATACTTTAAGAGAAATGTGAGAATGAAGGAAAGGAACATGTAGAAGTGATGACAATCCAAGTTGCCAGGAGCATATGAATAAGAGTGTGAGCTTGAGTCAGTGGAGGCTCAGAATTCCATATCACTAGGCCGGTTGATGATAAAAGGTCTACAAAACGTTTCAATGTATCCATGTCCTTGTCTGAACTGCATTTGGGGATGATTAATTGAAGCACTGTCAATAAACTACTTTGTGACCTTTCTACAATAGAGTAAGTCTCCGGAAACATTAGGTCTCCATCTTTCTCTCCTCTCATTTTATTATTTTTGAAAGATATCTAAGTAATCTATTTGAATGTGATTTATGGACATATGTAAGAAAGGACAGATCATAACAAGATTTCTATATAGTTACTGTGATGTATAGAACATCTATCTCATCACAACTAAAGCAATTATTTTCATGTGAGAAACAGTAGATAGCATTTATAGGACTTCTTTGTCCAGGCACTTTCACATAAATACAGAAGGAAATATAAATTAATGGAATTGGGAGACATGGGTAAGAAGCAAATGAAAATCAAGGAGATTCCTGGGACCCAACAAGAATTAGCTTGGTGGTTGGTCACTAATGATAATATGCCAATGTGGAGATGTTATTAATTTATATCAAAGAAAAATGTGTTTACCTTTCTTGGGCCTATACATGAATATGTTTTAAAAGTAGGTGTGCACTTCAGTTCAGTTTCCTACTCCCAGTGTGATGACATTGGTAAAGTATGATCCTTTAAATGTTCAGTTTATAACGATCTGCTACACGATTACTTAATATTTTATTTCCTTTATAATTTTTCAAGTATATACCATGATTTTCATTTCACTGCTCACTCTTACTCATTGTCCCTACTCTTCTGATTACCACACTCCTCTCAGTGCTTATAAGAACCTGCTAGCATGTCAAAGCCAGGGGACTGCTTCAGCCTTTTAGGAGAAATGCAGAGGACTCACTGAGGTCTTTTGGGCATCCTCGATTGTTTCAGGAATGTTGATGGGAACAGTGTGGCAGCTGTTGAAAGCCTTGATTAGTTTCTCCTTACTCTTATGCAAATCTAATATCTGAAAATGTTCAAAAAGAAATTTGAGTTAAATGAGTGTTATAAATTGATTAAAAAAAGAACATGAGAACAGAATACTAGTCCTGTTAATAGACTTGTAATTTTTATAAATAAGGCATGAAATCTGAAATTTACAGAATGACCTTTCACCTAATATTCAGTTTAAGTCAGTAACCTCATTTGACCTTTCACCTTACGTCTAAACTACCATCGTCTTTTATTATTTATTATTCTCTTATTCTGTCACTAAAAATTTATTATATAAATTGAAGATAATCCTAAACATGGCAAAAGTAAAAGCATAACATTTTTCAAATTTCATCTTCCAGTGTGATTTGAGTCTAAATCTATAGTACATATGTATGATTATTTATCAATTTCTTGTTTGCTGTTATTTCAAATTTATTTTTTCTTTAACTCAGTATTATAAAAATCATTCACTTTTTTCTATTTCCAGTGAATATATACACCTATACCATTTAAATTCTATCATAAATTCTGAATGAAATTGTTTTAATTGTAATAACATTAGACTTTAAAGGTGGCCATTTTAAGAGATGCTAAGCAATGATGAAATTCAAAACAAAACAAAATTAATATTTATGTATTTTGACCTTATTATAAAGAATCATTTTTAGCAAAATTCTTACAATTTTATGCCATAAATACAGGTGTTTATAAAATAATACATAAATTTGATAACTTGAATACTCATTTTATCCATTGCAAACCCTATTGTCAGAAGCAGTCTCATTTCCAAGCTGCTTATAGTGGCTGAGGCTTTCTTTCACCTGGGGAAGGGTTTAATTTGGACTGGTTCTTGCTGCTTTCTCATACAAGGCACAAGGCAATAATTAACATGGATGCTTTGGAGGAAGAAGACAGAAATCAGTGAGGCACTTACAAACTTATTGAACATGTCTGAAGAGAATGAGTTGCTGAACTAAAAAAGAATAAAGGAACAAAATAAAACATTTAGGTAAACAGCATAAATACATTTTATTGCACATGAAGAGACACATTTTCTTGGTATCCCTGTTATTGAAGCCTTGTCTATTGTCTCCTTGATTGACCTTGAAACACATAACATCCAGCCTGTTTCCACTTCTAACTCAGTCCTCCCATTGAATAAATTCATGCACTGGAGACCTTTAAAAAGCAACTTCTAGCATGAGATGTTTCCTAGAAGGCAATATATTTACTTCCCATCTTGATATCTTTCAAGTTTAGATTAGTTGTATTCATTCCATTCAACTCCTCATAATACATTTTCCTTTATGATATATGAAGTGTGCTAAGCAGAGATGCCATAGAGACTGACCTGCTCTAAACAATGTAAAGAAGTCACAGTTCTTCAGCCATATCTTTTAGGTTTTTATGTCAGGACTATAAATATGAGAACTTTTTCTTCTATGTGTGTTTTTGGAATAATTACATAGAGGCAAATAATTAAAACTATTGAATTGTTTCATATGTTTTTGAGACATCTTGAAACTGCCCCATTCTCCCTTTTCCACTTTTGAGTAGCATCAACCTTCTTTTATGTTTGAATGAGGTATTAAAAACTTGTTGCATGATGCTTTCCATTAAATAATGGTATAATGCACTGCTCAGCTAGAAAGTTCTTTTTTAGGAAAAAGTCATGGACTAATGAGGTACTTACAAATTCTTTGTGCATGATAATACCAAGGTTAGCCATCTTTCCAGAAAGTACAGTGGCATTATCAAACAAGTTCTTCAAGTCACTGAGGGTATCCTCACTGGCATTTATGGGTGCAGAGGACACTTTCTCCCACAGGAAGAGGTTTGACACTAATAGCATCAGGAAAGTCCCTGCTGTATAGAAACAGGAGCTATGTACAATGAGAGATATTCATCTGAGGTTTTTCAACAGTAATAATATCCCTGCCTCCTCTGTATTATCTGGCACAGTAATCCTATGAAAGCAAATAACATCTTCCACTGTAAAATGGAGCAAAATAATTAATTTGAACAAATGCATAATTTAAGAAGTTGGTGACTTCTCACATCTTTGGATATGATTATGAAATTTCCAAGTATTTGGGGTTTCCGCAAATTGTAAGTGAATGAAATTACTTCCATTTCTTTAGATAGTTAATGTCTTAAACACTTATGTTGGCTTTTGGCTGTCACTCTCTGCAAGACTTTGTCTTGCACTCAGTGGAAACTAAGCATGTTTTCAGGGATAGCACAATATCTTTTACCAAGTCTTGTTCCCTGCTAGAAATAAACACATGACTACCTGCTTCTCAATCCTGAAGAAGAAGAGAATCCTCTCTAAAAAAAGATTCTGTATGCTGAATCCACTGGTTCCTGGTGGTATTCCTATTTAAGAGTTTCTCCCCAAAGCTTGCAATGGTTTTCTCTGTGAATTTCCTGTTTACAGTAATCCTACCAGTAGAAGGAATCTTTGTAATATTATCACCATGTCCTAATAACTGGGAAGACTTATAAATATAATTGATGTTCCTTAGCTTTTTGGTTTTTTTTTTCTTTTTGATTGTTTGGTGGGGAAGGCGAAATACCAACACTGTGAGAAATCTGCTATAAGTGCACATATCTTATGTCAATTTCTGAAATTTTTGCAATAGATTCATTCCATATTATTGGTGTCTCCTGACTATTCAAGGTTATGCAGAAACATCATGATTTCCCATACAACATGTTAGTAATTTCATATTGTCTACTTCAGTCACATAAGAAAATGTAAAATTTCTCTAGAAACTGCTATATGACTCTAGGCTAAGATTTCTTCTCTTTAAGAAACAAAGATCCATAAGTGCACTGTGCATTTGCTCCTAGGATAATGATTAGAAAGTGTTTCTCAGATCCACTGGGCTTTATTTCTTCTGGTTAGTTATTAATAAATGTCCTTTATTCCTGATAAGAAAAAGGATAACACCAGAAAAGCAAACTACCTACCACCTTTACAATATAATTCAGTACCTAAGCTGTATGGAAGAAATTTCGTAAACAGTTACTTACAGGAGCATGGTTGAATCAAAGAAGGGGGCATCTCTGCAGAGTTCTACCCAGGCTTAGCTGTTGACTCCTGGAAGATGCTTCACTGGAGTTGGAAGCTGTCTATGTCTTCACTCTCTACCTCTTATATAGTCTAGCACAGTAACCCTAAGGTTACACACTGGTGGGAGAAAAAGGAAGTATTAATTCCCATTATTTTTCCCTCAGGGTTTAAGTAGCCTAGTCACCATGAGCATTAATATAGTTCTAAGTTCATGGTTTATCTTATCTTTACATTCACTAATATAGTCCTATGTACATGGTTCATCTTCTTTTTATGTTGTGAGTAAAACAAATTATACTGTGAATAGCCACAGCTATTTCTTCCTCATAAAGACTGATGGCAATTTCTTGCTTTGAGTAAATAGCTATGTCATAGATCTTATTTTCCTTCAGGATTTTATATATTCTGAAATTTTCAATGAAACTTGAATGAAGGTCTCATATATTTCATTGGTTTTAGACCACTGGGAATCAATTCAGTAAAAGTCACCCATAGTGAGTTTTATGCTCATGAGTCTTTGACAACACCCATGGAATATTGTGATTTGTTTGCTTTTCCATATTAGGCACATAGGAGTGATGATTTAACATTCAAATATAGATGTCTCCAGGCTATTTTAATAAAAATATCATATTAACTTAATAAAACAATACCAAAAGCTTCCATTTTAGGAGCTAAGAACATCTCCTGTCACAGGTATTCAGGAAAGCTTCCAAACATCACCTAAGTCCATGGAACTGGGCGTAAAGCTAATATAACATATTTGATTTCAACTGTAACAGTCATACTAACAGTAAACAAGTCAAAACATGCCACAACTTCGTGGTTAACTTCACCTGGGTTAAACAGGTCCTTTACTGATATTTTCCACTAGTACAGAATAGAGTAACATGGGCACTATGAAAATTGAGTCAGTACTATGAGGCCTCTACCTCATTACAAGTCCAATTTATTCTTATCATGCAACCAAAACATATGGTATCTCACTGTATATTCAATATTAAACTTTGCTTCATCCAATACACTAACAACAGTTTGTCTTACATAGATGGCCACCAAGGCTTCACTGTTGAATAGCTTCTTGGAAGCTAAGAATCCTGGTCTTGGGATTCTTCAGAAACATTGTGATTTTACATGCTACATTTTTCAACCATACCTAGCATGTGCCTTCGGATTCATAACTGCTAAGTTTCTTTTCCTCCTAAACTTTTTCCAAGTCTATAAGCCATTAGATCTGATCTCTATACAGTCTTTTCCAGTGTAACCCTTACAGATGTTTATCAAAACTGTTCAAGGCCCAGTGTTCTCTGATGTAAACAAGTACAACTTTAATAGAAGTCAGCATGAATTCTTAAAAAACAATAACATTAACTACAACATCAAAACAGCTAATAAATAACAATAAATAACAAAATGGTCTGACTGCCTCTTTTAGCTGGTTCTTCCTTATGGAAATGTTACTTACAATGAAGTGTGCTACAAGAATAATCATATTTAGATCAAGATAATTTTCAGTTGTTTTCGTTAATAGTCTTTCACAACTTAGTGGATCTAGAATCACCTTGGAGATCATGATTGTTAGATTGGGACTGATCAAGATGATATGAAAATAAAAGAAAGAATATATAGACCTTCAACTGGAGCTGGTTGTCCTTTAATCAGAACAATGAAGTGTGATATGTCATCTCTCCACAGGAGTAAGGACAATGGGCCTGTGGCACAGTGTCTTTGGGTTTTTGTGGTCAGTGGAATTTCTTGTCATGGAAATTTCTATCTGCAGGTCTTTTCTTCTGCAGTCTCAAAGTTGTAATTACCAGTGGAAGTTGGTATGACGTTAACAAGAGGAGTGGATGTACTCGGGAGAAAGGATATTCTCCTAGCATATGTAACCTCACCATCTACTGAGGTCCCTTGTCATAAGCCTGATGGATCTTAGCAGTCTGCAGATAGTATCAGCATGTCCTTGTCTTAGGAGGCCACACCATTACTTTAGACTTCATTAAGAGCTTCCTTGAGCCTGGCAGCCTGTATGTATTTAGTAACTATCAAAATTTCTTCTCATCTTAGGGTTTAGGGCCATGAACTCTTTAGTCATTCAAGTGGTGAGCAGGAGCCCACCTTACTATAGAACTTGGCAGCATTGTACAAGGGGCACTAGTTTTGTAGAAATGGGAGATAGATTAACAACAGCACCCTTTAAGTTTGCCTCACAGCTGCAGAGTTCCTGAGGCCAGGCAATGTGTTCCATGTTTGTGAAGCCCTGTAAGGAGGTTTACAATGCCATTGAATGAAGCCACAAAGGTAGCATTTAAATTGTAATAGAGATGCCAAAGTACAAGACATGTAAATCTTTTTTATTATCCAGTTAGTAAAGCTGAAGGCATGAAGTGAAACCAGACAAGGAGAATGGTTACATGTGTGGTAGGTAACATATTGGAGGGCTGTGGCTAGTAAAGTTTTTTAAAACCAAACTGATTCCATTATAATTACCTAACAGTTAAGAGATTGTTTCAGGTCTCAAAACAGGCACTAGACTTATAAACAGCTCATACTGTGAAAGACTACAATGACTCGCAGATGTACTCAATATATTTTGCTTTAAGAAAGTCCATAGCCTTATAGGGAAATAACATACAAAGTTACTGCATACAGCGTGATCTGAGTCATGCTGGTAGGGTTCGTTTGTGGCAATTAATACAGAATGGCAGCTTTATGTGAGTAATTCTCCTAGTAGACAAACCTCTACCAATGATACTAAGGGAGATTCTAGACTGGGTTATCGTAGATCCACCATAAATGTGGGGGACACCATTCCATGTATTCTGTCTAAGACTGAATTTGAAAAATAAAAGAAGTAAAGAACAAACAACCATTAATCTCAGCCTTATTCTTGATTTTAAATGCAATAGAACAGGCTATCTTATCTTCCTCACCATGATGATCTCTGTTGTTTTTCAATGTAAATCACAGCTTTTCCTCACTACATCATTTAGAAATAAAAATTTGAAAAAGAATTCATAATGTTTTCCTAGAGAGGTCACCAGAAAACAAGGTTGTTATCATTTTGTATTACACATTTTGTTTTTGAAAACTTTGTGTGTTATTATTTATTTACAGATTTCCTGGGATATAAGATACTCAATAATTTGTAAGTATGGCAGATGTTGCTGATGCTAGGTCTATACCTTTAATTGCTGAAGAGTAAAGGATTTTTTTCAACATGTTTTTTATAAGTACTATTGATCTCCCAACCCAGGAAAACTACAAGCCCCACTAATTTTGCAAGTATAAAGCTAACAGAGTTTTAAAGGTGATACTGCAATGTTTTGCTTTAGAGTATCTCCAGCTTCAAAAAAAAAAAGAAAGAAAGAAAGAAAGAAAGAAAGAAAGAAAGAAAGAAAAGAAAAAGAAAGAAAAATATTCCCTGTACAGAATTTAACCAGACTTTCCAGGAAGACCTAATATCTATATTCCTCACATTATACCACAAAATAGAAACAGAGGTGACATTGTTAGACTCATTAAGTGGCCAAATTTCCCCTCAAACCTAAACCACACGAAGACTCAACAAAGGAAAAAAATACAGAACAATTTCTCTCATGGACATTGATGCAAAATACTTGCCAACAGAATTTAAGAACACATCAATAAAATTCACCATGATTCAGTAGACTTCAGCCCATTTCCAGGGATAGTTGAACATATACATCTGACAGAGGGTAAATTTCCAAAATACATAAAGAATTCAAGAAACGAGACATCAACAAACTAAATAATCCAATTAAAAATGGGGTACAGATGCAAACAGAGAATTCTCAACAGAGGAATTTCAAATGGCTGAGGAATAATGAAATGTTTAACATATGGAAATTTAAATCAAGACTCCTTTCACTTCCATATTACACTTGTCAGAATGACTAAGATAGAACAAACAAAACAAAACAAAAAAAGCAAAAGCAAAACAAGTAATAGCTCATGGTGGTAAGAATGTTGAGCAAGGGGAAATCTACTACATTGCTCATGGAAGTTCCAACTTGTACAGCCACTATGGAAGTCAATATATCAGTTTCCCTGAAAATTGGAAATTGATCTACCTCAATACCCAGCCATATTACTCTGGGACATATACACAAAGGATGTTCCATCCCATCATAAGGACATTTGCTAAACTATGTTCATAGAAGCTTTATTCATAACAGCCAAAAATTAGAAACAATCTAGATGTACCTCAACTGAAGAACTAATAAAGAAAATGTGGTCCATTTACACACTGGAGTATTACACTGCTGTTAAAAACAATAACATCATGAATTTACATGCAAATGAATAGATCTTGAAAATATCATCCTGAGTAAGGTAACCCAGAAAGACAAACACATTATGTGGTTATTGACTGTAAGTGAAAGACAAACATGTTGCAGTCCACAGGCCCAGAGAGGCTAACTAAGAAGAAGGACTGGAAGAGAAACACAAGGTTCTCCCTGGTAAGGGACCTAAGTAGAGGCTTAGAAACACAAGTATTAAACAAAGAACCAGGTCCCTGGGTGAAACACATCCGGCCAGCTGCAGTTGCCGGGAGTCACCAGTCCTGCTACATTCTTTTCACACTTTGTATATACCAATTCCTAGCAATCACCACCCCCTCAGCCAAATGGCCCTTGGGAGTCACATAGCACTGTTCCAGGAAATACCACAAAGGGAACTAATCACTCCTCTTGTAGCAGCAGTTAATTCCAAATGGCTTGGTCAGAGCCCTTTATGGCCCTGGCGCCTAAAACAAACCAATCTTTTTAAAAGTCAACTTCCCCATAAGTCTCTTACCCAATCATGTGATGCCAAGTCTTGGACATCACCTACTACCACCACCCACCCTCCACCCTGTAAATACTCTTGTGGTTCCTGGTGATCTCCTTGGGGTTTTTATAATCTATGCACAACACTGAGAAGGGGGAGATAATTGACTTTGAGGGTGAACTGGGGCCAGGTGGGATGGGAACAAGAGGGATCAGATGAGGGTGTGAGAGAACAAGCCTTAGCTTGGAAAGGGGTGCTGAGAAACAGAGTGTCTGGGAGCTGTGAAAAGACCTATTCAAAGTCAAATCTTGGACCCAAGCTGATGACCTGTCTAATGCTTGATAAAGTTTTTTAGTCTGCTTTACTCTGTATTCTGCTTTCTCTCTGGAGATTTCTCTGTCTGTATTCTGCTTGCTTGCTATTCTAAGAGATCTTTCTATCCTTATCCTATTTACTTGTGTGTGTGTGTACTTGTTTACAGTACTTCTTCAAGAAGTTCTGTTTTTTTTTATGCTAAAAAATTTCAAACCCATGTATTTAGAGCTATTTCCCATAATCATAAGGGCTGTCCTGAAGGTCCCAGTGTTTGCCATTTTGTTAAGACATAGCCACACCCTTGGCTTCTGGATGCCTGCTGTTTCTAATTATCATGAAGTCATTTAACCTTAATCAAAAGGACATCCCTCAAGAGGAAAGAGTCCTCCAGTGCTCGTGGGCCCAGAAAATATGTACATTATTCTACAAACAAGCTTTACACCCATAGTACTTGTGGAAGTTCACACTGGGGCCCTGTCTAAGGGCAGAAAGCATGTAACTATGACACTACCACCAAGGCCACACTGGGATCCCATGAGGGGTGTGGAGGAAAAAAATACTAAGAGACATTACTAGAGTTGAGGGTCTTTTTAGGGATGAGGTAGAAATCTATTGACATGAAGTCTCTATGGAATCTATAAGTATAACCCTAGTTAAGAAATTCAGTAATGGAGAAAATGGAAGCTGAGATTGACATCTTCTGTAACTAGGCAAGGCCTCAAGTGGAGCTATTGGACATAAACTCATAAAAAACTTTTGACCTACAGTTTGTTCAGTACAGTTTAGAGTGTGCTGAGACCAGAGCCTAATAAAATTGTCATCAAAGAGACTTCCAGCAACAGATGGGAACAGATACAGAGTCCCACAGTCAGAGCTTGGGGAGTCCTTCAGAGGATGGGAAGGAAGAATTGGAGAAATCAGAAAGGTTAGGGACATACCACAAGAATATGTAAGGGTCCATGATTTGCTGAAGAATAATACCCCAGAATCAAATAGTATGCAAACACAAAGACTGCTTTATTCTGCAGAAATCCAACATTCTGGGTTCTCCCATTACCAAGATAGAGAGACCCCCAAAGTGAGCTCAGGTCGAATTTAAAGTACATTAGGGGAATTCCCGGGTAGGTGACTACTATCTTAATCCATGGGTCCATCTCTATACAATTTCCTGAACCATTACTGAAGCTTGCAGCTGGTAATAGTTGTTGGGGAAGTCTGGAAACGGTTGTGACCTATTGCCCTTGCCTTAGGCCTGGTGGCTCCGACTAGCTGCCTGAAGCCTGCCTGGGGGTTTACTCAGTAACTGACTTGCCTGGGCTTGTCTAGACTTGCCTAGTTCTCAGAAACAGATTTAGGCCTAGTCTCCTTAACTGCCAGTTTGAAGCCTGTCACAGAATCAGCCTATTTCATCCCTCTCAAACAGGGCTCACAAAATTAACTGATTGAAATTCATGGGAACACAGAGATCAGGGAGCCTGTAGGGGTTTGACCTATATCCTCTGCATATATTTTTTGGTGTAGTAGTTTGATATTCTTTAGAAATCCTAACAGAGGTTATTTTTTTTTTTTTTTTTTTGGCTACTGGGTTGCCTTGTCCAGCCTTGATGTGATGACTTGTGCCTGGTCTTATTTATAATTTGTCATGCCATGTTTAGTTGTTGTCCCTGGGAGATCTGCCATTTTCTGAGGGAAGGCAGAAGTGGAGGGAATCTGGGTGAGAGGGAGGTAGTCAGAAAAGACTGAAAGGAGGTGAAGAAGGGGGAAATTACAGTTGAGATATAATATATAAAAAAAGAATTTATAAAATGCTTTAAAAATCAAGGAATTATTTTAAAAATTTAGAATAGAATGAAATGAAAACCCAATACCCCAAACCTATGGAATACAACGAAGGCAGTTCTAAGAAGCAAGTTCATAGCACTAAGTGCCTACATAATCAAACAAACAGTACTGGAAGAATATTGTATTTATTATTTAATGACATATTTGATACTCTATAAGCAAAGCAAAACAAACAAAAAACAGGAAGTAAAAATGACCAAAATAATAGTTGAAAATAGTTAACAGGTAAAGTAATTGAACTCAGGCAGAAATAAATAAAACAGACAAACAGTTAAAAGCTGAACAAAGACTTAATGAAACAAAGAGTTACTTGAGATAATCAAAAAGAGTGATAACCCTTTAGCCTAGTTAACTAAAACAGGAAGAGAAAAGACCCAATTTAAAATTCGAGAAAAAGGGAGTACAAGTAACAGGGAATTCACAGAATCCTAAGGACATATTTTAAATATCTGCTTTCCAGAAAATTGAAAATCCTAAAATAAATGGATGAAATATTTGATATATTCAAACTACTAAAGTAAAATCAGAACAAAATAAGCAATTTAAGCAAATCAAATATCTCTAGTGAAAAAGAAGTAATAGTTTAAAAATATCACCCAAGCTCAAAAAGCCCAGGGGCCAGATTCAGCACAAAATTCTACCAAACTATCTAAAAAAATCTAATGCCAATTGTCTTCAAATTAATCTCCAAAATAAAACTAGAAGGAACATTTCCTAATTCTTTTTATAAAACCACTGTTACTCTGATACCAAAATCATATAACAACAACAAAAGAAAATTATAGACCAATACCTTTTATGAATATAGTTATAAATTTTACACAAAAATACTTTCAAATTGAATTTAAGTACACATCACAAAAGATTATTTACTGTGATCAAGTTGGCTTCATCTAAGAGATGCAGAGATAATTCAGCATATACAAATTGATAACCATAATCCAAACATAATCCATCACATAAACAGACTAAAGTACAACAACCATATAATCATCTCATTGAATGCAGAAAAGGCCTTGGACAAAAATCACCATTCCCTCATGATAAAAGTTCTAAAGAGAATAGAGATACAAGGAATACACCACAACATAACACAGACAATTTGCAGCAACATTTAACATCATCTAAACAGAGAAAAACTCAATATCTTTCTAATAAAGTACAGAACAGGATATACTTATTTCATGTAGCATTTGTAAGCTTAGCTAAAATAATAAGAAAATTGAAGGCAAGCAAGTCCATTCAAATAGGAAAGAAAGAAATCAAAATATCCTTATTTGCAAATGATATTATTATTTAATATATAAAAAAATTATTAAGACTCCATAAAGAAGCTTTCTACAACTGATAAACACCTTCAGCAAATTAGCAGGTACAAAACTAATGTACAAAAAGTCAGAAGTCTTTCTTTATGCAAAAGGTATAAGGAGAAAAAAAGTCAGGAAACAGAGTTTTTCACAATAGCCACCCTCAGCTAAACTTTTCAATCCAACAAGGCCACACACCTCCTATTCGTTCTCAAGTAGTACCAGTCCCTGATGACTAAGTATTCAAATAAATGATTCAATGGAGGCCATTCTTATTGAAACCACCATCAGCATCTCTGTTGTTTGAGCTAAGCATTGTGTTGTAGCTTCTCTCCTCAACAAAGCTCATATTGTTTTCCAGTAGATGAAGATTATCAAGAAATCTATACCTGATCAAAATGCAGAGAACAACTGACTGCAGGGTGTCTAACCTTAACAGTTAAATTTCAACATGATCCCTACACTTATACTTATGAAACATTGGGAAAGCAGGAAACAGAAAGATTTTAAGAACCCTAAGAAAAAGATATCTACTTGAGGTTATGTATATTAGATATGACAGATCTCCATGAAACCTTATCAGTATAGTCTTCTTCTACTGGATTTCTGTTTCTTTGTCTTTTAAAGTTATATTAAGAATTAGAAGTCATGGCAAATTTATGTCCTCACAGATTTATAATATATTATTTTAAGTTTTATTATTGACTAGTGGTGACAAGTTCTATCATTTAAAATATTCTCTCTACACATAGGAATCTTGTTCAGGAAAACTGATCCTTTCCTTAAGATTAGGATGATTTTATCTAGGTTGTTTTTCTTTCTTCTGCTCTTGCTGTAATCATCCCAAACTTTAAACTAAGCCAGAATAGCATACCTGCAAAAATCTCTTAGTCCCTTAATTGTCATTTCAATGATGGATACAGAAAAATATTAACTTATTCTCCCATATTAAAATCCTTATTTCCTCTAAGTCAAGAGACTATGATAAAATGAGATGATAGTTTATATCTAAAGTATTAGTGCTTAAAAAACATCAAAATCCAGACTGCTTCCCCCTTAATTTTCCTCCATAAAATTCTGCTTATTGTACACAATATTATTGTAAAGATCAAGTTAGAAATTTGACAATACATATTACTTCAATTTTAGAAAATTTAATTTTTCAAACATGAGTTGATATACCTAAAGTATGTTTCATTCTACTACAGAGAAACATATTGAACTGTATACATTTCTGCTTTATTCATAATAGCCAGACAGTAGAAAGAAACAAATTCAATGTCCTTCAGATGATGAATAGAATTAAAGAATGTGGTATACTTATACAAGGGACTATTATGCAGCTTTTTAAAATAAAATCATTGAAATTTAGGGTGAATGATGAAAGTAGAAATAAGTCTTCTTGAGTAAGTAACTCAGACCAAGAAAAAAAATATTGTTTGTGGATGTTAGCTGTTAAGTTAGTGATAAGAAAAGCTACAGTCTATGTAATCACAGAACTTTGGTAGCTAGGAGGGTATTAGCAGGGAGAGAATGACCTATCTGGCAAGAAGAAATAGAATAGTTATGGATGGGTGGGGCAGGAAGAGAAGGACTGGAATGGGATGTTCATAAAAAGACAGGAAGGACAGGAGAGAGGGTAAAAAGGGACAGCTAAAACTAAGGGCCTCTTGAGTAATGATATGTAAACTAAGTACAATAGAAGCTTTCTATATTATATACACATATGAAGGTGTTATAAATGAAATTGCAAAATAACAAGGGAGGCAGAGCCCAAACTGGACATGAATGATTGTGAAATGAAACTTCTAGTACCAGAAATGGGTGTATCTAATCAAGTTCTCTGCCAAAGTGGCCCCATAGGAACTTCTAAGCAACCCAGGCTTGCTAAGGCTATAGGTAACTCTTCACATATTAAGAGCAAATTCTATTACTCAAGATAATGTCTACACAACTAATAGAACACAGAAAAGTCAAGCTGGTGCCAACATAGAGCCTTCACACTTATGGACCAATATCCATGGTACTGGAAGATACTTTGAGCAGAAAGGTAAATACTAACCTAGCTTCAAACCATTACAAAGGTGACCTGCTTGCAAGATAAACTGGTGCAATAGTGGTGTAAAACTTTTGGCAGTAACTAACCAATATCTGATTTGAGTTAAGACTCTCTCCATGAGATAGGACCCATAACTAATGCTTAGGGAGCCAAGAACATGAGACTAGATAGTCCAGGGACCCAAGACAAAACCAAATACTACAGCTAAAAGGACAAATCAATAATAAATTGATTCCCAGAGACTTGATGTTCCAGTGAAGAGGTCAGTGCAGAGCCACTGGAAAATTCCACTGGACCCTCCCTTCCTGAAAGAGACATATCAGAAAGTAGATAGGCAGGAAGGAAGAGGCTGATTAAGCCCCTACTACCTCATTTCCTAAAGACTAATTGATTTAAAGGGCACGCTGTTCTGCCAATCATATTGTGACTAGTTGTTGATGCTCTATTCTGCCCCTGGAATCTGTATAAAAACTCACAGACTGGGCCACCTGAGGTCACCACCTCTCCTTTGGGGGGCAGGATGACCCCAGTGCACCAGAACAATAAATTCCTCTTGCTTTTGCATTGATTCCCAGGTCCATGTTGTTCACTCAGGGGTCTCAGATGGTGGAATCTTACACCAGGGTAGAGGGATATGTAGAGAGGTCCACCCTCTCAGAGGAGAAAGGGAGAAGGTATGGTGGAAGGGACTCTGTGAGGGGGGAGGACCAGGGCATGTAAACAAATGAAAAAGAGTTATTAAAAAAATAAATAAAAATACATTGACTCCCCAAATGATATTATATAATATACACAGATCCATTCTTTACTCATCCATCATCAGGGAAGTTTACACCTAAAGTAGATTGGAATATATACAGAGATCTGCAGTCAGAATATGGATATATTCAGAGAGAGAGAAAGAGAGAGAGAGAGAGAGAGAGAGAGAGAGGGGTAGAGAGGGGGGTCTGGACCACATAGAATCCTAAAGCCTGATGGATAAATAGAATGCACATCTATCCATAATGTACTGGGAAAACAAACCACACTTAAGGGTAGGCTCAGTGCCTAATAGTAGATGACCAACACCAAACAAACTCAACAACATCTTTGGAGGTTCTTTGTCTCATAGTGTTAAGATAGGAAATTTGTTTTCAACCTTTCAGCTATTAAAGCTTCCAGTTTTCTGTTTTTGTGAGATTCATAAGTGTAAAAACATTGTATCTCTCTGTGTCAATATAAGTTTCCTGTGCTTTCTCTTTGGCTCTTTTTCCTGTTTAATTGGTTTTTTTTTTTCCTATTTTAATTTGTTTGTTTTTATTCATTTTTATATTTTAATATTATTTCATAGATACTAGTTGGTTTTCTATGGAAAGACAGAAAAGGTGTGGATTTAAAAGGGGGGGAACATGAAGAATTCTGCAATGGGTTAAAGGAGGCCAATCAGTAGTCAGAGTATATTATATGAAAATATCTATTTTAAGTGACAAAAATAAAAGATTTTTTTTAAAAACTTTCAAACAAATTATTGAGGGATTAATGGTAAAATTTGACAGAATTCTGCAGCTTTCTTATAAGATTGAGCAAGCCATATGTACTAACAAGAGTAAATGAAGTGCAGTTAATGGAACATAGGAGACAAATGTGGCAAGCCATATATTTTCAACTAATGTACCCAAAAAATGCAACAAACCATCATTAAATTGTTGACATTACAGAGAAGAAATGATAATTTGAAATATGCCAACCAATAATCCCACACAGATAACAAATAAATTAAAAGAAATAAATCACATGACTATCTCAATAGAGGCAGAATGTGCTATGTGTTTTAGAAAGTCTCACCATTCCTTCATAATAAGAGCTCTGAGGACATATGGCATATAATAAAGGGTACATATGACAAACGTATAGCAAACATTATTCATAATTAGAAAAAATTATATTAAATCTCCAAAATCAAAAACAAGAAAAGAATGTTCACTCTTATTGAGCTTACTTTTGACTGTCATAGAAAAGACATTTTTATATATATAGTATGTTTTACATTCTTTAGAAATATTGTGCTTATTTATGAAACAACAAAAACATAGCTAGATTAGTTTAGACAGTTAGGGTTTCCATTGCAGTGAAGAGATACCATGGTCAACGAAACTCTTACAGAGAAAAACATTTAATTGGAGATGGTTTACAGTTTCACAGGTGTAATTGATTATGATTATGATGGGAAACGTGGCAATATTCAGGCCAACTTGATTCTGAAGGAACCTGAATTCTCCATCTAGATCAGAAGGAAGCATAAAGGTTCTTTGTCACTAGGTGTCCCGCGCTACCGTCTCGCCAGCAAGAACGACCCGGTACACAAAGGATCCTTCTGCAGTTAAGCTTTAATGCATCTTGAGAGAGAGAGCATAAGCTTGCCAAGAGCGGAGACCCCCAACAACAGAACACCCGTCCCTTATATAGGCCACAGCGCTCGCCTGGGATGTGGAGCTTCCCCATTGGCTCCCCGCACATCATGCCAGATGATGCCACGAGAGAGGCTGAGACTCTGAGGTGGAAAATTACCAGGTACATGCGCACTAGCCTGTTTACAACTTGTCCTCGTCCAGATGTAGGAGCCATCTTGTAATGGCGAATGTGGGTGCGACTCGGGCGGCTCCCCACAACTGGGCATAGTTTGATCATAGAAGACATCAAACCTGCCCTACAATGACATACTTCCTTCAAAAAGACCACACCTACACCAACAAAGTTATACCTCCTAAACATGTGATTACCTATGGGCGAAGTATTCAAACACATGAGTCTATGTTGGCCATACCTATTCAAACTACCACAGGTAAAGAAAGACATTAAAACTAGAAACTAAATACAAGATGGTACAAAGAAAGAGATAATAAAAAATGAAAGTATACATAAATAATTTTAAATATAATCATAACAATTTTAGTATTTAGAAATTGGGCTAGAGAGATTGCTTAATGGTTAAGAACACCAAATGATATTCTAGAGGACCCTGGTTTGATTCAAAGAACCCATTTGCCAGCTGACAATTATCTGTAATCCAGTGCTGAGGATCCAATGTCTTCTTTTTGGCTCTGTGGGCATTGTAGGCACAGTGTGAAAGACATACACACAGTCCAAACACCAAATACACAGAATAAAAATAAATATAAAACCAAAATCATTAAGAGATTGAGAATGAAGAAGAGATAGCAGTATATTTAACACTTAGGGACATCACCATCTCAAGTATCTCAGGAAGGATTTCAAAAGAAGATCCAAAGTTATACAGACAACTAATAGCAAGATGAATTAAAACACAGAATAAACATAAAATGTAAAAAGAAACTAGAGTAATTTCTCTAATAAATATACAGGAAATATTTCTCATAAAATAGTTGTAATACTAAATGGTACAGGGAAAAATATTAAATGAACATTCAACACATGTACACCAATAAAGTCAAAAGCAGTCAGAAGGACTAAGGGATACAAATAATATTGTTATCCCAATCGGGGCAGAAATGGTCTGAAATTTTTTGACATTTGATCAAAGTGCACAACATTAAGCTGAAACCAGAAAGAAAAGAAATAAAGGCTAAACATGACAATCTTAAAGCAAATATAGTAACAGACATAGAAACATATTAAAGTCCCTCTAAATTCAGCAAGAAAACAAGGGTATCCACTCTCTCGACTCTTATTCACTGTAGAGATTTTGGTATAAGCTGGACATTCAGTTGTATCATGTAATTTTTTTCTGGAATCTGTCTTGTGAGAGGATGTTTTGCTGAAGCAGAAACATGGTATTTTTCTGGAAGCTGTCTGGTAAAAGAACAATATTTGCACCTTTGACAAGGATAAAACTCTATTCCATTAATTGTATCTTTATACCTAACAATTAATACATGATTGTCTGTCTAAATCTGAGAATGAAAAGAATCTTATCATGAAAAAGATTCTGGGCTGGATTTGTAATTACCAATAATAATACCATGCATTTCTATTTTACCAAAAAAATTATATTTTTTTGTAATGGTGAGATTTACAATAGCCTTGTAAGTAGACTATACTGTAATGTCATCAAACTATATTGATGAAATAGAAAGCTTGAAGGATTAAGCAATTTTTTCTAAACCCTATTCCTAGCTAATATGAGAGAAATAATGTCAATTTAACTGACTTTCTACTCCACAATACCAGATAATATGTACCTAGAATCTTGTATCCAGATGACAGGGCAATATTTTTTTTTCCTAAGACTCATTTTATGCAGGAGTTGCTGAGTGTTAAACTTTATCTTTGATTGCTTGGTCACAGAAGCCCTGGTAATTTTGATTTTTCTTCTGTCTTTGCTCTGAAAATCAAACTCCTTCAAATTACATCTTTGACAGTGGTCAATGTTGGTTTCATTATCAACTTAAATCTCACAGATGAACAAAATTTACCATAACAATGATTTATAAACCTAGACCATGGTCCAGAATATAAAAAATTAAAAATTCATTTACCTTTAGTAACTCTAGTCTGAAAAAAAACTTCTGTTGTTCAGAAATTTTAATTGATGCAATTGAAAATACAGAACAGAAATTTGGGATAATATTTATTTATAGAAAAATATCTAAAATCAAATATTCATGAAAGCTAAAAACATCAAAATCTGCATAGTCCAGACTATAATTATCAACTATTAAAGTGCAAAACGAAAATAATCATTTCAAGTCATTCTTTTTGTAGAATGTAAATTTTCCAAAAGCTGAGTAACTTTCCAATTTTTAATATATGACAGATATTTATGTCTAAATTATATATGCACTCCATTCATTCATCTTCTGAAGTATTTCTACAAGTTAAGAGTGCAAGGAAGTCAGCAGCTGACTGAGACAGACATAGATACCCACAGATACCCATAGCCATACCCTGGACCCATTTGTCCAGGACCCCTATGGAAGAGTTAGGGGAAGATTGACAGAATGGAAGGGGATAGCAACCCCATAAGAAGACTAACAGAGTCAACTAACATGGACTACTGGGAGTCATGGACTCCCAGAGACTGGGCAACCAGCCAGAGAGTATACACTGACTATTCTGAGGCTGCTCACACCTATATAGCAGAAGACTGCCTTGTCTGACCTCAGTGGGAGATCCTGTAGAGATGTGATGCTCCAGGGTGGGAGGAAGAACTCTGCAAGGGGATACAGGGAAAAGGGGCAACTTTTGAAATATAAGTAAATAAATTTTTTTAATTAAAAAATGTTTTAAGTTTTAGAAAATCATAGGCCACTTCCCTTCATTTAAAAAAGAAAAAGGAATGTAAGGAAACTGATTTTACTGTATACCATCAGATGATTTAAGTTTTGATTCTTACCAATTTATTTCCTTAGAAATGTTGTCAAGAAAATGAGGGGAAATATTTATCTACTTTGTGTTATTATTTTTAGAAATGGTATTTTGATCGAACAAAATTGTCAAAACTGCACAGATCTACATCTATTGGGATTGCCTACTATAATCCCAGAATGGAAAATATGATTGAGCTCATCTAAATCCACCAACACCTAATGGAAACTGAGAAACCAGACAGTGTTACTTTTTTTTCTTTCTACAGTTCTTAAAAAATTGGCCAATAGACTTGTGTGGTCTCATTCCTGTCAAGTTCTCTCTTTCTTTAATTTTGATATTTTTTGACATGGATTAATACATGTTGTAAAGATCTCATGGTAATACAACCAAAACTCCGTTTCTACCCCAGTTCAATGTAAACATTGCAAAATATTTCTCAGTATAAGTTGCTACATTTTAAGGACTAGAAGAAACTTGGCTTTATTTGCTTTCCGTGGCTATGATAAAACACTATGTCCAAAACGCAACTTGATGACACAAGTTTATTTCATCTCGTAGCTCCTATCACTAAAGGAAGCTAATGCAAGGCCTCAAAGCAACAGCTTGTAAGCAGAACCTTAAGCAAAGACAATGAAGGAATGCTCCTTTTTTGGCTTAATTCTAGGCTCTACACCCAGAGATGCCACTAGCCATAGTGGATTGAATCAATTAGAAAATGCCCTACAAACATGCCCAAAAGTTTGATGGAAGCAATTTCTCAAATCTGGGTCCCCCCTCCCAGGTGTCTCTAGATTATGTCAAGTTGACAAAAACTAATGTTCACATTCACCATTTGAGAACCATTGATGTAGTAGTATATTGTGTACATTTTTTTTCAAAGTCAATAACTAAGATAATGTTGTAAGTGGGTTGATAACTTAAATATGCTGAACTACTTTGGAATCTCTTGGACTAAGCAGACTTCATCATAGTCATTTTGATATATGACTATATTTAGTTTGCAAGTATTTAATTAAGGATTTTTGCACATATGTTTTTACTTCTGTTTTGTTTTTTAAAAATCATTTTTTAAAAATCATATTGGTTGTAGATCTTTGAAAGTCTGGTAGGATTCTGCTGTAAATTCATAGGCATTTTAAGTTTAAAGGTTATTCATGTATTTGTTCTTAAATGTATTGTGTGAATGTGTATGTAAATAAAAATAATGATTAAAGACAAATAAGTCACTATTTTGAGACAGAGTCAGGGTTAGTAGGATTGGAGGTCATGAACTTGGAGGAACATGGAAGGAGGTAGAGGGAAGAGAAGGATGGGGAACAAAAGCATTTTAATTAAAAATAAAATAAAATAAATTTTAAGAGGACTAATTAGAGTTTCTCAGCTATCAGGTTTTACTTATCCAGCTCAGACAAATTTCCATCTACTTCATATATGGCAACAATGTCAACCAAAAAGAAATGCTACAAATCAGCCATGGAAAATAATGCAGTATTTCAGGTTACTTAGAGGAACAGAGGGGAAAATCAGCTTATGGGATCACAGCTGAGTGGAGGACAGCTGCATCTCTAATGAGTCCCCCCTGCATTTTGACAGCTGACTCAAGAAAATTGCTTTGCTTAAGATCTTTTGTTGGGGAAATCTTCATCTCCACGTTGTCCAGAGCTCATACCACCTCCAAGGCCACAAGCTTTGCAATAGGGCTGGGAGCAGAGGAGGAAGTAATGTCTGCAACTAAAGCGATGATCTCATGACTCATCCCGAGGTTCTGGAACAGTCCCTTATCAGGACATCTGACTGAGTCACTTCTGTTAATTGCGTTGGAGCCCCTGCCTTGGGTTCTAGTGATTTTGTGAATCACCACAACCTCTGTTCCATGAGGCTGGTCTTCCATGATATACGTAATTAACTGTATACCAGATTTCCTGTCTTCCTCCAGGTCCTTTAGTCATCCACTCACCTCATCTGAAAAGTTCTCTGAGTCTTAGATGGGGTCATATAAGTATTTTTAACTTTTATGAACATTAAAACACAAGATCATAACAACAATCACACATTTTGAGTAATTTAACTTTGGGGAATCTTGTCAATATGCGTGAAACACTGTAAATTGTTTACCTCTACATAGTAGACACTGAAGCGTAGTAAAGTATAGTAAAAATCTAGATGTTGACAAAACTATTTTTTGTGTGTAGAACAAATTAAATTGAACAAACAATGCCAAAGGCCTTCCTGTTGCCATCTAGAATGTTTCTATCACAAATCTTTGGCCAGGCTTACAGTAACAAACATAGGTTCTGACCACAAACATGAGATTAAATCTAACCCAAATATATTTGAGTGCAATTGTTATAGTTGTCCCACAGTGAGACCATAAATTCCACTTGACTTGGTAAATGCCTTAACTTAGGCTGTGCAGGCTGCTTGCTGAAACTGTACAACGGAAGCCAGCAGTATGGACTATGTAAGTCAAGCATCAATATGGGATCTTCTACCTCACTCAGATTTCCACTCAGATTTCTACTTCACATTCAAATAAACATATGGCTGGCCATTTTATCATTTATTACTGTTTGCCTCCAATATAGTGACAGTAGTCTATATAGATTGGTGACCTCTAGAATCTGCCTATGAAACAAACCCTATGGGAGGTTATTGAAGAACTGGAAATCAAACAGATGCTTGGTAGGTAGAAAGACAGGATTAAAGAGGCTCCAGCTAGAAAAATGTACTTTTTATTTAGATCTTTAATATAATCAACTTTCAGGCTCTTCTCTTCCTCTAAGACAAAGAGTTGGTGTATTTTTTTTCCCTACCAGAGGGAACTCAAAGACCTTCTGTATTGGGAACCAAACAGCTCATTGACTTTGTCTGGATTATGCCATCACCTGTGACAGATAGCCCAATGAGTCAAGTTTGATGAAAGAAGAGAACCCATCTCAGTCCCTAACATAAAGTCTTGAACATCTCAGCTGACTTGATACCACTTCTAATTCCTTCTTCATCCAGGAGAGTCTTCTCTGTATCTTTGTGCTGTCTGTGATACTTTGACCTTCATGCAGTTATTCTCTTAATTAGAACTCTAATCATTTCTTGGAAGTCAAGATGATTCACTCTGATGACATCAATTTGAAGTCTTACTCTTCCAAACTTTTATGGTCATTACTTCCTTAGCCAAACTGAGGGGTTCCAGAGATAGAATAGCCTTTTGCTTGTTCTTCAAATGAGGCCTCTAAGCCAAGAATATCATGGATGAACTCCATGCTAGTATTTGTTTTCTAGCTTAGATAGTCTAACAAACAAAATCCTGAATAGACATGCCCCACCTGTAATTTCTTTGTATCTGAGGGTCAAATGTTTTTTCAGAGAATTTTTCCTGAAATACCTACTAACAGCCATACTAGAGGCTGATATTATCATTCTTGGAGCCAATAGCTGACAACTTCCTCCAAAAAAGACTTTGAGAACTTTACCCCAGACACTATGGAATTGTATACTTTACTCTTGTAATAATGCTCTTTTCCCAATCATCAGTAGGGGTTCCTAGTACATTCTGCCCTTCCCTATCTCACCATGCCTGTTTAAATTCAAATAAAACGATTATTTACAAGGTAGTTAGGAATACACAAAAGATTTTCAAGCAGGTAAAACTGACCCAGGGCAATGAACACCTTGATAAAATATACAACACTGTAGGTAAGTTTGTGAAGGACATCATTAATCTTGTTGATACATATGAAAATGTGCATCAAGCATTTTTTGACTGGTTCCCTTGTACGTTCACCTTTGATATAGGCCTCTTCATAATAAGATGGACAATTACTTTCATTAGACTATTGGCAGGGAAACTATTATAATTATATGTATTTTTGCAGATGTTACATCTGGTATTGGAAATGCTCAAAAGAGGCATGCCAGGATCAAAAAGTGTACTTTCTCTTAGATCCCAACCTCAACTACTAAGCTCTGCTGCAGACTCATAATCTTCCCCAGGAAACATGACTGCTGTTGCTAACCATTCTTTTTTCTATATTTAATAAACACATAAGGTAGTGGTCACCATAAAACTGCCAATAGTATTTAGTCTTACCTCTTAGAGGAGGAAATGTGGGACTGGGAGTCAGACATATCCTTGATACACAGAAATATGAAAATGAGGTTCTAGGAAGATAAATATACTTTTTGTTAAATATTGTGTTGGCCAACTCTCAAGTTCTTCTGCTTTTCCAAGCAAAGATTTTATCTAAGACTTCTACCTCCACCCACAGAGAAAGAATCATTAAGGCTTTCAAATATCACAAATCTGTCATGATAACCAAGCTACTTCCTTGTCTTTGTCATGATTATGCGATCTCCAATAGCTTAAACCAGTTATGTCCAAGAGAGAAGGGAAATTTATCTCACCTCCAAACATATAAGCACCCCATTGATGGGCATCTATCATTGTTACCCTAAGGTTACCTGAAGCACTGAGCAGCAGTGGCTGTAATAGGCAATATAATGATGGGATTGAAAAATACCGTGGTATTTTTTACAATATGCTGGATGCTTTTATTTGTGAAAAATATGCTAGGGACTTATTTCTGCTTGGGATAATGATGTACACCACAATTGGAAGGCCCTGCCTTGAGTAAGAAATGTTATTTAAACTTAGTAGTTTGGAGGAAACCTTTAATTCATCCCTGGTCCTTTTAAGTAGATAGACCTGACCAATGGAACATGCAATGAACAAAGGGAGCTATAAAGGCAAAAGGAAAATGATCACTATAAACAAGACAGTTGGGTGGTGCATCAGAATCAAGACAGGACTTGAATGACCTATCAGTAGAAGCTCTTGCCAAAATGTTCACTTCTTCACCCTCAAAACATTGAAGCCTAATGCCTCACTGAAATGTGAATATTTTTTTTCTATCTCTTACTTCGCAATTTTTATGAGACAAGGTTTCACCAAGTAGTTTTGGCTGGATTGGAACTTGCTATATAGACCAGACTGGCTTTGAACTCATAGAGGTTCACCTACCCTCTGTCTCCTAGGAACTGAGAATAAAAGCACAGGTCTTTACAGGTGGTGGTGAACATTAGTAATCCCAGTACTTGGGGGACAGAGGCAGGTAGAGCTCTGTGAGTTCAAACACAACCTGGTCTACAAAGTGAATGCCAGAATAACCAGGGCTCTACAGAGAAACCCTGTCTTTCCACCCCAAATAATTTAATTAAGAAAGATTTCTCACATGTGTACCCAGATGGTCAATTTTTATTTAATTTGAGATGTAGTCAGATTGATGACTAATATCTGGCAACATAGTACACATCTTCCATTATGATACTTGAGAATTTGTTATGCTATAGATTTGGGGCTTAGGAGTATACTTGTCTTTTACTCTGGATATTTACCCATGGGCAATCTTTGTATTAATCTCTATTTACTATAAATAAGTTGCTTCATTGATGAGGGTTGAAAATTCTACTAATGTATAATATAAAAATATGTGTCTGAGAAACAATTTAATAACATTAAATTATGAAAAGTTATAGAAATATAAATTATGTTAAACATTACAATAGCAGCTTTTTTTCTCTGTGGACTCTAGGACTTACCTAGCCTTGGGCTCTTTACCCAGTTGACAATAACAGATACATTTTCTTTTTGTGGAGCAATCCAATCAGAAAGTACTTGGTTTCTCTCATAATGCTCATGCTACTGTTGTACCAATGGGCATATCTTGACAATCTATTCATTATTACAGCCAGCAAGGTTCACATCTGGCAAAGACTGTTGATTTCTTTCCTTCTCCACAGGCATGCATTCTACAGCATTTTGAAAGCTTGCTGGTAAATATTAAGCTTACTGACTATTTGATTTCCCTATTTCCCATGACTCAGATGATACGGACTCTTCAGCAATGAGGTCTTACTTACTGTCAGTTCCAGAGTATAACTGACTGTAATGATCACAAGTAGTTTTGTTTTGAATTTCTAAGGAATAAGCTGACAAACAACTCATAGGTGGGTAACCCACACCTGGAAAGTCCTCTTTGTTCAATAGTGTGCTATGCCTGGAAGGGACCTTACACTCTTATAAGAAGATTCTATTTCAATCATTTATATTTGTAGATGCATGTATTTTGGAGAGCTTCTATAATAATGGTTTTTCATGTGATACTTTCAAAGATTTTTAGTGTTATTTATCCTCAAAAACACTACTCTACCCCTCCCTCTCATGCCACACGGACTAAACCCTTGAAGCCCCATAATTCCCCCTTCCCTTTTAATAACTACTATGTTTTTCTATTCACCCAACCCTGGAAATCATGCTCTTCCATCTCAGGAGTTTTCTACTTTCCTGACTTCTACAGGTACTCTAATTTAAGCACACAAATTTAAAGGTTCAAACTGGTATCCATATGCGAAAGAAAACTTCGTCTAGATTGATTATTAGCAACTTCATCTATTTACCTGTAAATTTCATAATTTCATTTCTCTGTAGAGGTGACTAAAATTCTATTGTGTATATGTAACAATTTTTTTAAATTATATCTTTATAAGTTTTTGGGCATCTAGGTTATCTCCATTTCTCAACTATTTGTGAATATAGTAGCAGTGAACACTGATAAAGAAGAATCTCTATATTAGGATATAATGTTTTTTTAATATATGACTAATAGTTATATAGCTGACCCATGCAGTAGATCTATTTCTAGCTTTGAGAAGAACATCTGCACTGATTTATAAAGTGGCTGCATCACTATGGTCTCAATAGCAGGCTATCTTCGGAATGAAGACCACTGGTTGTGTCGTGTGATGCAGACTCATGGGATGTTTCACTGAAGTAGACTCATGTGATATTTTGCTGAAACAAGACTTCTGAGAGGACATGTGATGTTTGCAGAAAGGAGGACTCAACAGACCATGGTTACACACTTGCGCTGCTTGTCATGCAAATATTCCTTGTTCTTACCTCTTAGCTGATCTTCATTTCATGGGGAGAGGCATGACAGAGAACTCCTGATATTCCTGCTGGTTCTGGTCACTCCTATTGACTCATGCTGATTCAGTAGAGGCCTGGTTGTTTCTGCTTGCTCATGCTGTTGTTGCTAATTCCTCTTTAGTGAACTGGACTGTTGTTATTGTGACACTACTGAACTGGACTGCTGGAATCCTGACAACGGAAATTAGAATCATGCCAAAGAACTAATTCTAAACAGGTCCAGATTCTTCTGGGTCTGGTAAAGGTTTGAGATCCCTTATTAAAATAGGTTTTGAAAAATCTGAGCCTATAGAAAACTTTAAATAGTTTCTAGGCAGCTGCATTTCTAGTACTGTATCTCAGACGAATCCAGTAGCTCACCAATGTTCATTATTCTTTGCTTCTTGATTATGGAAGCAATGTGACCATCAAGCTCATATTTCTATAATGAACCACATCCATTCCTAATAAAAATAAAAGAAATGAAACTCTCACCAAAATTGCTTGTGTTAGGCATTGATCTTCATACTCAAAACGGGAATTTATACAAATATCATTACCAATGAGCCATTAATTTTCATCATTTTGAAGCTTACCCATAGGATCATTGAACTACCTTAGTATAATTTATGAGATCAGCTCAGAACCATTAGAAAATTCCATCACACCTCTCCCCTCCTGGAAGGGATAGGACAGAGAGCATTTAGATACCCCTCCCCTCCTGGAAGACCACTGTGGGTACCGACCATCTGCCACCCCTTATTACCTCATTCCCTAAGGACCAATCAGTTTAAAAGTCATACAGTTCTGCCAATCACATTGTACCTAACAGCTGCTGCTTGGTACAAAACTGGCCAAACAGGCTACCCTGTGGTAGCCACCTCTCCTTCGGGTGTGAGACGACCCCAATGCATTGGAACAATAAATTCCTCTTGCTTTTGTATCGATCCTGTCTCTGCCTTGTTCACTTGGGGGTCCCCGGTAAGCTAAGGCTCGGCTTGTCAGAGTCTTACATAATCATCTAACATTGTTTACACTGCCCAGAAGTAAACAGAGGAATGGACACATTCTCAGCCACAGCACCTCCTCATATCATCTTCATCCTTGTGCCTGACTGTCTCTATCCTCCCTTGGTGACCACAACCTGCCATCATCCATATCTGTTTTCCGTAAAGACCCAGTGATTTTTGTGTACTAACATTTATATTGTACTGCTCTCATATCCCAGAAGCTCAAAGTTTGATTTAATTTCAAGTTCTCAGGTGGTTTTCTCTATTTCTGATATATGCAATGTATCCATGCAGGATAACTACCTTAATATCTTTGACAATAAGATATACAGTGCATAGCTTTTGTAGGTATAATTACTCACTTCTAATTTTAGCCACATATACTTTAACTTAATATATCTATCTACATATCTACATCCTGAAGCTCAAATTCTCCAATGCATTTCAAGATTATATCCACTTAATGTTCAATTAGCATTCAGTATAGTATTAAGGTTTTAAGCTTTTCTTCTACACAAGTACTAATCAGGCCTAACCCTGTTTAACTTTGGAGATCAGACAAGATCAGACAAAATGAACATAAATCAGTACATACACAATTTGACAGTGAGTCTAGTCACAGGTATTGTGCTCACACATGGGTAAGCAACATTGGCCATCCCTAAGGAACTTCTTTGGAGTAACTCACACCCTAGGAATCTCCTTTACAATATTAGCACATTCAGTATAGAATCTGTACTTCTTGATTCTTCATCAAACTGTCCTTATTACATACTTCTCTTCCAGGAACACTTACATATCACATCAAGCACTGTCAAACTTTCCCTGGGAACACCCATTTGAAGCTATTCTTAGTATTTTCTGATGCTTCCTTTCTGAAACTCTTCTTATTCTTCCTACTAGTCTCATCTCAATTTATACTCTAGTCATTATAATGTGGATCCCCCAGTCTTTTCTGTTCCTATGCCAAAGCTCAGACAGCAGAAGAATATTTCTAATGGTAAACACACTAGTTAGTGCCTCCACAGTACCTCATTTACAGTCCTCATTTGTGTCCTCACAAAGATTGTCAGGCACAGAGCATTTGGAAGTTGATGCTTATCTTTGGGGGAGCACAGGACTATCTTCCAATATCTATTAACCAAAAGAATAGATCTAACTCTGACAACAAAGCATGACATTCAACTAGAATGTTTGGAGACCACAAGCAACACAGTTTCAATGTTTCTTATTCAATGTTTCAATGGCATATAAAAATGTATTTAGAGATCCCAAAATTTTGAGTCTTTGTTGCACAATATAGCCAAGGAAATATGGAAAGCATAGCTCAAGTTTCAGAGCATGCAGAGATTTTATTCCCTATCTACACCTAAAAATTAGTTTATCAACATGACTCAAAATGTTTGCTGTATACTACATATTGATATAGAAATTAACCTCAACTCACTCAGGTGTGTTCTGTAACTTAGCTACTGTGAATATTACTTTAATAAAACATGGCATGTATAAAAGAGAGAAATTAACCTAAAATATGAGCAAATGAATGCAAAATAGGCTACACAGATAATCAGAATCAAATCCCTCTTAAGCAAAATGTTAATGCTTCAGTCATATTACTAAAACTCAATAATTGCACCCCTTTATAGATAGGTAACAAGAGCACAAAACAATCCATATCTAGACTGGAAGAATTCACTGGAGACACTTCAAGTTTACTGAGTAACTAGACTTTATTGTCAAGAAAGAAAATAAATAATTAGAATGCTTTTCCCAAAGTAAAGCCCAGTATAATTATATGCTAGAGAAGAGCATAGATAAGAATTCTCTACACTCAAACCACTGGGAATAAATAATTAATTAAAGTTGTGTTTCTGACTACATTAAGCAAAAACTGTTTCTGAGCCCCTAGGTTCATACACTTGTTACTCCAATTTTATATATTCCCCAATGGTTTAGGAAGCAATTTGTTAAAGAAAACATTGAATTTTTCCCAAACAAAAATGCTGAAGGGAGGAGAATATTATCAAATTTATTCCCTCTCTAATGCATGTTTCCATTTTATAATTTATACAGGTAATAAATATGTTAAAGAGAGTAGTAGAGAATCTCAGTGGAGCATTCCTACACATAACCTGACTAGATACTGAGGCTTTTTACACACTTTAGTACAGATACAGACTGTGGGATATATGATGCTTAGTATCTGCTCACCTGCCAGATTTGTGATGCGAGGCCTATTACCATAATAACTGGAGAGTAAAAGGCCTTCGAACACTGTTTTGTTGGAATTATTGACCTTCCAATTCTTCTATGTCTAACAAATGCCCTATTTCTGTTAGTGTAATCCTATCATACATATAGGTAAATGAATAGATATTGAAGTGTTTCTCTGTAGAGAGTATCCTCTCCAGACAGGGATTCAAAATACATCACATTTAGAACATCAAATATTTTGCTGGATCTCAATACAGAAACAGTCATGTCAGTTGGGTTTGTGAAGTACTAAACAGTCAAGGTGTGATGATAAAAGCCATGAAAATGGATCACTCAAAGAAAACATGGCAGGAGTTATGCCAGCACCACACAGAGTTCCTAGGCAAATGCTATGACAGGAACTGTGTTTGTATCTATGAGAAGGTTATAAATCTTGAGCAGAAGTTCAATGATTCAAAAGAGTTGCACGTGGTGGTCTCCTACTGATCTGTAGAATGGTAGAACTTTGGTAAATGTAAGACCAATGAAAATCAATCCACAGTAACACCAAAATGCATTTTGTGCACTGGGCAGCAGTGGATTAATTTGGCTACAGAGAGATGAAGGAAGACACAACTAAACTTTTAGTATGTTAGGTGCTATCCTGCCCCAATAATATACAGAGCAGTTTTCTCCAGGAAAAAAACAAAATAACATTAATTGTTCCTGAGGGAAATGATGTATAGCAGAGCTGATGGTATGAAGAGTAAACATATTTTGGAGAAACTGAGAGCCTTTGGGGGGAAAGGTAGAAAGTGCAGCTCTTGGCCTTTTAGCAGATGTGTCTGCCTGATAGACAAGGAATGGCCCACTGTTATGGGAAATATGAAAAATAGAACAGGCATATTCCCAGGCTTGTGCTGGCAACTCTCTTCTCAGATGGTTGGGCCAGCTATGCACTGGCAGGCAATGGCTGGTCTGTTTTTCTCATGGAGACTCTGACTCAGAGCTCCACAATCTCTCTGCCCAGCATGCTAGGTTCCCACTGGCAGTTCACTACCTTGCCAGCCCCATGCTTCAATACCTCCAGGGCCTTTGTGGTGCGTGTTGGGCAAACCCATGATTCTCTCTGGAACCCAGCCAAGTCACTGTGAGAAGAAAATTATCACACAAACGTTAGTTCAGAAACAATGGTAACTCAATCTCTGGGTACAACAACTAAAACCTAATCTTGTTAACCTTATTAAAATCTGATTCCTTCAGTGGTGAATCCTTGTGGATCTTCCATGATACTGAGAAGCTCTAGCAGCTACATCTTGCCCTTGCACTATCCTTGTTCCCTATCCCCCCCCCCAACTCTCTCCGTCCAAAGCAGAAATCCCTCCTACTTGCCCAGTGATTGGCCCATTTATTCATTCAGAGAGATTCACAAGAAGCCATCTGAGTACATGACTCATTCCTTATTCCAGTCAACCCCTCCAGAATTAACATATAAATACAAGCAGCACAGAGCCATCCACAACAGCCCACCTCCACTGTTTCATAGATACTGGATCTATCCATGAGAACAGTAAATAAAGCAGATGAGGTTTTGTAGGAACACACCTTGCATGAGTGGAAAATGCACTCTACAAAGCACAAATGATTGAAGAGACTCAAAGTGCTAATGTATTCTCTGTTACACATAGGTAACAATAAGCAAAACACTAATTAACCACACAACAGCAAGGACATAAGTATGGTGCCATTGGCTTGATACAGGCTTCTAAATGTTTGGCATAACACTGTTAGAGTCCAATAGCATACTTACCAATTTTTATAGAATAGATTTATAATGTACATATGTTCTATACTGTTTTACTTGCTTGAATTTTTACAGCCTCATACTAACAAGTATCTCACCATTCACCTGTCTCAACATGTACATCAAATAGATAAAATTCCAAAGCAAGAGAATACTATGAATCTTGTGTTTTTCAAACAACATTACCCTGATATTAAAAGTGGCAAGGACACAACATCAACAATAACACACTAGAGCTATTTTTTTTTTTCAGGTGAAATTGGAGGTTATCATTTTAGGTTAGCCACTGTTAATCCAAAATGAACAAGAGCATTGAAAGATCACTGACCATGATCAATTGAGTAAGAATCTAGTATCTTACAGCTTATTCTATATCTTTGAATGGATTGATGTAGTACATTCACAGTAAATGAATAGACTCTTGAAAAAATTTGTGTGTGTGATACTGCTAACAGATATAAAGCAGCTTAGAAATGTCAACTTCTTTGTTAAAAATGTTAAGAAAACCTAAGAATAGAAGAATAATCCTATATTTATCTATTGGTTCTTTCAGCTCCATGTATCTTTGTTACAGACTGTGAGTCTGTTCTAGTTTGGTGTGCATACATCTAAGATAGTTTTTGCCTTCCTGTTTGATTGCTTTACATATTCTTATATAAACCCTTATATGCTTCTTTATTTCTAATAATTTCACTTTAATATATATCTTTATCAAATATTAAAATACTGATTTTTCTTCTTTAAATACTAATAAATGCATGATACATTTTCATTTCTATATTTTCATATTTCTATTTTTACTTAAATTTCAATTACAGAAAATTATGCTTTTAGGAATAACATTTCTTCTCTAGATTTCACTGTACCTTGGTCTCACTGACTCTCACAATTTGTTTGTTCTCTTCTGTTGCCTTCTTGTCCTTAAATAGGACAATGCATTCTTTTATATGATTTAATCAAAATCTATATATGATGGAAAATATACTATTGTATATTTATGTATTCCTTTGATCCATATTTGATTTTTTTTCATTGTGGACAGAACTGGTGATGCTCTCATCATCACATTCCTATTTCTACATTTGTGTTATATGTGAATACATTACATATATATATATATATATATATATATATATATATGTGTGTGTGTGTGTGTTTATATATTTATATGTTAACAATCTATATTATTTTCAATTTTTATTGGTTATTTTATATAGTTACATTTCAAATGCCATCCCTCTTCCCAGATTCCCTTCTGCCAACCCCCTATCCAAATCCCTCCTACTTGCTTCTATAAGGGTGATCCCCTTCCTACCCACCTGCTCCTGCCTCACCATCCTAGAATTCCCCTATGCTGGGGTATTAAGGCTTCACAGGACCAAGGGCCTCCCCTCTCAATGATGCCAGATAAGGCCTTCCTCTGCTACATATGCAGCTGGAGCCATGGGTCCCACCATGTTTATATTCTTTGGTTGGTGGTTTAGTCCCTGAGAACTCTTGGGGGTCTGGTTGGTTGATATTGTTGTTCTTCCTATGGGGATGCAAACCCTTTCAGCTCCTTCAATCCTTCACCTATCTCCTCCATTGTGGTTGCTGTGCTCAGTCCAATGGTTAGCTGCAAGCATCCACATCTGTATCTGTGAGGCTCTGGCAGACAGCTTTCCTCTCAGCTGACAGCTAGCTATATCAGGCTCCTGTCAGCAAGAATTTCTTGGTATCAGCAATAGTGACTGGATTTGGTGGCTAACTATGGGATGAATACCCAGTTGGACAATCACTCTGTGTTCCTTCCTTCAGACTCTGCTCTACTCTTTGTCCCTGTATTTCCTTTAGACAGGAACAATTCTGGTTTAAAATTTTTGAGAAGGGTGGGTGGCCCCATCCCTCAACCAGAGGCTATGCCTAACCTCTCTATATGGTTGCTACAGGTTCTCTTTCCCCTTTGTTAGATATTTCAGCTAATGTCATCTCTGATGGGTCCTGGGAGCCTTTTGCTTTCCTAGAGTCTGGGACTTTCTGTTGGCTACCCCCATTTCCCATTCCCCATTGCTACACACCTCTGTCAATTTCATGTCCCTCTGTATATTTCCCCCATCTTCTCACACAATCTATTTTTTCACATAAAAGGAAACACTTGACAATTGTCTTTTTCAATCTGGCTTATTTCTCTTAAGATAGTAATAAGCTTAATCTTTTCTAACAAATAGCATAATTTACTCTTCTTTGTGCCTAAATTTCACTTGTTTGTGTGTGTGTGTGTGTGTGTGTGTGTGTGCGCGCGCGCGCGCACGTGTGTGCATGTGTGTGTGTGTGTGTGTGTGTGTGTAAAATCTCCTTTTTTTTGTTTTTTATTTTTCTGATTATCTGTTGATATATGCTGTACTGGTAGACCTACATATGAGGGTTTTACTTCAGTTTCTGAAAAATATCTGTTAGAATTTCTATAATAGTTCTATCTGGTTATATTTCTATTTGCAATGCATAAGCATTCATTTTCTTCCATTTCTTGTCAAAATTTGTTTTCTTGAATATATCTATTCTGATTGTGTGAGATGATGTTTGAACACATTTTAATTTGCATTAAATTTATATTTTCCTGATGACAATATACATTGAACATTTCCAAGATATTCAATAGTGTACCTAGTTATGTCAAAATTCAGATCTCTCACACGATCTATGATCTCTTTATGAATTGAATCTGTCCGCGTCAAAGATACAGATTGAATTTCATTGTTCTATATGTGCATACACTTTCTATAGTAACATTTTTAATGTGTTTTATTTTATAATTTGTGTAGTTTTCTCAAATATTAAATAGGTGTCAATTTGTGGGGCTAGATTAGCACATTTAATGTCACTATGTGTGTGTATCATGTGTGTTTCCAGACTGTTGTTGCAACATTCACTAAAACCCTTTATGGTGGTCAGAAGACAACATGCAGCACAATTCTTCTCTCTGCACCTTTGGATCTCAGGAATCAATTCTGATAATCAGACATAGTGTCAACCTCCTTGACTATTTCATCTGTCCTACTTCAGAATCACCTCTTTGCATGTTTGCATGTTTGTTTGTGTGAGAAAGTCATGCTGTTTGTTACTGTTGGTCTTTAGTACAAATTAAAATCAAGAAATTTAATAACTCTTGCCTTATTCTATCCCCAGCACATTGTTTGGTATATTCAGAACTATTTTTTCTCTTCATATGACTTTTAAAATTGTTTACACAGAATATCCAAAGAATATCATTGGAATTTTGCCCACCAATAATATGACCTATTGACCTTATTCAGTTACATATCCGAGTTCACAATATTACTTCTTTCATGCCATGAGCATGCCTGGTTCTCTCCATATTCTAGGTTTTCTTCTGTCACTCTTTTCTATATCTTTTTATGTTGTAGTTGTTGCTGTCTTTCACCTCCTTGGAGAAGTTTGTTTCTGGTTATTATATAAAAATTTTAAAACCAATGTGAAAGGCTTTATTAATTTTTTGTTTTCTTTGTATCCAGTTATTCTTTACCAGGAAGGAAGTGCAAGTTAGTTATATATGCCACTTCACTACTAACAGTCTTTATCATGTGAAAGAGATTTTTTGGTCATGTCTTTAACATTTTTTCAGTATGAGAGAATGGCATCTGCCATGAGAGTTAATTACTTTTTCCATAGTTTCTTTTTGATCTGAATTCATCTGGCCCAGTCCCTTTCTTCTTTCTGAGAGTTCACTACTGTTTCAGTCCTATTGCTTTTCATTGATAAGTTTTTTTCTCTGTGTGCTAATTTTGGTATGTTCAACCATCAGCTGTTTCTAGCATTGATTAATGTTTTCAATGCATATCATAATTATCCAATGTTTCATTGTAATCTCTTGCAACCACGTGTTTCATCTATAATTTTATTAAATTGAGTGGTGATCTCTCTTGTTTTATTTAGATTGAGATTTGTCAATTTTTTTCATTTCTTTGAAAGAACCAAGACTTAATTCATTAGTTTTTATATAATTCCTTTAGTTTCCTTTTTTATTAATAATTTCTTCCCTGAAACCATTTATAAGCATAAATCCTTTTGAAGTCAGATTTGTTGTTTGTGTTTTTGAGATGTTGTGATATATCAATAACTTTGTGTTTGAGATCTCTGTGAATTTTCTATGTAAGCACTCATCTGTGTAAGCACTTGTCTATGTAAACTATGCTTTTGATTTGTGCTTGCTAAATCCCAAATGCTCTAAGAAACCTTGTTTCCATTCTCATATTATTCCAGAGTTTAAATATCATCTCCTTGGTTTGTCCAATGGCGTACTGTTTATTTTATACTGGGAGTACTTTTATAAAAGCTTTGGTTTTTTTCATAATCAATTAATGTTTTTATTAAATTGTGTGCTCTGATACCCTACAAGGCATTATTTTGTCTCCTTTATACTTAAGGGGTGTTTTATGACCTAAAGTGAGATCTTTGTTTATGTGATACTTCTTCAAGAAACAATAAACAATTGAATCCCAGATTTTCATCCAGTCAGCAAACTGCAGTTTTTTATTTTGTCTTGTGGAAATTTATTTTAATTTTTATGAAGCTTTCATCTTATGTGTAAACTTCTAATCAGAACTTCCACCTCAGGGTTCTTAAACAGATACATGAATCTTTAATTCCAAAGCTAAGATGCTTTACAGTTAGAATTACTGTTTACAAAGACATTTCTTGTGCAGTTTGTTAGACTGCTTTTCTACTTGGATGGATTGCTATTTGTTCTATCTTTTTCATGTTCATATGCAAGACATTTTGTTTTTAAGATGCAATCTGTATTTTATTTTATCCCTAGATGGTTTTTCTTCTGTCCTTATGAAGACAGATATTTACATGGGCTTTGATAGAGTTGATAGGGCAGTGCCAGCAAGTCTAAATCATGATGGGGAGTTTGTTCTTTTTTGGCTTCAAAGGATGCATTCATGACTACCTTAAAATGAATGGTACTATTTGTGCAGTAATGCAGTTTGACATGGCTTGGAAATCATATAAGCATCAAAGATACTAGTTTGGGATATCTCTCTGACAATAGTGAGCTATACAAGATTCTAAATGAAGACCTACAAGATTCCAAATGAAGACCTAAAAGATTACAAATCAAGACCTTCTTAAGGCTCTGTCCTTGGCTATGAACTGGGCACAGTTGGCATAACAAATTGCTAAATTTGCCAGTGGCCTTTTAAATGAGACCTACATTTTGTGAGACCATTGTTGTTTCCCCCTCATCCCCCCTCCTCCCTCTTGTAATATTAGAGCATGCAGTGGAAAGACTGGTTATTTTCTATTTCCTCCTTGTATTCTTTTCATGGAATCTATGTTTTCTTGTGTTCTCTTGGTAGAAATTCTTTTCATTTGCTTTGTTTCAAAGATTTATTTTAGCAACTTCTGCAATATTACTGTAGTAGTCATGGAAGGACTTATTTTGAGTTTCTCTTAAAATATTCTATTTCATTGATAAAATCAAAATTTGACTTCCTGAATAAAACCTTGTTGGTTGACAACTATTTACTTTCATTTTTTGTTATTTATATATTTAATATTTATATATTTAAAATTATTTATATTCAATATCTGGTATGTGTGTATTTATATTTTATATTATTTACATATTTTTATATTTAACATTAATATTTATATATTTAATATTCTGCTTTTTTTTCTTCAATGATTTCAAGGTGAGAGATCTGATATTATTCCAGTGTCTTTCCTTGATAAAAAACCTGACATATTTCTAATAATGTCTCTGTCATTTTTTCTTTTATGTCTCTATTATTTAAATTTTCCTATGGTATGATTTTCCTATAAAAGAGGTATATCTGGTGTCCACAGACAAGATGGATCCCCAGGTGGGGCAATCCCCAGATGGCCCTTCCTTCATTCTCTGTTATATTTTTAGTTCCTGTTCTTCCCTTGGACAGACACCCACCTGAGGATCTATCCTGTCTACATACACCACACACTGTTGCTGTTGCCAAGAGGCACTTGCTGACAGAAACCTGGTGTGGCTGCTCCTTGGGAGGTTTAGCCAGCAACTGACCAATGCAGATGTAGATGTTTGGAGCCAGCCTTCATACTGAGTTCAGGAACCCTGGTGGGGGAGTTGACAGAACTGAAGGAGCTGAGGGAAATTGCAACCCCATAGGAAGAACAACATCAGCTGGAAGGACCGCCCAGTCCTCCCAGGAACTAGAAAACCAACCGAAGAGTATACAGGGAGGAATCCCTGGCTCCATGTACATGAATAGCAGAGGATGGCCTTGTCTGAAATTGATGGGAAGGGAGACCCTTGGTCCTATGGAGGTTTGATGCCCCAGTGCATGGGAATGCTGGAGAGGGTGGTTGGGTTGGAGAGCACAGTTATAGAGGCAAAGGGGAGGGAAGAGAGGGAGCTTTCAAATGCAGGCTGAAATGAGGGGTACTCAAGAAGTTGGATATCATTTGAGATGTAAATGAATGGAATGATTAATAAAACAAAAAAATTAAAAAGGCATATCTGCCTGTCTTCTGCAAATGTAAGAAAATAGCTTGTGAAGGAAGGTTTTTTTACTGAAGATTCCTTTTCTCAAAGAGAACATGTGCAATCAGCACACATTAATTAGGAATATCATCTTAGAAGATGATGCCTAAAGTTCTTTATTTAGTTAGTGTGTAGTTGATTATTTGATGAGAATAAAATATAAAGATATAATCAGAGGTGACTCTTTTAAGAACAGTAGGCTGGTCAAGTTCCCATTGCTGTGACAAAC
>JADRCH010000156.1:4924985-5046995 GCA_019843965.1 Rhynchomys soricoides | reverse complement strand
CATCTAGGTGTCAGAAAAGAAAGAAACAAAAACAAAAACACACACAGAAATATGCTGCTGCTGCTGCTAATGACACATAGATGGAAAAGATAGTCAACAAAGACAGAGTTAAAGAGAGAAGACTGAGAGACAGATAGAAACACACAGAGAGAGACAGACAGACAGAGACAGAGTTGAGCATCTCCTTAGAGGTACACACAATGAAGCTTTCTTGTACTTGGTTTCATCTCATAAATCTCCCACCATCTCAGTGTAGATAAACGCTTGATCTCAAGCCATGAGCTCTTGGGAATGACTTAAAATGTAACCTGATGAACTCTAAACTTTACAATTTGGGCTTCCCATTTCCTGTTATTCTTCCTTTCTGAATTTTTCCTACTCCCTTTCTTATTCCCTCTTCCTTCCTCCTGACCTCCTTTCATTCAACCACCTTTTCACCTACCTCTTCCACCCAGACCCAGAATGAAGTCCCCAAAAGAAACCTCATAGCCTGTAGCCTGATATTTGGTCCCACATGTTGAGCAGATTTGGAAAGAGAAGAGCGATCACTTGCCACACCAGGCCCAACATATCTAGTCATGTAAATTTCCAAAGGCTATCCACTATTCTTCCTCAAGATCATTCAAGTTTAGTCCCGATAAATACAATTTTAAACAAGTCACCTGGGCAGACTAGCTCACATATCTATGTTACTGATCAGGTTAAACTTGTTTTCTTAAATGAGATGCCATACCCACATTCAACTCGGAGAAATTTGTTCAGGAGTCCATAAAGGCTACTGTACATAAAAGAAATTGTGTTCTACTGGAGAAATGTCTATAAGTCAGTACTTAGGAGACTCAGGGAACAATGAAAGAATCAAAAAAAAAAAAACTGGTAGACAAATCTGTAAACAAAATGGGTTATTTCAGTTGAGAAAGATGGTAAAGATAGTGACTTGTAGCAGGAGAAAGAACAGAACATCCAAGCATGCTTATAACAGGAAAAGGACCAAATCAAACAGAAATTCAAGTGGGCATACAGCCTGGAAATATGTTAGGATTCTTCCATCCTATTTGCTAATGGGCCACTAGACATCCAGGAAATATATAACCCTAATCCATATTAGCTCTCCTTCTGACAAGGACGAAGAAAATCCACATGGGTGTCTCTGAAAAAAAAAAAGAAACAAACAAACAAAGAAAGACGTGGTCTAAAACAAAGAAAGGATCCCGAGAAAGATGGTATCTAAAGCTTGCACCAAGAATATACAGCCTCTACTGTGATTGACCTAGGTGAATTTCTTTAAACTGCATTGAAGAAAATGAACCCAAGGGAAACAATGATGCTAAGTATAGAACAGAGGATTCTGGAATTTAAAGTTCCCCACAGATTACTTCATATCACTAATGGCCATTACACTAAGCAGCTAATTATTTGGAGATGAGTGACAATGGTGATCCAACTGGGAACCCTGCCATCCCCAATAAAATCAGCATACACAAGAATTCTTGAGGCCTGGTTCTGAGAATGCATAAAAGAAAAGAATAGGGAACTTCTTTTTTTTTTTTTTTTTTTTTTAATTCTTCTCTCATACAAAATATCCCTACTACAACCTTCCTCTCTCCGGTCCTCCTATCAACCCCCTACACCTAACCTCTCCCCCAAAATCAACTGTTCCTTTGATTCCCTTCAGAGAAGAGCAGGTCTACCAGGGATATCAAAAGAACATTGCATAATTAGGCTAGGCACAAACCACCAAATGAAGGCTGTACAAGGCAACCTATTAGGAGAAAAAGTGTCCCAAGAGCAAGCAAAAGAGCCATCAAAGCTCAGACTCTCACTGTAAGAAGTCCTACAAACAGCCCAAGCTAGAAATAATTTCTTTTTGATGGGGATTGCATTGAATCTGTAGATTGTTTTCAGCAAGATGGCCAGTTTTACTATATTAATTCAACCAAACCATGAGCATGGGAGATCTTTCCATCTTCTGAGGTCTTCTTTGATTTCTTTCTTCAGAGACTTGAAGTTCTTGTCATACAGACTTTTCACTTGCTTCATTAGAGTCACACCAAGGTATTTTATGTTATTTGTGACTATTGTGTAGGGTGTAATTACCCTAATTTCTTTCTCTGCCTGTTTATCCTTTACGTAGAGGAAGGATACTGATTTGTTTGGGTTAATTTTGTGTCCAGACCTTTGCTGAAGTTGTTTAACAGCTGTAAGAGATCTCTGGTGGAATTTCTGGGGTCACTTAAGTATACTATCGTCCAATTTGTATGCCTTTAACCTCTTTTTGTTGTCTAATTGATCAGTCTAGGACTACAAATACTATATTGAATAGATAGGAAGCGTGCGGGCAGCCTTGTCAAGTCCCTTATTTTAGTGGGATTGCTTCAAGTTTCTCTCTATTTCGCTTGAATTTGGTTACTGGCTTGCTGTCCATTGCGTTTACTATGTTTAGTTATTGGCCTTGAATTCCTGATCTTTACAAAATTTTACCATGAAGGGGTGTTGAATTTTGTCAAATGTATTCTCAGCATCTAATGAAATGATCATGTGGTTTGTTTCTTTGAGTTTGTTTATGTAGTGGATTACATTGATGGATTTCCATATATTGAACCATCTCTGCATCCCTTGGATGAAATCTGCTTGGTCATGGTGAGTGATCATTTTGAGGTGTTCTTGGATTTGGTTTGTGAGAATTTTATTGAGTATTTTTGCATCAATATTCATAAGGGAAATAGGTCTGAAGTTCTCTTTCTTTATTGGGTCTTTGTGTGGTTTAGGTATAAGCATAATTGTGGCTTCATAGCACAAATTGGATAGTGTTTGTTCTGTTTCTATTTTGTGGAATAGTTTGAAGAGTATTGGTATTAGGTCTTCTTTGAAGTTCTGATAGAATTCTGCACTAAACTCATCAAGTCCTGGGCTTTTTTTTTTTTTTCCATTGGGGAGAATTTTAATGACTGCTTCTATTTCTTTAGGAGTTTTGGGACTGTTTAGATGGTTTATCTGATGCTAATTTAACTTTAGTACATGATATCTGTCTAGTAAACAGTCTATATCATCCAGATTTTCCAGTTTTGTTGAGTATAGGCTTTTGAAGTAGGATCTGACAATTTTTTAAATTTCTTCAGTTTCTATTGTTATGTCTCCCTTTTTATTTCTCATTTTGTTAATATAGATACTATCTATGTGTCCTCTGGTTAGTCTGGCTAAAGGTTTATCTATCTTGTTGATGTTCTCAAAGAATCAGCTCCTGGGTTTGTTGATTCTTCATACAGTTCTTTTTGTTTCTACTTGGTTTATTTCAGTCCTTAGTTTGATTATTTCCTGCCTTTAATTTCTCTTGGGTGCATTTGCTTTGTTGTTGTTGTTGTTGTTGTTGTTGTTGTTGTTGTTGTAAAGCTTTCAGGTGTACTGTCAAACTTCTAGTGTAGTCTCTCTCCAGTTTCATTTTGGAGGCACTCAGAGCTATAAGTTTTCCTCTTAACACTGCTTTTATTATGTCCCATAAGTTTGAGTATGTTGTGCCTTCATTTTCATTAAATTCTAAAATGTCTTTAATTTCTTTCTTGACCAAGTTATCATTGCCTATGATGTTCAACTTTCAAGTATATGTGGGCTTTCTATCATTTTTGTTGTTCTTGAAGACCAGCTTTAGTCCATGATGATCTGATAGGATACATAAGATTATTTCAATCTTCTTGTATCCGTTGAGGCATGTTTTGTGACTGATTATATGGTCAGTTTTAGAGAAGATACCATGAGGTGCTGAGAAGAAGGTATATTCTTCTGTTTTAGAATGAAATTTTCTATAGATATCTGTTAAATCCTTTTGTCTAAAATATTCTATTAGTTTCACTGTGTCTCTCTTTAGTTTCTCTTTCTATGATCTCTCTATTGGTGAGAGTGTGATGTTGAAGTCTTCCCCTATAATTGTGTGAGATGCAATGCATGCTTTGAGCTTTAGTAAGGTATCTTTTATGAATGTGGGTGCCCTTTCATCTGGAACATAGATATTTGCAATTGAAAGTTTGCAATTAAAAAAATGTTGGAATATTTTTTTCTTTGACAAGTATGAAGTGTCTTTTTGTGTCTTTTTTGATAATTTTGGTTGAAAGTCGATTTTCTTCGATATTAGAATTGCTACTCCAGGTTGTTTCTTGGGACCATTTGCTTGGAAAATTTTTTCCAGCCTTTTACTCTGAGGTAGTTTCTGTCTTTTTCAAAGTTCATTTCCTGTATGCAGAAAAATGCTGGGTCCTGTTTACATATCGAGTCTGTTAGTATATGTCTTTTTATAAGGGAATTGAGTCTATTGTTGTTAAAAGATATTAAAGAAAAGTGATTGTTGTTTCCTGTTATTTTTGTTGTTAGTGGTGGAATTATGTTTCTGTGTTTATCTTCTTTGGGGTTTTTAAAAGATGATTACTTTCAAAATTCTAACTCAATTCTTCATAGTGTTTGAAAGAGCAATTTGAAAATTCATTTGCAATAACAAAAACCACAGGATACACAGGATAGCAAAATCTATTCTCAACAATAAAGGAACTTCTGGGGGAATCACCATCCCTGACCTCAATCTGTACTACAGAGCAGCAGTGATAAAAACTGCATTGTATTGGTACAGTGACAGGCAGTTAGATCAATGGAATAGAATTGAAGACCTAGAAATGAACCCACACACTTATGGTCAGTTGATCTATGACAGAGGAGCTAAAACCACCCAGTGGGAAAAAACAGCATTTTCAACAAATGGTGCTGGTTCAACTTGTGGAAGAATTGAACTGATCCATTCCTATCTCCCAGTACAAAGCTCAAGTTCAATTTACACAATAGAATACTATGCAACTATTAAAAACAATGACTTTATGAAACATACAGGCAAATAGAATGAACTGGAAAATATCTTCTTGAGTGAAGGAACTCAGTCACAAAAGAATGAACACAGTATGCACTCACTAATAAGTGTATATTAGTCCAAAAGTTTGGAATACCCAAGATTTAATTCACAGCAACCATTGGACTGAGCATGGGGTCCCAGATGGAGGAGTTGGAGAAGGAACTGAGGGAGCTGATGGAGTTTACAGCCCCATGGAGGGAGCAACAGTGTCAACTAGCCTGAATCCCTGTTACTCCAGGAGACTGGACCACCAACCAAAGAATACACATGGAGGGACCCAAGGTACAGGCCACATATGTGGCAGAGGAGGGCCTTGTTGGCTATCTGTGAGAGAAGAGGTCCTTGGGTCTGAGTGTGTTAGATTCCTCAGTCTAGGAGAAAGCTTGAGAGGGAAGACAGGAGTGGGTGGGTGGGTGGCGGAATACTCTTATAAAAGCAGGGGAAGGGGGAAGGGATAGGAGGTTTCCAAAGGGGAGACCTGGAGAGGTAAAACGTTTGATATGTAAAAAAAGAAAAAAAAAAGCAAACAAAGGTCAAATCCAAGTGGATTAAGGACCTCCACATAAAACCAGTTACACAGAAACTAATAGAAGAGAAAGTGGGGAATAGACTTGAACATATGGACACAGGGGAAAATTTCCTGAACAGAACACCAATGGATCATGCTCTAAAATCAACTATAGACAAATGGAATCTCATAAAACTAAAACACTTCTGTAAGGCAAAGGACACTGGCAACAAGAAAAAACAGCAACCTATAGATTGGGAAAAGATCTTTCTTTACCAAGCCTACATATGATAGAGGGCAATTATCCATTATATACAAAGAACTCAAAAGGCTAGACCCCAGAGAGTCACACAACCCTATTAAAAAATGGGGTACAGAGTTAAACAAAGAATTTTCAACTGAGGAATATCGAACTGCCGAGAAGCACCTTAAGAAATGTTCAACATCCTTAGTTATCAGAGAAGTGAAACTCAAAACAAACCTGAGATTCCACCTCACACCAGTCAGAATGGCTAAGATTAATACCTCAGGTGACAGCAGATGCTGTCAAGGATGTGGAGAAAGGGGAACATTCCTCCATTGTTGGTGGGATTGCAAGCTTGTACAACCACTCTGGAAATCAGTCTGGCAGTTCTTCAGAAAGTTGGATATAGTATTACCTGAGGACCAGTTATACCATTCCTGGGCATATACCCAAAAGATTCTCTAACATATAACAAGGACACATGCTTCACTATTTTCATAGCAGCCTTATTTATAACAGCCAGAAGCTGGAAAGAACCCAGATGTCCTTCAACAGAAGAATGGATACAGAAAATGTGGTACATTTATACAATGTAGTACTACTCGGCTATTAAAAACAATGGCTTCATAAAATTCTTATACAAATGAATGGAACTAGAAAATATGATCCTGAGTAAGGTAATCTAATCACAACAGAACACACATGGTATGCACTCACTGATTACTGGGTGTTAGCCCAAAATCTTGGAATACCCAAAACACTATTCACAGACCACATGAAGCTCAAGAAGTAGGAAGACAAATGTGTGGATGCTTCAGTCCTTCTTAGAAGGGGGAACAAAATACTCATGGGAGCAAATACGGAGGCAATGTGTGGAGCATTGACTGAAACAAAAGCCATCTAGAGACTGCCCACCTGGGGATCCATCCCATACACAGACTCCAAACCAAGACACTATTGAGGATAACAGGAAGTGGTTGCTGAAAGGAGCCTGATATAGCTGTCCCCTGAGAGGCTCTGCCAGAGCCTGACAAAGACAGAGGCGGATGCTTGGAGCCAACCATTGGACTAAGCAAAAAGTCCCCAATGGAGGAGTTAGAGAAAGGACTGAAGGAGCTGAAGGAGTTTGCAGCCCCATAGGAAGAACAACAGTATCAACCAATGAGACCCCTAAGAGCTCCCAGAGACTAAACCACCAACCAGAGTACACTTGGGGAGACCCATGGCTCCAGCCACACATGTAGCATAGGATGGCCTTGTCACGCATCAGTGAGAGGAGAGGCCCTTGGTATGGTGAAGTCTTGATGCCCCAGTGTAGGGGAATGCCAGGACGGAGAGGCAAGAGTCGATAGGTGGGTCGAGGAGCACCCTCATAGAAGCAGGTGGATGGGGGATGTGTTAAGATATTTCTGCAGAGGAAACCAGGAAAGGTGATAACATGTGAAGTGTAAACAAATAAAATAGCCAACAAAATTTACATATTTATATATGCAGATGACCCAGTGAAGACACAACCAAGCTCCACGATTGCTGCTTCAGTCTCTGAGAGTCCTTATGAGGCCTGTTTAGTCGATTCTGTGGGCCATGTTTTCCTGTTGCCCACAACCTCCCTAGCTCTTAAAATTCTTCCCTTCCTATTCTGAGGGGTGTGGTGAGCTCCACCTAATGTTTGGCTGTGCATTTCTACATGAAGAAGGATTCATTCTCAGGAGAGATAAGAAAAGTATAGACTGACATGATAGCTTGATCAGAGTTTCATTGAAGGTATAAATCAGCAGAAAACAGAGACGATACCAAAATGTCTGACAGAGAAATTCTGCCTAAAAGGTCTACCAGAACTGATATTTAAATGACGTATGGAGAAACTGAAATTCTGGGACTGAGCTCAAGCAGCTGCCAGAGAAGCACAGTGACCTCAAATCCCTGGAGCCATATCCCAGAGCAACATAGACTCACATGCCTCAGTCCAGATTGTGTGGCTGTGTCACCTAAACCAGATGCTTCAATGGAATCTATATCCTCACTAGAGGTTACAGTAGTAAAGATGATGGTAGTGGGATGATATTTAGGCCAGATGTGGCACTAAGTGGCCCAGACAAACACAACTAGGTTACCTCACTCCAGCCTGAGCAGGATCTTCTCCCTGGTACTGTCCAGCATTAATCTCAGTAGCAACATAGCTTTCTGCTCCTGACTCACTCATCATCAACTTGAATAATCACATTATCTCACAGCAGGCAAATAATCTCAACAACTCCTTCAGATAAATGATGTTCTACCAAAGTACCTTGGCCCTCCTCAGCTCTGTTCCAACCCCAAATTTTTTTCTAAGCAGCTTCAGCAACCTAGCTTACAGGATAGCCTCCCTCTACTTCCAATTACTTCACATTTATCCGTATACAAACTACTCACTAAATCCTGCCTCCACAAGGCTATCTGCAGCCGCCCAACATATTTGGTTTTCCTTCTATCAACACAAAGAGTATGCTACCTCCATCCAGCAATACCCACCTCTGTCACTGTCTCTCTGTCTCTGTCTGTCTCTGTATGTCTCTCTGTCTCTCTCTGTCTCTCTGACTCTCTCTGTCTCTCTCTGTCTCTCTGTCTCTGTCTCTGTCTCTCTATCTCTATCTCTATCTCTGTCTATCTCTATCTCTCTGTGGTAGCTTCCAGCATGGTCAACTACTGTCTTTCAACACACTTATTCAGAGCCCAAGATGCCTAGCCAGTGGGGTATGGCTTCCTATGGCATGCTTGGGGTTCAGCAGCCTTAGAACCAGGGTTTCCTGGCAACTAGAGTGGAACCTGTGGACTGTGAGGCCATTTGCAAGGCCTGAGGTTCAGTATCCTCCACTACTTTCTTACCAAGACCTACTGGTCAGTGACCTACAAAAGCTTTGTCTAGCCCCCCTCTCCAGCAGTCCATGCTTGTCCCTCATAGACAGTTGGTAGAAGCAGGCCTTCTAGCAAGGGCTGTACCCATGTTCAGTATGATCTTGCCAACTCAACAGAATTGTATGAGCCCTTATGTCATTTCTACAGCTTCCTGGCTCTGAGCAGTATCAAATACTTCAATCTGCCTTTCCCTGAAGCTCACCTTAGACAGCATAACACTACATTTTCTGGATGAAATCTATTGATCATATAATTGAGTTGCCTTATGGACCAATAGCATGCATACATACACACATACAAATCCATCCATGTCAGTGCATGTAAGTCAGTGCAAACACTACAGTATGCATCATCAGAGCCAGAAGCATGGAGACTTGTATAATCCTGACAGTGACCCTAGGCCAAAACACAAAGATGCTACAGCCCTGTCATATCTCTTAGTTTCCAGCACCCTCTTCAGTCACTATCCTGCCTGCACTGGTCAATCAACTACCTTTTCTCATATAATTCACTGAGCCTGGGGTTCCTGCACACGGTGCAAGGGGACAGAGTGAATTGAGGCAAGGAAACAGGAGCAAGACACTAAGATCTGCTTTGACTGATCTGGGGATAGCAAATGCTCTGCCAGAAAGAGGGCTGGAAGTTTCTGATCTTCCTGAAGGCATCACCTGTACAAAGGCAGAAATATTTTTCACCAAGCTGGCCATGTCTGGCACCAAGATCCAGTGATCTGTGCCACATTAACAAGCACAATTTTTTATTGTACATACAGATATTTGATGAGTATGTCCACTGTGAATTTTCTTTAATCTATTTCTAATGTATCAAATTCTAGAGTTTGGACTCTCTGTTTTAATGGCCTTATTGTATACTTGCTACAGAGAGGCTGTTTCTTCAAATACTATCTTATATTGAAGACCATAGTGTTAACTCTACACTCCTTCTCTCAATAAAGAAAGGGTGATTTAAAATGTCTAGTGGGTATCCCTTCTAGATAGTTTTGCTGGATCTATATAATACATATTGCCACAACAAATCTGTCTGAAAATTTTGATTTCAATTATGTGCCACTCTGAGGCCTTTGAAAAGCTTCCACACTGGAGAGAGTTCCTGGAATTCTAAAATTCCTTCTTATAATCTTCCATGACACAAAAATAATCTCAAAGAATGGAATCACTATTCATTTTCACCCCACACTATCCCCACAAGTTGGCATCATCTGTGTTGTAAGATGACAGACATAGTTGAATGGACAGAATGTTAAGTAAAGAGAATAGTATAAGATAATTTTTGTGTCTCTTTTTATTTTATGAGAAAGAACCATTACACTTAGGCATACATTGAAAAGTATAAAATTATAAGAAACCTGGAAATGGTTCATCAAATATCTCCATAAAAATTTACAGAGTTGCAGATGTCACCACTATAAAGTACACACATCAAGTGTTTGAGATAAAGGTCAATTGTAAATATATCAACACGCAGACAGTAAAACAATTTATAAACAGCAAAAAATTGACGTTCTTTGTCAGTTGCCTGCAAGGATGCCAGATCCGTCCATAAAGGGTAGTCATTATTTTTCTCCATTCCAGGATGAACCTAATGACCAAAAGGATAGTCAGACACTCAATATTATCATGAATGTATATATTTGACATCTTACCTTCTAAATATTAAATTATATTTAGGGAAATATTAGTAGTGTAAAATGTTGTTCAGAAACATGGATTTCTATAAATTTAGCACAGACTACTACAAATTTGTCATCTAAAAGCTAGATTGGAGATGCATGGACAGATTTTCTTACAATAAATTGATATCAGTTAAAGTATGATATTTTATGACTAGATAGAGGACCAGGAAATTGTCATCTGAGTGTAGATCTATTTATCCAAGGAACAGTGTAAGCACTGTTAACAGTTTTCTCACATAGAAGGTAGATAGGCCAGGGGTGAATGTGATTAGAGAAAATGAAATAATCAGAAACATATCACTTTGCTCAGAAAAGTTACTCTCCAAATGACTGTGAAGAACAGCTTCATTTTATGTTCATCATCATGGTGAGTCTGCATTTAAGATGGAATGCCTACATTGTGTCCATGAGAAGTGCTATGATTCAAAATTACTCATTTCCTACAGAAGTGACATCATTTATGAAGAAGAAAAGTAGAAGGCAAGAAGATTGCTCACCTTGCTAAGTATCATCATGATAGTCTCTAGAAGCTCTCTGTTTAGGGTCCTGATGGCTTTGGCTCTTATTAAAATTGCATCAGGGGCACCTTTCATACTGCGGAGTTCAGTCTCTAGGTGATACAGAGGTTTATTCCAGGCATTCACTATGCTGAGTATAATTTTCAGGAAGTCTTCAAGCTATTCATCATAAAGGAACAACCATATTAAGATAAATTAAATATATAGGAATTAGTTACATGTGGTTTTCTATTAGAAAGAATGACTAACACAACTACTCTTGTGGACAAAAGTGATATACAACTATACATTGCAACCATTCATTTATATTTTGCCAGAATGAAACAACTTATATAAAGAACTACATTTTGTAATGATTCATAATACTGATCATATACTGCTGTCCACATGAAATTCTACCACCTGTTCTGCATGTAAAATTTGCATATTTGACCATTTTGCTTGTTCACTGGCATGCTAAGCGTTGCACAGGACTCAGTAGGTTCCTACAGAACATGATTTAGGAAAGACAGATACCTCTAGACGAAAATATAAATCATTTAACTCAGATTCACTACAAATAAACTAGATTGATCACAGTCATACTAGATTATAACTAGGTTATTTTAGAATAATAATAGAAATATATACTAAAGGCAACCTGGTAGTGATAGATGTGATTTCTCTAGTCAATTTAGCTCCTTGCCTCTAGTGGAACCATCTATTTGTTGGCATGTATAAGGGGAAAACAATAGTACAAATGACTTTAATGATATAAAATGGTGATGGCATAGAGCTTGCTAGGAGCTTGGTGGCATGTGACTAAGAACGGGGGCTAGAATTGGATAAATAGCAGATGCCCATTCTCACTAATCATGAAAAAGTACCAATTATAGTCATCTTTTAAATACTCACTTTTATTACCTCAGGTAGCTTTTAGGAGGGTTTTTTGCAGTTCAAGTAACAAATAATCATACTCTGAACTGCCTAGTCCTGGAGTAGGTCTCCAGAAACATCTACATTCTCTGTTTCTTTAACCACTTTTCCTTCAACTGTTCTTATTATTTTCAAAATTACATATAATTAATTCATGAGGTGATAAGATATGGCATTGAATCAAAGGGAACAGGTCATAAAAATTAGAAATGCACTTGCTGGGATATGTAGACAGGATCATAAGACAGGGTATAGAAACTTTACATATAAATATAGGACTAATTTGAGCAGAAAAATTCACTAAGCCTCAGTCGAAAGTACAAAAGTCATGAAGTAAAGAAACAGAAAACTCAGAACCAGTAGAGTTGTGAGTATTAAGAAGTCTATGTAAGGGTCAGTAACGAGAATGTCACCAATGGGGAGACATAAGTGACAGATGATGAAAACAATTGTGTTTGTATGTCTTAAGAATAGATATAAGTGTTGTTTTTTTTAATCCAGGGATATCCAACTAAGTTAATAAGTAATAATTATTTATTGCATAATAATAAATAAAATCCAAATACTAAGACTTTTTGGGTGGCCTCTGGAATTTTATGGCTCTCTTCTAATATTACTTTTATCATTTGCTTTAACTTAAAATTCATCACCTATCTCACAGTTTTTTCTTTAATTGCTCACTCTTATCCCATTCCCCTATATGTTTAATTTCAATGTTTATAAGAACCTAAAAAATGGCAAAGAAAAGGTGTCCCTTCAGTTATTTATGTGAAAAACCTGGCTTAAGGACTCACTGAGATCTTTTTGGCTTCCTCCATAGTTTCTGGAATGCTGAGGGAAAATGTGTGGCAGCTGTTGAGAGTCTCGATCATATGCTTCTGGTCCTTAAGAAAACCCAATACCTAAAAATGATAAAATAGAAACTGAATTAGTTCGGTGTTGAGGATTGAGGAAATGAACCCATGATGAGCATATGGATTAATTCGATATCTCTCTAATTTTTTTCTTTTTACACATGAGCACTACGTAAAATATGAGATGGAGAAATTTGAAAAGTTACTCCTTTATGTATACTTTTCCTATTACATTTGTAATCTTAACTTGTTTTTCGCCAAATTATTTTTAACTTCTCAGCCTTTGTCCCGCTTTACGATGCTCTCTTGTTCTCACACCTCGGTAATTTTTGTTTGGAGGAAAAAACTGAAAAAATTAAAATTATATATGCAAAATGTTTCAAAGATAATCTGTTTATGATATGATTCCAATGCTATAGTATCTATTTACCTATATTTATTAATCTTTACTTTCTTTTTGTATAAAGCTATTCCTTTTACTAACACTGAACACTTACAACTTGTTTCATACTAAGTTAAACATAACATTCGAATAGAATTTTACTAATAGTAAGTATAAATGTGTTAATCTCTATTAAGAATTAGATAAGAAATACTTATCCATAAAACAATAAAAATCAATTAAAAACATAAAATAGAAATTAATGTTTACATACCCATTAATATAAACATAAATATTATATTAATTTAAATATAGTATTTAAAATACCTTTGATATAAAATTAATAAAAGCTATTTTGTGAAAGTTTAAAGAATTACTAAGAATGTTAAGAATTAAAGGGTATCAAAAAAATCTGAGGGGCTGGGTGTTTGTGGTACACATCTATAATCCCAGCACTTTGGAGGCAGAGGGCTGCAGATGTCTGTGAGTTTGAAGCCAGTCTGATTTACACTGTAAGTTCCAGGACGGCCATAATTACACAAAGAAAACCCTATCTAGAAAAAGTATCTCAGGATTAAAAAGACAATATAAACACATATTTATTTCAAATACAGACATTCTTGGAATGCTGTTGTTGTACTCTTCATTTTCATTTGCCCTTTACCTTGAACACACAATATATTACCACCAGTTGGAGAAAATTTAGTTTCAGTTCTAAACCAACCCTCAAACAAAAGAAACTATGGCTTCTGAAACCTATCAGCATTGACTCCTAGCAGCTGAGAGTTCATAAAATGCCATTAGCTTAGCGTCTTCTCCATGGCTGACATGGGGTCCTGTTCACATTTGTATTCCCTATGCATTAGAATGCAGTAAAATTTTATAGGAAAGCAGCAGTTCTCCACATGAGGAAGGACACTGGAGCTTGAGTCTTGATAAGGATGTCAGGGAGATAAGACTTCCACCCCACTATAATCCTTACACATGATTCATGAGGCTTTATAGTCTAATAACATTAAAATTATTGTTTTCCTTTCCTTTTCTGTTTTTCTTTTATCTCCTCTTCTTTTCCCTTCTCATCAATCAAAGATTTCCCAAAGGTGCCACCTTCTTGTTCTCTTTTTAATGAGTATGGTTTTCTTTAACTTGTGGGGGAATAGTCTTGAAATTGTTTTAAGGTTCTCCTTATACAAATTCCAGTGTAAATCATAGTATGAAGATTCTGGGTTGTTCTTTGTTTCTTTCTTTGCTTGCTTGTTTGTGTGGCTGGTTGGTTTTGATGAAGATAAAAATCAAAGAGATACTTACAATTTTTTTGAACATATTTGAGGAGAAGCCACTGGAGAACTGAAACAGCATGAAAGGATGAAAGGAAACTTGTCAGTAATCACAAAATGAGCAAGACTACTGCAAATGCAGAGACACATTCTCTGTCTCCATTATCTCCTCACTAACACTGCCTGACTTCAAACAGATAACATACAACCATTGGAAAGTGATAAACCATGTCCCTTGTAAAACTGCCCTCTAGAAAAATTTTATACAATGACCCCTGGTATTGAGAAGTATCTAAGAGTCTTTATATTATTTTTATATTTCCTCACTGGCACCAGCACACTTTGTATTTGTTCTATGCATTCTATGCAAGTCACTATACTCCACTTCTCTTCTATGGGATGGCTGCCAATTGAAGATGTCAATGAAGACCAACCTCCTGCAAATAAAATAAGGAAATCAAATCTCCTTCTGAGACATAACTGTTGGGTGTGATGCCACACATGTCAATTTAAGAGTAATTTATTTTAAGAAAAATACCATGTTACTGGAGGACAATTTTGTAAGTAACTGGATTATTTGAAATTCTTTGTAATTTCACAAAACTGCCCCCATTCTCCTTGTCCTATTTTCAGTAGCTTGCACTTTCTCATTTTTATGAAACTTGTTAGAAATATGGTTTGGATCTCTTCTGTAATATACTAGATATTCTGAAATATACTAGAATCATTGGCTGAAGACACCAAAAGTAAGTGAGATACTTACAAATATTATGCGCATTTCCATAGTAAGAGTAGTGGTGTCATGTGACAGTTTAATGGCATGATCAAACAGGTCTTTGAGGTACACCTCACCATAATCTTCCTTATTGTGGTGAATGGCAACAGAAGTCACATCCTTCCACTGGAGTAGGTTTGTCATCAACAACAGTGGGAGTATTCCTACTGTATAGAAACACAAGTTACACTGGACTACCCATCTCAGGTATTCAGTGGTAATATTTCCTTGGTTATCAAAAAATTTTTATCTCTTGCATTGCCTGCTACCATCTGGTCTGTCACTGTACAGCTGTGAATACACAACTTCTAATAAAAAACTTCAATTAAGTAATTACATTCACACAGATATATGGTTTCTGAACTTGAAGACATTATCTAGCTGTGGATTATCAGAACTTATTCTGAAATTTTGAACCTTAAATTATGGAGTGTTTTTAAGTCATTCTCTGGACAGATTAGTGTATTGAGAATTTTTGCCAATCTTAAGTAGTCATTGTCTCCCAGACACCCTTGTTACTAAATAGGCAATATTTGCCTCATTACAAGAACAGCACACTACCATTTCAACTTCATTCCTGGCAAGAATGAAGACATGCTTGCCTGTTGTTCAATGCTGAGGTTGAAGAGAGTTCTGTCATGGAAAGGATTATGTAGCCTTGTGTTGCTTGGTCACAATAATACACACATTCATTTGCCATTCTACCAAAAGATTCAGATTATTTTCTTAATGACTTTGAGGTTTACAATAACTCTGTAGGTAGACTGGGCCAGTGTAATATCATTAAACTATATTGACAAAAGAGGACACTTATGTAATTAAGTGATTTTTCTTAAGTCTTACTCTTAGTTGGTGTGGAAGAAAAATGCCAGTACTATAGACTTTGTACCCCACAGTAGGATATCTTAACCACATTGGGTTTTCATATAGATTATGGTGGCAGAAATGATGCCCATAATTGAATATAAATATCACCAGGCACTGTTATTTATAAGTCCAATCTTTACTTTTGATCACATGACCCAGTAGACTATATGTTTGTTGACTTCCATTGCTCTATCAAAATCTTCCTTTCCTTTTTATAATGATTGATGTTGGTTTCATCATTAATTTTATTTCACAGATGGATAAAATCAGAACTGTAACATATCAGTAATTTACACACTCAGCAAGATGAGCCAGCAAATGTCTCAGCATGAACAATCCATCCTCCTTTAGTGCTAGAAAGCTGAAAAAATTTCTCTGTTCCATTAAACTTTTAATGAATGTAACTGGAAATGTGTAACATATAATTGGAACAAAATTGCCAAAGCAATATAGATCCACACCTTTTAGGTATGTCTATTACGTTTCCAGAATTGAAGATAAGTTTAGATTCACTCATGTCATGTAACTCGTAGTAGATACCCAGAAACAAGAATATGTTACTTTCTTCTACAGTAGTTATATATTGAACCAATCAACTTCTCTGTTATCATTACAGTTAAACATCAGTATCTTCAATTTTGACTTTTGAGGTGGATCAGTCCACATTCTGGAATTCTCCTGGTTGTACATTGTTGACAACACACATTGATGGTCTCTACCATTAGACTCAGGTACTAGCCCTCTTTTTATTAGATCAACTAATGAAAAAAATGTATCTAGACATTGCTGTCTATTTCCAGAATAAAAAGGCTTCCCTTTCAGAACCACTGATGTAAGAGCATACTGTACAGTTGCCTTCTAGAGTAAGGCTTAAAAAGTACTTCTCAGTAACATCTGGCTTTACTTTTGTGAGTTAGATGTAAATAAAGGTCCATTCACTTAATGTGTAAGAATAATATCACCAGAGAAGCAAGTTGCCCAAAAAAGCTTTTCAACATAGTGCAATGTTTAAGCTTACTTAAAGAGGGTCAGAATTACTTACAGAAGGATGACTGAGTCAAAGACAGCAGCATCTCTAATGAGTCCAGCCACAGCTAGCCTGTTGATTCTGGAAGTCTGCTCCACAGTAGTTCTGTTTTAATTTTCCACCTCTACATATTGCAGTATACCATGCCCAAGGCCATAAGCTGCTAGGGGGCAGGAGGAAGTACACACCTGCAGTTTCAGTGATGGCTCCATATTTATTTTGCCTCAATGATGTCAAAAGTACCACAACAATGGTGACTAAGGTGATCACTTATGCATGCTTTGGCTTATTTCAAGCCCAAGACCAGGTTCCAAATTAAATTATGAATAAACAGAGTCATCTCTACCCCATGAAAATTGGTCAGAATTTCATTACCTAGGAAAACAGCCATGTCTTTCCTTTTGGTCTTAAGTATTTTGGTGACCACTTCTGAAATATTTACTGAATCTTGGATAAGATGACATAATTTTTAATTAATTCGAAGCATTGGAACACAAGGCCAAAGTTAGAATCACATATGATGAGCAGTTTAAGTCTTATGTGTCTCAGCAGATACTCATGGGACAACTCAAATTTTTGCTATTATATTCTAGGCTTGTAAGCAAAACACAGGGTTCAAATTCAGATGTTTTGAAGGCCTTTAGGTAGCAAGTCATAGTCATGCCCTCAAACACTATCAAATAATTTCTGATGACTGCCTAAGATATGACTACTATAGACCTTGAACAAGGCTTACTGTAACAACCAGATTCTGCCCATGAATCTTTGCTTAAATCTAACTTAGAGGTATTTGGTGACACCTACAAGGATTGTGATACCATTAGATGAGCTGATACATCTGGCTTGGCTTGGTAATTACCTTAACTTGGGCTAAATTAACATCTCTTAGTGACAGTTCTTAGCAGTAACCACCTATTGTCAGGCACTTTACAAGACAAAACAACACTATGTTATCTTCTATTGAACAAGATTTCTTGTCATGAACCCAGAGTATGTGACTTCTTATTCCATAGGCTCTTATTTGGGTACTGTTTATATCTAATACACTGTTATATTTATTACACAGGTGGCCACTGGAACCTCAACATTGAACAGCTCATAAGAAGTCTATGAGAAGCTCTAGGGTCTGAAGAAGAGTTCATGTAAATAAAGAAGAGGTACAATGTGTAGTTTCCTGGTAGTGTGTAGGATTCTATGCCTTTGATGACTACCAGACCAATGAAAAGCAATTTATGATAAATGAAAAACAATCTTTGGATCACTTGGCCTAGTTGGATGTACTATGAAATGGGGTCATGAAGATATATAGGGGTCACCTCCTATGTTAATTATCCTGTGCAGATATTATGTAATACACTTTTCTTAAGTAAAATGTTTTACACTATGGACAAATCTGTTTTCAATCATGGTGTGTACCAGAATTGGAAAAGGCCTGCCTGGATATGACAAGTAAGTTGAACTCATTAATCTAGAGAAAAGGAGAGTATTTTTGATAGAAATATTTCACCTGATCCAGAACTCTTTCCACAGACAGATGTGACCAATGAAAAGGCAGTGGCCAAAGGGATTTCTAGAGGCAATCAAACCAGGATTTTTCTTAACAAGCAAGCTGGGGTGGCAGGTGTGAGTTGGCCTTTCCCCTACTCACCTGGACTGGCCTCATCAACCTGAGTTCCTTCCAAGTTACCTATTCTTTGGTGTACTGGAAGGTCCCCCACAAAGAAAATGTTCCTAGGAAAGACAACGTCTTACGGAGACATAAATGTGTCTGTATCTCCCATTGAATCTGCTCTGTCCAACTTGATATTTGAAGGAAACAACTAAAATAAACCATAGAGTAATTCATTTTAAAGTTGCATCTTGGTTTTTTTTTTCAAAGATTTCAAAGATTTCATTTTAATTTTAACAATTATATGCATGTCTGTATCTGTTTGAGTGTGGGTTTGTGCACACAAGTGATTCCACATGAAGGCCAGAATAAGGTGTCTTATTTACCAAAGCTAGATCTGTAGTCAACTATGAGACACCCTGCACAGATGCTGGAATCAAATTAATTTTCTTCGCAAGAACACTGTATACTCTTAAACCACTGATCCATCTCTCCTTACATTTGTTTTGTTGTTGTTGTTCTGTTCTGTTTTGTTTGGTTTTTTTATTTCTTGAGGATTTATTAATGTTTTACTAGAAGAAAGCTATGTCACTTCCTCTTCCATTCCTTCTTCTAGTCCCACCAATCACCCTTCCTTGAACCCTTTCTATGTCACCCCCCACTGTTAAGTAGACAGTCTCTTATTTTATTATATTTCTTTCACACATATATATTTATGTGTGTATATATATATATATATATATATATATATATATATGCAAAATTAGAAACCAATGAGTTTATTTTTGTTCTTTGTATGACTATAGTTTTAAAGCTGACCACTCTTCATTGAACAATCAGTAAGAGGGCTCATCCCTGGGAAAGGCTAAGGTTTTTCCAAGCAGTCAATGTTTGCCTGTGGTTCTTTATCTAGCGGTGATGCTCTGTGGATTTCCCCTTTCATATTAAGATGCCCATTGCTGTTCTACTCTTGTTGATGTAGTCATTTTTAGGATAGAGTGGTTGACAGCAACTTTGTGATGTTCTTGTTCTTTCAATTTTTCTGTCCCCTCTTCTGTGATGTTCCCTATGCCTTGAACACAGATATTGTGAGATTTATGTAGGTTTATGAGAGCTGGGATCCTTATGGTTCTTTGATCTCTGCATTGTGTCCAGTTTTGGTTTCCAGTGATGGTATCCATTTGTTGAAAAATAAAACTACTTTGATGAGGGTTGCTAATTACACTTACCTGTGGGTTAAAATGTAAGATTTACAATGTAGTAAGGAATTATTCTGGTCTAAAATATGAAGGAAGTAGTTTTTTCCTAAGATCCATGACCTTCCTAGCACAGAGAAGGTTGGGTTTTTAGTACAAGGAATGATTTTTTCCTTGTTGAGTGGACCTTATGTCAAATTAGAAAAATTACTTTCAACATGTGAGTGCCACTTATAGTACCTTTATGCATATCTTGCCTTGCTGGTAATTGTTATAGTTCATAGGTGTTGCAGTTGGGAAGGACTGTTTAATTGTTTTCCCTCTCTTGGCATCTTGCAAAGTATTTTCTGGAGCCATGGAAAGTAAACCACAGGAAAGAGGCTTTAAGGTTAGATCCAACTTGAATCATCTGAGTTGTGTGTCTTAAGCATTTGGTGTACTTCTTAATAAGAGTTCCCATTACCTCTGAGAAACAAGCAAGGGCTATACTGTCAAGCTACATTGTTTTAGGAGTCTCTTGCACTTACATGACTTCTAAAGCTTTCCCATGTCTGATAGTGGGACTTTTGTTAGGTTATTGTTGTTTGTGGGAAACATCCTCAGCCCAAGTACTTTAATTTCCTTTAAAATGTATATGTATGTGAATAGGGCAGGGCATGCATATATTTTTATATGCACATGCACTGAAGTATATTGTGCTTAAGTAAGGTAAATATAAAATGATTCCTTGATGCTTTGTTTAACAACCTTGGTGGATTTTTGTCCCTCCTTCTCCTATATTGATTCATTCATCTTTTCCATTTGGAGTCCCTTCATGTTTCACAATTTATATCATCTATATCTTGTGATTTCTCATCCAAGCCTTGCCACCTAACACTCACACCTATGGTCCCTTCATACGTTCTTCACTCCCATGCTTACTTCATTTTGGAGACTCACACTGAGGAACTGTAAATGACAGTGTAAATGTGACATTTGTCTTTCTGAGTTGAGGTTACTTTATTCAATATCAAGTTTTCTAGGTCCATCTATTTCTTTGAAAACTTCATGATTTGTTTAGATCAGAATATCACTTCATTGTATATCAGTACCACATTTTTCTGATCTATTCATCAATTAAAGAACGTGTATATTATTTCCACTTTCAAGCTACTTTCAACACACTAGGAGCAAAGCTTTTATTGTTGCTGTCTTTTAATCCTACAAAGTACCAAATTTCAATATTAGCTCATAATTACTGGAGTATTATCATTGACTTTTAAGGATCTTGACCATCCTATTACAATTGTTCATTATGCCATGCTAATATCTATCTATTGTGATCTCATAGAATCACACAATTGAAATCACCTAGAAAAACAAATGAAGCAGGTGAGAATTTAGCAAAACAACATTTATGAGATGGAAAAGCATATTTGAATGCAGGAAGTTATTGATATTCTATGTTCAAGAATGTTCTCCTTTGTACTAAGATTGTATTTAATTGCTAGTACAAAATGAAGTACCAGAAGGGCTACAGGATAGAAAAATATATACATGTGAGATGGCAGATATTTTTCCAGAGTCTCATAGTTTTGTTGACTTTGACATGATGTTCAAAAGGTTTAGCTGGACACTAGCTAGTTGCTGTTTAGAATTCCATACATGTATATAATGTTTCCATTTACTCCACTCCCTTCCAATACTTCTTGTAATCCCCACCAGTACTTTCCTTTCCCAACTTCATGTATACTTTTATAAACCATCTAAGTATATTTATATTTACAGTATATTCAATAGTATATAGACATCCACTGGGCCATGAGCTATCAACATTTCTTAAGGGTGGCATGATATTCTTTAAGAAATCTTAATCTTCTTCCCCAATCAGCAATTGATTATAAACAATTCCTTAGCCTGGATGAGACTTTATGAGCTGGAATTTTGACTGAATTGATCATGTACAGATTCTGTGCATTCAGTGACAACTGCAAGTGCAAAGTCCCTTCTATGTCTCTAAAATTCTATTTTGCATCAGTATACCTTTATTTCTGTTTCCTATAACCAATCTCCCTCTCTTCCATGTTGACCTTTGAATAGCAGGAGTAAATAACATGTGATGGGTAGTCCATTTAAGGCTCAGTGGCTCAGTCTCTGAGTTTTGATCACTTTTTAGTCTCTACATTAATAACAATCTAGTACAAGAAGATTCTTCTATGATAAGACTTGATAGATGTACTAATCTATTTTGAAGGCAGATTAATACTATGAAAGTAAGTAAGTAAGTAGGATAGTCACTGTATTTTCTCTGTTGGGGCCTATGGCCAGCTGAGTCTTGCATTTTTCACCCAGTTACTGGACATTAGTTTTGTCTTTTGGAGAAGGCCTTTACTCAATTCAGAAAATAATTGGCTAATTCCTATGACATTTCTGGTACTATTTCAACCATGATCTCATCTTTGCAGGCCAGTAGTTATTGTAGCTTATAAGAACCACAGCTGGAAAGATGGTTGATATGTTTTCTTCACCAGTACCATTCATAATACCTTCTGACACTGAAATCTATGCAGCAGGATGGAATATCTAGACCAATTAATCATTATTTGTCCATACTCTATTACTAAAATGAGTGACATCTTCTTAAGCAATAGTTTCTTACAATTGAGTTATTTAAGATAACAAGAGTGCCAGGCAATGGTGGTGAACGCCTTTAATCCAAGCACTTGGGAGGCAGAGGCAGGTGGATTTCTGGGTTCAAGGCCAGCCTGGTCTACAGAGTGAGTACCAGGACATCCAGGGCTACAGAGAGAAACCCTGTCTAGAAAAAAAAAAAAGATAACAAGAGTAAGGATAATGTGGTCTAGTCATTTATGAGACTTCTGTTGGACCACATTAGACAAGTAAAGGGAGGGAAGCACATCTGACATTGGAACGATTCCTACCAAATGAGAAATCTTATACCACATTAATAGGTTGAGTGTCAACATCTAGAAATTTCATCAATGAACTGTACCCTCAATATTATAGTGTTCTAGAAACATTTGTGTTTATTTGACCCTTTGTCAAATTTTCTTAAGAAATTCTGTTTCTCTGCCATCTCAAATGTCTTTAAGTTCCTCTTTCTGTGATCTTACTGCATTTTGGTTTTCTAAGTCACCATATTTCAATTATTTTCATACTGTACAGGTCCATTTTTAACATCAGTCACTGTAACACAGACTCATTGGGGCTTTCATGTTCTTATCATGTAGTAATACAAAAGAAGAGAGAGTCTAAAGAAATGCATGAGTCTTTCCACTCTAACCACACCTCCCATAGTATGTACATTTACATGTTCCCAATTTCAGTTTCTGTACCAGAAGCAGAGAATTTAGGAATAGATGCTAACCTACAATTAAATATTTGGCAGCTTTCTTATCTTTACTTACTTCAGAATAGACTAGGAGTAAAATGTTAGCCATGCCTGAAATTAAGCTAGAATTAAAAAGCTACAAATTGGTTATTTATCATGCATATAACACAATTATAGAAGTTATTAAATATTTACTTGGATATTTATTTTTAAATATAACAGAAGCAGTACCCCATCCATGATTCAAGTCTTAGAGTCTCCAGATGATATATGTTTTATTCCAACTTATTGCATAGTTACCCAAGAAGACTTTCAATGTTTGTTGTCACTGAAATATGGAGTTAGACACAAGCCAGGACAAATGAATATAAAACTAGACTATATGAAAATAAAGGGAGTGTTCTGTTAAGCAAACTGAATGTTCCTGTTACACAATCAAAAGACAGTATGCCAAAGCACTGTGTTTTAAAAGGTATACTAAGTACACAAAGCAATATATATCTAGACTGTAAGTGTTCGTGAAGACCTCTACAATGAATGAAAGTTAAAAACCAAGCTATTATTGGTAAGTAATAAAGTAAATAATTAGAATGTTCTTTCAAAAGCCCCCTTTCTCTACAAATTCTTCTTTATATAATTCAGCATGTGAGTGTGATTGAACTATAGTAAAACAACCCACCAAATCGGATTCCATTCATTTTAACTATAGTGAAAAGTTAATCAATTGTATCCTTCTGGATATATTAATACCAAGCTACTACTTGACACATAAGTCAATAGGTTTCTGCCTCAGTTTTTTACTTTCAAAGATTTGAGGATAATTTCATAAAGAAAATAGATTGGCTTGATTTAACCTGGACAAAAATTGTAGAGGCAGGAAGAAAATTTTACAAGTTTATCCTGTCAAGAGTCATTGTTACTCTCTTATCATTCATTCAAAGCCATATATACGAACTGTATCATTTATAGCCAAGGATGTTTCAGAAATTCAGTGGTATAATCCTGAGATCAAGGAAACCAGTGACCCAGGTTATCTGTATTCTCTATTACAGATACAAGTATTAAAGGATATGAGATCTTCACAAATTTTAGGGCTGGCAAGTAAGGACAATTGGTCCATTTCTTTGATAGTTGGAGAAAGAAGACTTCTCAACACTCCTTGAAGGATTATTGACTTCCAAATTCCTGAATGGCTGACAGAGATACTAATATTGTAATTGTAAACCTAGCAGATGGATAGGTAAACGGTGGGACTTCAGTATTTCGCTTTAGAGTACCATTTTTCCAGCCAGGGCTTCAGCATAGAATATATATATATATATCACGGGGCATTGTTCTGGAACTCACTGACAGAGACTGTCCTATAACTTGGGATCAAGAAGTTCTCAGACAGTCAAGATGAGTTGAAAAATGGAAAAATAGTAAATGGGTATTGCCAATGAAAGTACATAAAAAATTATGATGACCTCGAGACAGATTCTTTTGGTAAATTTGAGGTGTGCCTGGGAATGTTCCTATGCCTCTGGGAGGCTTGAGTTTCCAACAAGATATCATTGATTGTTTAATGAGGTAAAAATTAGGATCCTATGCCAATTTTTAAAACTCTGGTATGCTGGTGAATACAAGACCAACAATAATCAATCCATAAGAAGCCTCAAATACAACTGAAGCATGGAGCAGCAGTCAATGAATGTGGATAGAGACATACAGATTTAAATATTTTACTAGCTCTTAAGTTTGCTGTACATCCTGTCCAGATAATATGCTGTGACCTTTTCTCTGACTAAATATGTGACAGAGGAGGATGTGCTCCCAGGACTCATGGTATACACCAGAGTTGGAGAGTTTTGCCTGATGACTCAAGGGTAAGGGGAACATATCTGTTTGAGGAAATGACAGCTTTGGGGATCTGGAAAAGTTTTGTGCATCCCTAGGCCCTTTAGGCAGACAGAGATATGGGAGAAACAGTGGCAGACAGACATCCCAGAGGCAACTAGAACAAGGAAGCATTCTGGAAAAATAACCAAGACACCAGGTGACAATGGGATTGTTCTTCAACCATGAAAAATGTGAACTCATCCCAAATTACCTATTTCCTTGACCATTGGAAGCAGGCCCACATATGAATACCCCAGGAGTCCTTGAGAATGACAGAATAGTACAGAGAGCTACAAATGGTAATGATTCTCCTGAGACTTGCTCTATGAATATTTATCTTTGAAGAAAATTATTGCAACAAACCATAAAATCTTTTAAAAAAATGTTTGAGGTTGTTCACTTTTTAAACATTTTTTATATAACATAATTACATCAATCTCTCCTCCATTTCTTCCTCTCAAACTCTCGCATATACCACTGCCACTCACACCTTGATTTTTTCTAAAATTCATAGCTTCTTTTTCATTCTCTCCTCTCTCTCTCTCTCTCTCTCTCTCTCTCTCTCTCTCTCTCTCACACACACACACACACACACACAACCTCCCATCTCATATATTACATGTGTTTACATGCTTTCAAGGCTGAACATTTAGTATTAGATAACAAATTGGTGTGCTCTTCACTGATAAAGACTATTTCTTCTGCTCTCAGAATTTCTTCATCACTGGTAGTTTTTTGTCTAGGCTTGGGATCTCACAAATTTTCCCCAATCCATATTAGCATATCTATTGATGTCTTCCTTACTCAGGTGATATTTAAGCAGCCATATTGGAGATATTTCAGGGGCATAGCCTCTCTGAAATTCTTAGATGACACAAACTCACAACAAACAACCTAGTTCTTTCACTCTTAAAATTCTGCTCTCTCTTCTACAATGATCCCAAAGCCTTAAATATTAGGGTTGTGCTATAGGTGCATCTATTGAGATTAGGATCCATAATTCTCTGCTTTGATCAATTATAATTTTCTGTATGTTCTCTACCTATTACCAAGAGACATTTCCTTGATGATGAGTGAGAACTAGTATTATATGTGAGTTCACGAATAAAAACATTTAGAATGAAGTTACAAATTATATTATTACTTTTTGACCATGCACTCTAACTTCTGCATAATGGATCTTTGGAAAGAAATAAGTGAAACAAACCTTGGGAACTTGTCTTTTTATTAGTAGTCAATAAAAATAAAGAATGGCAGATGTTGAATCCCAGCATCAACTCATGATTGTATAAAATCAGTAGCATGAACTTTGATGATTTTAAAGGAACTCCGTCTGTTAATGTGTTTACCTTTATACTAAGTTCAAGAAACAAAGTAACCACAGCTCAGCACAAGGACAGTGCATATGAAATAAGTCTATGGGATAGACTACTGTGGTTTTGCCTTGGCATTGAGATGGCATTTCAAATGTTTGATAGAATGTCTTTATCTAAGAATAGAGACATAATTTGCCCACCCATTTTTGGAAAATAAGTTTATAATATAGATATATTCTATATATTATTAATTTGTCACTATAAATTTTTAAGAATTTCAAATGAGTACTGTTTCATTTCATTCCTCCCCCCTGTTCTCATCTATCTTACACCTCCTGAGTCCTCTTCTCCATCTGAAATTCATGACCTCATACTCTTGAATTATTATTGTTATGCATACATACATATAAATAAATATATATGCACCACATGAATCTATTTAGTGTTGTTTGTGTGTATATGTGTTTGACAAAGAACACTTGGTACTGGAAAGCCAATTTTAGATATCCTTCATGGCAGAGTGACTCTTCCTGTCTTAACAGTCATTAATTACCTATAGTTCATCACCTTGTGGAGGGCTTTCTGAGATTTATTATATGTACAGTGACACTTCCACCTGTCTTTCATTGTTTAAGCCTAGGCAACTGTATTGGTGAGTTTTCATAGATGCATTTTCCATGTCACACATAGAAAACACAATCTCATATCAGATATCTGGTCCTCTGATTCTTACAACCTTTTCAACCTCTCTTCAGCAAAGGTGCATGAGACTTAACTTTAATGATTGTGTTGCTTGTGTATCAGTCAGAACTTGACACACACCACGGTTAGTGATGAGTTGTGGCTCTCTGGCAAGCATCTCTATCTATTGACAAAACAATCATCTTTGATTAAGAGCAAGAGCTATGCTACCTGTTTTACCTTTGTAGATATCTTGTCATTCTTTTCTTTTTCTGTTCCTTTTTCTTTTTTGGATATTTACTTTATTTATATTTCAAATGTTTTCCCCTTTCCAGGTGTCCCCTTTGGAAAACCCCTATCCCATTCCCCTTCCCCCTGCCTCTATGAGGGTGCTCCCACATCCACCCACCCCAGTCTTCCATCTCTAGCATTCCCCTACACTGAGGCATTGAACACCCTCAGGCCCAAGAGCCTCTCTTCCCACTGATGTTCAACAAGGTACTCCTTGGCCACATACATGGCCAGCACCATGGGTCCTTCCATGTCTATTCTTTGGTTGGTGGTCCAGTCTCTCAGAGCTCCAGAAGTCTGGCCAGTTGACATTGTTGCTCCCTCCATGGAGCTACAAACCCCCTCTTGTCACAGTTGTTTTCCATTCATATTATAGCTGGGTAGAACTATTGACACCTTTCCTCCTCATCACACCTAGCATAGTAACTTCCAGTACTATCAGATCTAGTCCTGAAACATAGCAACTTACAGTATTATGAGATCCAGGCCTGGAAGAGGAGATTTTGAGCTTAGATACTTCTGTATTCCTCCAAGTCTGAGGTCATCAGTGTGTCATGGCTTCATAAATAGGAACTAACCTTAAAATTATGGAAGGTAACCAAGGATAATGACATTAGTCTATGTTGTTTGGGGAGTCTCTCAAATTCCCTTTATCAAATGTAAAATGTGGTTTCTCATGTTTGGTTGATACCTATTCTCTACAGTCCTACTCACTAAAAGAAGAGTGCTTTAAATTTTATTAAACTTTAATTATTATACAAAATAATGCTTTAAATATAATATAGTGATCTACACATTTTATTGTATCTGGCTCTACTTTACTCCCATACTGCATTTGTGTCTGTTCTGTTTCTTTCTTGTCCTCAAAATAGGTATAAATTATCATTTCTAATAAAACAACTATTCTCATCACAGTTTCTATATCATTACCCTAGAATAATGTCTGTAAAAACTGACAACTGACTGCATACTAATGTCTTATAGAAAAGCTCAGCTTCTTTTGCAGATGATGTAGGGTATACCTATATCATACAAACATTGTACATGTATAAATACACTGCCTTCTTATTTTTCTATCAAAATTTCATCAAAATTTAAATACTCATCTTAAATCCTCAAAAGCATGAAACCTTGGTGGGAAAACTGGGACTCAGTTGTAATTGTTCTTTTCTATGTTTTGATTTTATTCATTTGTTTTGTACATTTAACAATCTCAATGGCACTGACATTAGTATAGTAATTTGTATTTATGTAACCCTGTCTTACAAAGTCAGAGAACACACAACCTTTTAAAATTCTGTTTTCTTCTACATAGGGCCTATAGTATGTGACTTCATTGTTTTGATATAACCATTCTTATTTTAGCTACAGATAAATATTTCTTCATATGATGTCTGATGTTGACATCTATAGGAAAGCATAGTCACTCACATAAGGAATATGGTGTTTTTGCCTTCTGAAATATCATCTTAACTACCCTCTATTGGATCTATATAACCATCAAGGCTCTAATAAATCTTTTCTAAAAACTATGATTTCATTTATGCATCACTACTAAACATAGGACTCATAGCATTACATCTAAATGATTCATTGAAAGACTAAAATGCATATTTTTATACACACAGTAAATTATATTTTATAATGTTGAATTGTCTTTGTTTCCAAAATTGCCATCCCTGACAAGTTCTCATCATTTGTGTTTGAAATATGTTTAAATTGATGGAAAGATTGTTTACAGTGAAATAAAATAGAGATAGGTGCTCTTGACAATTTGAGCTTAGATATAAAATATCAACAGATTTTTTCACATTCTCCTGCATTTTGGAGGAAATGTGTTGAAATGTGTCACTGCAATTAATATTTTCTATGCATTCAAAATAAAAGTAAGGGTTGAAAGATTATTTTTGAGCACAGACTTCTAGCTTCTGTTGAGCGCTTTGTGGTTAAAAGAAGATACAGTATTTACACAAAATAAACCTACCTATGAGGAAAGGATCTGTTTGTCTGAAAACAATAATCCTATAAGCACCAAAAATGTTACGCTGCTATAGAATTTTTTAATTTTGATGTGGAGGGGAGTTTAATTCTCCATTTTGCTCAAGCTGTAGCAGTTCAAGGAATGGGGAAAATATTTGTAAAGCAAATGAAGCTTTCTGAAAAGCATGAGAGAAGAGGCAGGGCACTGGAACCAGAACATGGCATAGAATTTGCCATGAAAGTCTAGAACTTAAGTTAGCTTCGGGTTTTAATGAAGTTCAGCATCTTACCACTATCATATCAATGAAAGCATGTTTTTTATTGGTTTATTTTAGTCTGTTTTTCCATTGCTTCTGGTCTAATACCCTTATTTTCTTCATGCCATTTCAATCTTTTTTTATTTTCTCTGTCACAATGCTAAAGGAATTTTTTCTATTTTTCATTTTCTGGAAATCCTTGCATATTTAAGACACTTGGTAGGTTGCTTGTAGTAAATTGGCAGGTTAAGCTCCCTTAAGAAATCATAACCCTCAAGACTGAATGAATATAGCATTATGTATTTTAACTCTGTATTGGGGTAGGAACAAAAGTAATATAATCCTAAAGAACACCTGTGTGGCTGCCTCTAAGCACTCTATTTCTAGAGGAACGTACACCTAGGATTCAAAAGAAGTGAAGAGTAACATATCCTCATTCCTCTGCTGATGTATGCTAAATCATGTGCCCTTCTGATCTTTTTGTATCTATAAAAACAGGAGAAAAAGTTGCAAGGGCATTCTGTACAAAGTAAGCAGTGCTGTTTGTATCCCACTGCTGGAGTAGTCCTAATACTTGAGATCCCTGTGTTAGTTGGTGGAATGCATACTCTGAGCTGCTTTTATTATTTAGTACTGTCACTTTAGGCTAAGATAACCTGTGGCAGAGGCTGTAAAGTATGATGAAAATGGCAGAATTTAAAAGTCCATAGGAGAATCTAAGCAAGGAATATCCCCCAATAAATATTCTCCATTTTCGGTGTCTTGAGAAAACACTAGATTATCCCATAACAGAGAAAACTGCTACTGAGTGTGGATTCCAGTTGAGATTTTGTCAACAACAAGTTTTTTTTCACCACACAAACTGAAGGAGAATTTTCACTTTTTCACAATCCTTTATTGCATTCTGACAAAATGAAATGGATAGACATCGTGAAGTAGAAAGGAAAAGAGCTGAGTTCTTCTCTAAATTCTTTGCTATATGACTTGAACCAGAAGAGGAAGTTGGGAATTAGTAAAGTTTGTATAAAGAGGAAGTGTGAGAGTAGACAAAGGAGACTTGTTCGACAGAGTGAAGAAAGAATATAGAATGTATTTAATATGGTGATGATGTGATGATATGAATTCAAGGGATCACAGAGCAAGGAAGTTATTAGAGACTGTCTGTAGCTACTTAAAACTATGTTATACTACCATTTTCTATTTTAAAAAGTTGTTAATGTTTAAACACAGTGAAAATTGCCATTTATGTCATTGAAGTGCAAAAAGTGGCTTATACAAATGGCTGGCTTTCTTAAGATATTAAGTATTTCAGCATTTTAAATAGTTTTGCCAGGCTTTAGCAGTGATCTTAGTCATGATACTAAGTTGATCCTGATCGTAGACTAGAAGCTACAATAGGCTGAAAATCAGATTGAAGTCAGTGATGTAAGGAAATATTGATAGTTTATTACTCCATGTGCTGTATCTCCAGTCAAAGAATCCATTCAATCAATACTGTAGCAAATTTATTTTAGCTCTGGACCCAGGAACTTCTTAATCATGGGTCTGAACTTCCTTTTACTAATACAGCCAATAAAGTAGCTACCACTGTGTGTGAGTGTTTACCCCTGGCAAACTAGGCTAAAAGATTCCTACTAGGAAACTGTAAGAGCATTGATGGTTAACTTTTAAGAAGGAATTTCTAAAATTAAAATAAAAATAATGCACAGCATATCAAAATATATGGGACATTATAAAGATGGTATTAATAAGAAAAGTATGGATCATTGTATATCTGTATTAAAAATTATAAGAGATCTTAATCAATAATTTGATATATCTGAAGTTATTGAAAAAACAACAATATCTTTCTATTAAAAGTGTATTGGAATAGATAACCAAAATCATGTCTGAAATTGATGAAGCAGAAATTTTAAATGGGATTAGTGGAAGAAAAATTTTTAAAAATGACTCAGTAAAACAATGTTGGTTCCTTGAAAAAATTAAAACATTGGCAAAAATTTAGTCAAATTATAGTCAATAAACATATAGAGTACCACTAATAAAATTAGAGAAAAAAGGGGGAATAGGAACACGCAAGAAATTTAAAAAATCATAGGCCATATTTTTTAAAAATCTATATTCTAACAACTTAGAAAAATTTAAAATAAGTTAATAAATTTCTAGATGTATATAATATTGAAAAGTTAAGTCAAGATGAAGTAAATAATTGCATTAGACCCGTATCACCCAATGAGATAGAAACACCACTTTGAAAATCTCCTAATCAAAAATCCAAAGGCTGAATTGATTCAATACATAACTCTATCAGATCTTCAAAGAATTGCTGATATAAGATATTACAAGTTTCCCTCAAAATATTCTTCAAAATAGAAACTCTTAGAGCTATTATACTATGCATGGGATGATAAGGAGACAAATAGGAAAGAAAGAAGCAAAAGCATTCTAATTTACAGGTATAATGACATATAATAGACCCTAAGGACTCTATTAGAAAATTCCTATGACTGATAAATGCATTCAGAAAAGTAGCAGGATTAAAAAATTTACAAACAACAACTAGTAGTTTTGTATATTTACTTAATAAAGAATTAGAGACTGAAATCAATGAAAGAGTACTATTCACTCCATACTAAAAAAAAGTATTAGAATGAATTTCATCCCAGACATGTTTCTGAAATGAATACTTTAATATATTGAAGAAGACAGCAGAGGATGGGAATATAGTACATTCCCATGTATTTGTAGAATTAACATTATGAAAATGACCACCCTACCAAAGCAATCTATACATCCAATAAAATCTCCATAAAAATACAATGATTTTCTTCACAAAAGTTAAAAAAATACCATAATTTTTAATTTTCTATGGAAGCATAATCAGCTAACTCAGGCCTCACAGACTCGCATGAAACAAGAACACAGCTTCTACCAAACTATTAAGATCCTATATAAAACTCTGGTTTTAAGATCAATATAATGATTGACATCTCTACCTCTGTGTCCCCTTTGTTAGCTCTTTTTCACACATCTTGATAGCACTTCTGTTTCTGATTCCCAACATGAAAAAAATGTTTTAAATTAAAATGCTGAAATCACATTTTTTTATGAATCTAATACTTTTATATTAAAAAATTACAGGTATTGTAAGGCATTAAGGGATTGAGTGACCAAAAATGACTAAAAAGAATGTAGAAACATATCTTTTCAAATGTCAAAGGAATGGACACAGCAAAAGAAACATCTGCTAGGACTACTATGGACAAGGGTCATATACAGCATAAAATATGTATTTGTAATAGAGAATGAAGGAAACTTGAGTGACCAGTTACTTTGACCTAAACAATGCACATTTTAAATTCTCTCACATTTATTTCCAACCAAAAGTGATATAGTCAATATCAATAACTGGATTACTTATAAGACAGTAATATGCACTGAAGAATAAATTCTATTAGATAACTTTCTCCATCAACTTGTTTATACAGGATAAATGAGTAAATATAGTTTCTTTTAGCAGCTTATGTGCCAAAATTTGGGGGAAAATAGAAAACTGAAGCAACGAGTTCATAGAAGTATATGCCATAAGCAATTCAGATTTAATGCACCTGGAAGGAAAGATTTTCTTATGTAACTGTTTCTAGAAATACAAGTGGAGGAACTCCATGTGTCATAATGATTTTTCCCAGCTCAGTCTTCGTTTGATGTTGGTTACCTGAGAAGCTATATTGAAGACTACCAAGAGAAAGTGTCCCTCTGAACTTGGAAAGAAAATTCTACTTATCTATTTCATTTCTTATCCATAATAGTCAAGTTATTCACTTTTTTCTAATTTTTTTATAGTTTACATTTTTATTATTATTTAAACTATTTTTGCACTCTAGACTTTATTCCCCTTCCAATCCACCCTCTGACTGTTCCACATCCCACACTTCCTCTCCCCCCACCATGGAATCCAAAAGGAGGTCACCAACCCCAGCCCACCAGACTTCCCCAGTCCCTGGGGCCCCAAGTGTCTGGAGGGTTAGGTGCACCTTCTCTCTCTGAAATTAGACCCAGAAGTCCTCTGCTGTCTATGTGTTGGGGACCTCATATCAGCTAGTGTATGCTGGCTGATTGGTAGCTCAGTATCAGAGATCTTGAGGGTCCAGGTCAGTTGAGACTGCTAGTCTTCCCATGGGGCCTCCCTCCTCCTCAGCTTCTTCTAGCACTTCCCCAGTTCAACCACAGGGGTATCTGGCTTCTGTCCATTGGTTGGGTGCTAGTGTCTGCATCTGACTCGTTCAGCTGCTTGTTGGGCCTCTCAGAGGGCAGGCATCCTGGGCTCCTGTCTGCAAGCACACCACAGCAACAGTAACAGTGTCAGGGTCCTGGGCATCCCTTTGAGCTGGATCCCAATTTGAGTCTGTCACTGGACCTCCTTTCTCTCATGTTCTTCTCCATTTTTGTCACTGCAGTTCCTTCAGACAGGAACAATTATAGGTCAGAGCTTTTGACTGTGGGATGGAAACCCCATCCCTCTACGTGATGTCCTATTCCTCCACTGGAAGTACACTCTTTAAGTTCCCCCTCCCTACTGTATAGCACTTCATCCAAGGTCCCTCCCTTTGAGTCTTGAGAGTCTCTCACCTCTCAGGTCTCTGGTGCTTTCTAGAAGGTCCTCCCACCTACTACCTCCCAAGGTTGACTGTTTCCATTCTTTCTGCTGGCCCTCAGGGTTTCATTCCTGGTCCCCCCACACACTACCTGATGATGTTCCCCCTCCATCTTCCTGTACCTTTCCCCACCCAGATCCCTCCCACCCTCTGTCCCTCATGACTGCTTTCTTGTCCATCCTAAGAAGTATTCCATTGTGTAAATGAACCATATTTTCTGTATCCATTCTTCTGTCCTGGGATATCTGGGTTGTTTCTAGCTTCTGACTATCACAAATAAGGCCATGATGAACATAGTGGAACACATACCCCTGTGGCATGGTGGGCATTTTTTGGGTATATGGCCAAGAGTGATATAACTGGGCCTTTTGGTAGATCTATTTCCAGTTTTTTGAGGAATCTCCAGATTCATTTCCAGTTGTACCAGTTTGCAATCCCACCAGCAATGGAGGGGTGTTCCTCTTTCTACACATCCTTGTCAACATGTATTGTCAACTGATTTTTTTATCTTAGCCATTCTGATTGGTAGAAGGTGGAATCTCAGGGTCGTTTTAACTTGTGTTTCCCTGATCACTAAAGACTTTGAACATTTTTTTCACATTAAATTATTTATACTTTTATTTAATTTTTTATTTACACTACAGATTTTATCCCCTCCTGCTCCACCCTCTGACTGTTTCACATCACATAACTCCTCCCCCATTTCACCCCTGTCTCCAAGAGGATGTCCCCAAGTCTCTTGAGGGTTAGGTGCATCTTCCTTGACTGAACCCAGAAATGGGGAACATAGCTAAACAGAGAATTCTCAACTGAGAAAACTCGAATGGCTAAGAATCACCTAAAGAAATGTTCAACATCCATACTCATCAGGGAAATGCAAATCAAAACAACCCTGAGATTCCTCCTCACACCAGTCAGAATGGCTAAGATCAAAAACTCAGGTGACAGCAGATGTTGGTGAGGATGTAGAGGAAGAGGAACACTCCTCCACTGCTGGTGGAAATGCAAGCTGATACAACCTCTCTGGAAATCAGTTTGGCAGACCCTCAGAAAAATAAACATAATACTACCTGAGGACCCAGCTATACCACTCTTGGGCATATACCCAGAAGATGCTCCAACATGTAATAAAGACACATGTTCCACTATGTTCATAGCAGCCATATTTATAATAACCAGAAACTGGAAACAACCCAGATGTCCCTCCACAGAGGAATGGATACAGAAAATGTGGTACATTTACACAGTGGAATACTACTCAGCTATTAAAAACAATGACTTCATGAAATTCACAGGCAAATGGATGGAACTTGAAAATATCATCCTGAGTGAGTTAATGCAGTCACAAAAGAATGAACATAGTATATACTCACTGATAAGTGGTTATTAGCCCAAAAGTTCAAAATACCCAAGAGTCATATCATAGCAACTGTAAGGCGGAGTGTGAGGTTTCAGATGGAGGACTTGGAGAAGGGACTGAAGGAACTGAGGGAGTTTGCAGCCCCAGGGAGGGAGCAATAGTGGCAACTGGCCTGACCCCTTGATACTCCTGGAGACTGGATCACCAACCAAAGAATACACATGGAGGGACCCATGGTGCTGGCCACATATGTGGCAGAGGAAGGTCTTGTTATCGATCAGGGGGAGCAGAGGCCCTTAGGCCTGAGGTTGTTAGATCCCCCAGTATAGGAGAATGCCAAGGAGGGATGACGAGAGTGGGTAGGTGGGTGGGTGGGGGAATACCCCCATAGTGGGAAGGGGAGGAGGAATGGGGAGGTTCCAATGGGGAGATCTCGAAAGGGGGAAACATTTGAAATGTAAAAAAAGTATGAAAAAAATGAAAAATAAATAAAACTTAAAAAAAAAAATCAGAAGAATGGAGCCTATAGTTAACACTGGGCTGGCAAGGTGCTGAAGTTTTTGATATTCCGTGAATAAGAAAATTAAATTGGAAATGGTACAGTTGAAGAGAAGCATGTTGGGGGATTTAGGTGGCTTTGAAGCATAATATCTAGGGACAATTTGATTAAAGGCTAGATGTCACACTTAAATATCTCTTAGAGCACAATTCACTGAAGATAGGAGGAGGCACAGGTATTCACAGTGAACCTGCTGCTGTGGTGAAGGAGTTTCCATTGATAAGAACCAATACAGGCATTTCATTTGCAGAATAGCCATTGTTACTGGCATATATCAGCACAGAGCACTACTGACTACCTCCTACTGTTAATCTATAGATATATGAGTCCCCACTAATACATTGAGAGCTACTGTTTTGCTGAATGTTCAGCCAACTGAGCATAAATCCATAATAAATAACAATTGCAGAATTCAACAGATGAAGTGATTAGCAAGGTATACCTATATACATAATAACATTAAAGTAGAATTGATTCAGCTTAATCTAAGAGTGGGCAATTATCTCTATCATACATATCATAAAGTATAAATTCATAATGAAACTTGGGATAGGACTCCTGTTAGGACACAGAGTGTGTACCCACAATGAAAAGAATCATATGAGGACATAAAACCAGGCTGAGTTTTCTGATCATGTAAAATAAGAGCTATTGGATGTGAACATTGCTCTCCTAGCTCTGGGCCCGTTCAGCCGACATGTATGGCGAAAACAGGATGTGGCCAAAGGGCCGGCCTGCAGCCAGTCTGACTCAAGTAGCCAGGTGAAATGGCAAGGGTCTTGAAACAAGAATGGTTCTGGCTTTCCATTACCCACTGGCCAGCACAAGTAATGCAAAGTAACTGTGCAAACGCCCTTCAGTTGTCCTGGGGAAGTGCCTCAAGATGACAAGCATGAATGTTTAGGATGATGACATTTGTACAAATTCCATTTTTGAGTAATATGATTAATCTGATTTAAAAAAGCATCATTGTCATCATAGAGTTAACTGTGGCTGATATTGCAGTGGAATTTCCACATGGCAGGGCAGATGCCACATCTGCTCACATTGCTCCCACCATCAGGAAGCTGCAGGGTTCAGTGCTGTTCCTACTTTTCTCCTGTCCTTTCCATTCAGTTGGAGGCAGAGCCCAAGAAGTATTACTACCCACAAATTGGTCCTCTTCCTTAAAATAGCAAAATATAGAATCTTTCTCACAGAAATACACAGAGGCTGACCTCATATGTGATTCTATATCCTATCACACTGCCCATCTGTTAGCGTCATTGTTCTAGTCCCTGTCAATGTGACACATAGCTACAATATATTATGCAATGATTTTCTATCTCTTTCCGCATGGCTAATACCCTTGTCATAACACATGACTCATTAGGCTCATTTGTAAGTACCCATTGTGAATCAGTCTTAACATTGTTCATACATCCACCATCTCTACTTAGACTCAAAGCAATTTCCTAATTCCAGAATTCTTGATTGGACTGATGCAGTGCCAAAATGAAACACTCTCTTCCACAAAGTAGGAATATGGCATATGAAGGATGATGACAATATAGCAACACTGACACACTCCCTCTCTCTTTGATTGGTTCTTCTCCAGCCTGTACTGTTTCTCAGAGAAAAATTCCATGCTCTTCCCATCTCCAGTATCCTGAAATCTATAGTGCAAGTTATCCTTCCCCTCCACCATTTCGCCTTTGTGCCAGGGACAACACACATGCTACACACTGGTCTTCCAAACTCTCAGGAATCTTGAGAAAAGTCTCACTCTTGTATATTTTCTTCCCTATGAATCCATGCCACATGTATAATACGGTCCAGTCATGGCAAAAGCGTTAATATAGCACCACTCCACACAGCTCTGAAGTCATTCTTGATCTTGTAAAGTTGACAGTGACTATTAAAGGTAAGAATGGCATACTATTTATAGCCATATAAGGCACTGTCTGGGTATGCACCTTGCTGTCCACAATTTTACTCTTTGGAGGAATAACACAAATGGCTAATTGGGTCTTTTCATTGTTTAGTAAAACAAAATAACTGTGTTATTTTTAATGATTCCAACATATGCTTGATTCAACCCAACTTGCACTTGTTTATTACAGAGAAAACTGAACTTGTGATGGCTGTGATAATCACCTGTAAGGGTTTCATTGTACAAAGATACCATCTAATATTGCACAGATTTTGGAAGCTTTCTTCAAGCAAAGATAGCAGTTAATGTGAAGGCAGTAACCTCCCATGGATGGAAGAAGTGTAAGCTAAAACCACAGGACTACTAAAATATCCCAAGATCCAGTTACTAGGTTATTTTAAGCTATACAATAGTGAGACTTTATTGACCATCCAGGTAATAAACCATTGTCAGTGGATTTGAGGTAAATGGTACTAAATATAAAAGACTTTAGAGTGAGAAATACAAGTTCTGATTGCTTGGAGTGTATAAATCAAGCTGAGATAAAGGAAGAAGATCTAATAGTGATGTTTCACTTCCATGGTGCCAGATCAAAATATACATGCCAATGTTTATAGTATCTAAAATACATATGAATATGAAGAAACTAATGAAAGCTTTGGGCACAGTAAGAAATTCACATATGTCTTCATAAAGCAGAATACTGTTGTAATTTACAATGTAATTATGACCCTAACCAATTCTTGGAACAAAGTAAACAATGCAGTTTTACATAGCTTAATCATCATGGCAATTGAGCTGTAAACTGCACCTGAGGGCAAGAGTCAAAGCATTTGCATATTACTTCCTTCTGTCCCCTAGCAAAATATGGCCTTGAGGGTGGTGTGAAGCACTATATAGGAGGGAAAAGTAACTTAAGGTAGGATTATAGTGGGAAGATCTCCTGAGTCTGTAAGCAGTCTGTTGTGGGACTTCTCAGAGATGCAGCTGTCTGTAACTCATCCTTGCTGTCGTAAGTAATTCTTCACTAAAATTCTTTCAAATGACAACCTTACTCATTGCATGGCTTTACAAGGCTGGAATGGATAGTATACTACTCCTAGCTTTATTGTTCCTATATGGTGTTATGGTTTCCAGCTTTCATGCAACTCTTCAGAGCTGCAGCTGCTTTGAATTCAACTATGCTCCTGTCACTAACTCTTCTTCAGAATTTCTCCAATTGACATGAAACTCTGCCTTATATATCAAAGAAACTGGTTTGAGCAGGTTTGGTTTTGTGGTATTTTGACTGTTGTATGTATGCTATTGCCTTCATATATGCAGTGAATGGACATTTTTCCACACCTTACCCAGTGAGGTGGAATGTCAGAAAGAGCTGAGACATGTTTTCTAGCTATTGCTGTAGAAAACAATTACACAGCAAGCTATTGCATCATTAGTTCTGAAATGGAAGTTTTATTTGGCGACATCCAGCAATGGCTAGAGACATTTTGCATTGCCTGAGCTGACGAAAGTGCAAAAAAGGAATAGTACCTGTGTGCATTGGTAGAATCAAGAATGAGTCTGTTTTCCAATGAGTGAAAAGAGAGTTCCAGAATGATCCACCTCAAAGCGACAAACTTGTGAACATTGATAAGTCAAGAATATCAGAATAAGACAAGAGTGGGTACAATTTGTAACAACTACAGAATGAAGACTATAAATGAGCTTAATCATACTTAAAATTTGATGGACATATTAGATAAAGCTAGCAGGTCTGGCTCTACAAAGCCTTAAGAATTTCAGATATGCATAGTACTTTTTAATACAAAGTTTACCTTGTATATCACAGGGTGTTTTTGATAGTTTTATTTGGAGTATATTGTTTTTGTGTTTTCCATGTATAAAACTATCTGAATTTCTGATATATGTTACAAATTGCATTTATCAAAGATTCTGAGGATCAAGAGTTTTTTCAGACTAGTGCCAATGAAGGTACATTACATTTTGATACAGTGATCCTGATTCATAGTATTCAGACTAGAAACCACTGATATACTAATTTTTTGTTTTTATGAAAATAAATAATTGATTACAACATTAATCGAGCTCATTACAAAAAAAACACATTAGTAACACATTTTATAACTATGTTACACAAACCAGAGAAAGATGATAAAATCAACTTCCTAACACCTGTGTTATCACATTGCAAGGAGAACTTGTAGCTCTGTAGAAAGCTAACCACCTGTTACAACACAGAGCCTCTGGTGATGTACATGAACACCACTGTTAGCATGTTGACTCCTTAAAACTACTGAGGGTAGGGACTATAAAAAAATTTAGGACCTCTACATGTAATCTATTCTATCACCATAGGCGGTATAAGACATAAATTAGAAAAAAAAATGAACATTTTGACGAAGGAAGATGTATAGCAGTACCACACTGAACTGGAAGATCCATAATACAGCTTCATTTTTATAACACCACTCTCTCCTTCCTAAGTATTAGTAAATAATCATGAGTTCATTCCCATTTGTCATGAAAACAAACCAAACTGATTTTCTTACACTTTAGATATTCAAAATCCTAATACTTAACATTGAGTTAAAGTTATAAATTAGTCTACAACATCAGGAGATGAGAACAATGGCTTCTCTTGAATGGAACCTGGGTTTAACTCCCAACACCCACATGGCTGATCACAACTGTGTGTATATTCATTCCCTGGAAATTTGATCCTGTCTCCTGACCTCTGTGGGTACCAGGCATGCATGTTGTACATAGATAAATAAAACACTGCTTCAGATCAAATAAAACTAATAAAATATGTGACAAATTTATGAGTGGCATTACTGAAAATCAGTAGAAAAATGACAAGACATTGATCTGTCTTAATAGAGTGACTTGAATACACACTAGCTCAACTTAAGTTAGCCTTCAAATGTTGGCAGAAAGCACCACTTTCACAAGTTATGAAGAACTGCAAAGAGACACTCACATTACAAAATATGAATGTGAGAAAACATAATGCTCTAATTAAATATCCCCATTGGAAAATGTTCTTTATTTTCACAAACTAAAACAACAATTTGTATAAAGGAAGCCAGTGTTAGCAAAGAATTAGATTGTCAATGTCACTCTGGATAAATTCATATGGCTACATCTTTAGAGTCATTATTTCCTTTAACAGGGACCTTGCTTCTGTTACTGGTGTCCAACCTGCTCCTCTGGGAGTGTATGGCCATGGTGCCCATGTGCTTAGTAAGGAATGGGCGCTGCTTTGCGTCCTTTGAAGAAATGCTTGAAAGAGCTGTCGGTTTATCTGAAGAGATAAGTAAACAAGCTTTTGAACTCTTCACTGAATATGTAAGTACTGCTGACTGACTTACACATTTTTGCAAACTATTCCTCTATGGAAATGATTGGGTTATAGTATAGTTTAAATGATCATGATCCATACTTCAAACAATCTAGTTTCATTGGTAAGAAAACAAGTTACTAGATGACATGACCAGAAAATTCATAATTCTCATGAAATATCAGATAGTTTCCAATATATAATGATTTTTGTACTTTTATTTAAATTTATTATTATTGTATAAATCTATGCATGACATAGGTGAGGAAAGGTTTGATTCTTTTCCGTATATCTGGTGGGTTAGTCTTTGTTTGCATTATTTACCTCGTGAATCTGTATTTTCTAATAAAATAAAATGCATTGTAGTAACTCTCAAACATTAAATAACTTTAAAGACACTGAGGCCATAATGGGAGGAAGTAATTTAATATTTAATCTTCACATTCACCAATGATATTAGTAATTTTAAACAATTAAAGATATGGGATTTAATAACAATGTGGTCTGAGGCAAGAAATAAGTCAGGCCTACATCTTGAAGGTGTCTGTAAGATTCTCTGGTGCATGTTTTACCCCAGTAAATGAAATAACAAAAATGATTTCTGTACCTCAATGGGCCCGTGAGATGTTGGCTTAATGCTTGCAAAGCCTATATACTTCTAACATTTATCTCACATATTACTGTTTCTGCCATTTACATGGCCTGATGGGTCTGCTATGAATTCAGAATCATCCTAGAAATCCATTCAAATTATCAAATATGTCACTAATATATTCAGATAATGGATATTTTAAAGAATAAAGATTTAGACACATATACCAAATAATTAAGTTTATCATACATAAGTAAATTAATTTTATATTTTAATTGGTTCATGGATTAATATTTCCTAGTTTGTTCTGAATAGGGTTTTAGACTTATTTTGTCATAATCAAATACAATAACCTTCTATATTCCCAATGAATTAAGTAAGGTATACTTGTGTAGGTTCTAAGGCATTTTCAAGAAGATTGTGTAGGAAGACATTTGTTACAAATGATCCTTTTAAAGAATTGATACTTGGGAACCTTGCTGGTTTTAAATTTTACAAGAATATAAAATAGAACTGCAGATTAAATGTAAAATGTAGTTAAATGGCTCATTTCCCTACTATATTAATTTTAGTTTTCATTGTTTATTTCTTAAATGAAACGTCATCAACTGCATGAGTGGGCTATGCTTTGACGCATTTATACAATTTCTAGTCACCACATAACTACATATTCCATCATTTCCAGGATAGTCAGTATGCCCAGAGCCAGAAGCTCATTAACAAGAACCTCAAAAAATGTCACACATCTTCTCTCGAGCTTCCAAAACCCGGGAGTGAAACCGTGCAGACACATGTAAGTCTCCACGCATGGTATTTCTTTCACCAAATATATACATTGCTTTTGTCATACGAAAAGTTATTTTAGTTAGTATATTAGCAGGAAATGGACAATGAATGAATACCAAAAGGAAATTTTATTATATAGCTTATAAATTAAAACGAAACATTAACAAATCTATAAATCAATCATGGAGAGGATTCTCTTTCAATGCTGAAACTTAAGGATCTATGTAGTGTGTAGAAAATTTTAAACTATTGTTGACACTCATTGTAAAATGTAAGTAATATGGATTTATAGTCTGTGGTTGTATTTATCATATGTTGCTAATACACTCTGTGTTGACAGTTCTTTACATTATTAATGCATACACTATTTCTTCCTGGCTTTCAAGCACCTCTTGATTCTATTTCTGTTTCTGATCCTAAATGTTGTTTCCTAACTGATTGCTCTGCCTTCACCCATGTCATACCTGATAGTCAGCTAAAGAAAAACATACAGTTATCACTATAAGATGTTACATAGTTTGTAACCATCCCCATTTTGTGCCGACAAAGCTACATATCATGTCTCCTCTAATTCCTAATTTGTATCATTTCTCCCTTCTGATTTCCTGCCATGAATGATCTCAAGATAATTTAAATTGAAAATTATTGTACATCCTTACACTTACAATGCATCCTCTGTGTTTTGCTTTGTGGCTAAAATATTCTTTGTCTCAAATTTTTTATTTAAATAACAATGAAATAATAAAGAAAAGTGGGAAAATGGAGTTGAAGATGAGGATATCTTTAGTATAAGTTACTATTTTTCTAGCCACTTTAAAGCATGTTACTGACATTTTGGGATTCAATCCACTCAAATTCTATAACACAAGGTCAATGGCCACATTTCATTTCTTCATGTACTTTACAAATGAATGTTTTAAATACACACATGAGTAACAAAGCAAGTTTATTCAACTGTTTTGAACAAAAACTGACAGTATCTGTGTTGTTTTTTTTTTCACTTATTTTAATATGATTGTTCAAATATGGTTACTTAGCCCATAACCCTACTGAAATTAGTGAGCAAATTATTGAGAGCCTGGAATGTCCCTCTGAAACATCTAGTGAACAACCTGCCATTCTTGAAAGACGTCTCTCCTACTATCCTCTCCAAAGCCAGAGAAATTGAGGAAAAGAGCACTGGACTCTTGGAGGGAGTTAAGAGCATTCTCATCCAGGTAAGCAATTACTTTGCACTTCTTCACTTTCCTTATAAAGAGGGTGATAAGAGCAAGGAGAATTGAATTTTAAAATATGTCTCTTTACAAAAAACTGTAGATACTGAAATATATCACAGACACACTATTTAAGGAGATGCTGTCAATTCCAACTATTTATGGGTGTTGTACTCAGATCATCACATTCCAGAGACTTCTGAAGCAAACATCTGACCATAATCTCTATTCAAACAGGACTATTTGTAGTCCAAAATTCAAACACCCAGGTATTTCAGCAGATCTTCTTATCATGGTCATCCCTTGACTAGTTGCATCTTGCACTATGCAAGCATTACTGAGTCTCAGGTTTGAGATATACACATTATGTGAAGGATTGATTTGGTTGAAAATTAGAGAGGACATTTTTTAGTATACAAACATATTAAGAAAAGAATGACAAGTAAGGACCTTTGTTGAAGGCAAGTAACATTATTTAAGAGACAGAATGAATGGTGAATGTTTCCTAAGATTTTCCAGTCCGTGTCTAAAGTCGAGTAATTTCCTGATGGTCTATTCCTCAACTTTTGTAAGAATATCGTTTATAAGACTTAAAAATTCATATATCAGTTCTTCACATTTTAGGTACCTTGGCCAAATTCCCATGAAAATTAATAAGCTTGGCTGAGTTTAACAATCCTAACTCTTTACAAGTATTCATTTCACATTTAGAAAGTTATGCACCCCAAAATAGTAAAATATAATTGACAGTTGACTATTTTTTTGATGATCAGATGCAAAATGAAGATACAGAAGATGAGAACTATCCTGGCTGGTCTGGACTAGCATCCTTGCAGTCAGAGAGTGAAGACATTCGCCTCTTTGCCTATTATAACATGATCCGTTGTGAGGGCAGAGACACTCAAAAGGTTGAAACTGCTCTCAAGATCGTGAAGTGCAAAATTTCAAATGAAAACAACTGCTAAGCCCTTTACATCACATCTGTGTCTGAGATGCTGTTTGATGATACATTGCTGTGACACTTCCTTTAAGTTTTTTCTCGTTTTCAAGTGTATGCTTAGTGTGATGGTTATCTTCTTTCACAATAAAAACTCACCCCATGTGTGTGACCACCTGAGAAGTCAATTGGTCAAAATGTTCTCTATTTCATTTAATAAAAACTTTATGCATACTCCTTGTATAGTCAAATACTTCACAAGAAACAGAACTTAGACATGCAATTAACACATTTCACAACTAATTTAACAATTATACAACATAAATATATAAATTATTAGGAGATGAATCTAGGAGTGATATTTTTCACAAATCTCTTTAGTAAGCTTATTCCAAAACTTGGAATTCTTGTATCCTTAATGAAACCCGGACACTCTTGATTTTGGATCATTTAAGGTTCTCATGAACATCAAGTGCAAGAAACTGTATTTTCCTAGCATTGTGGTTATTTTTAAAAGCATAAAATATCTTTTGGTCCCCCTTTAGAGTTCCTATACCATTCAGAGTCCTCAATCATTTCCTCACCTCTCCCATAAGATTCTCCAGACTCCATCCACTGTTTGGCTGTGGGTGTTTGCATCTGTCTGAGTCAGCTGCCGCATGGATCCTCTCAGAGGACAGCCATGTTAGGCTCCAGTCTGTAAGCATAACAGAGTATCACTAATATTATCAGAGACTGGTGCTTGCCCATGGGATGGGTCTCTAGTTGGGCCAGTTATTAAGTGGTTATTCCCATCAGCTCTGTTCCATCCCTATCCTGGCATTTCTTGAAGGCTGGATAAATTTTGAGTTGAAAGTTTATGTTGGGTTGATGTCCCTATCACTCTACTAGGTTACTTGCATGGCTATAAGAGGTGACCTCTTCAGGTTCCATATACTTATTGCTATGAGTTTCAGATAAGGTCACTCCCACTGATTCTTGGGAACTTCCCCTATCCCTGATCTCTGGCATGCCTTGAGGTAGAACAACACTATCATTATATATTCATTGCAACTTCAAGTTCATCTTTTAAAATAATTTATGTGTGTATATTTAGCCACTGAGTGCAATTTTAGTGTTACCTATAACACGGAAGAAATCCAACTCTCCTGCCCCAACAACCATCGATGGCCAATATCCCCTCAGCAAGTGCTGGGATTTTGAATCCTTTTCATCCTCCATGCTAGAAGTTTTAAGTGTCTTGATCCTGTGATAAACTTATGTATGTAACAACAAATGCTCTAAATTCATGTACACAACAGCTGTCTCATGTTCATAATATAGCACCTCATTGCTATCTGTCCAGCTTCTCAAATCTTACTTTTTCTGCCTATTCTTCCTCATACTTGTCCCCTGAGCATTGTTCAGTAGGTGTTGATATAGATATCCTATCTACAGCTGAACATTCACAATTACTTATTCTCTGACCAGAAATCTGTCTCAACACCACTCACTCTATGCCCTAGCAGGAAGATTTACTAAGCAATTTTAGGGCAGCATAAATCTATTGATGTAAAGCTGAATATTTTTCTTCTGCTTTTTTATTGTTTATTTATTTATTCATTTTTACACTTCAGGTTTTATCCCCCTCCCATCCACCCTCCTACTATTCCACATCCCACACCTCCTCTCCAAACCCCTGTCTCTATAAGGATGTTCCCACTACCCACCACCCACCCAACCAGACCTCTAAACTCCCCAAGGCCTCCAGTCTCTTCAGGGTTAGGTGCATCTTCTCTGACTAAACCCAGACCCAGCAGTCCTCTGCTGTATATGTGTTGGGGATTCATATCAGCTAGTGTATGCTGCCTAGTTGGTGCTCCAATGTTTGAGAGATCTCAGGGGTCTAGGTTAATTGAGACTGCTGGTCCTCCTACAGGGTCGTCCTCCTCCTCAGCTTCTTCCAGCTTTTCCCTAATTCAACCACAGGGGTCAGCAGCTTCTGTCCATTGGTTGGGTGTAAATATCTGCATCTGACTCTTTCAGCTTCTTGTTGGGTCTTTTAGAGGGCAGTCATGATAGGTCCTTTTCTGTGAGCACTCCATAGCCTCAGTAATAGTGTCAGGCCTTGTGACCTCCCCTTTAGCTGGATCCAACTTTGGGCCTGTCAATGGACCTTCTTTTCCTCAGGTCCCTCTCCATTTCCATTCCTACAAATCTTTCAGAGAGGAACAATTATAAGTCAGAGCTTTGACTGTGGGGTGCCAACCCCCTCTCTCACTTGATGCCCTGTCTTCCTGCTGGAGGTGAGCTCTAAAAGTTCCCTAACCCTACTGCCAAGCATTTTATCTAAGGTCTTTCAATTTGAGTCCTAAGAGTCTCTCACCTCCCAGGTCTCTAGTACATTCTGGAGAGTATCCCTAACCTCCTACCTCCTAAGGTTGCCTGGTTCCATTCATTCTGCAGACACTCAGGGCTTCAGTCCTTTTCCCTCACTAGATCAAGTTCCCCTCTCCCCATCCCACCATTGACTTTCCCTCCTGGGGGTTCTTCCCTCCCTCTCTTGCAACTAATATATACTTTCTTCTCCCTTCCAAGAGGGACTGAGGAGTCCTCACTTGGGCCCTTCAGCTTCATGATATTTTTAAATTCTGTGGACTGTATCTTGGGTATTCTGTCTTTTTAATTTTTTTTTGACTAATATCTACTAATTATTAAGTACATACCATGCATGTTCTTTGACTCTGAGTTACTCCATTCACAGTGATATCTTCTAGTTTCATCCATTTGCCTCCAAAACTCAGGATAACCTCGTTCTTAATAGCTGAGTAGTATTCCATTGTGTAAATGAACCACATTTTCTGCATCCATTCTTCTGTTGTGTAACAACTGGGTTGTTTCCAGCTTCTGACTATTACAAACAAGGCCACTATGAACATAGTGGAACATTTACCCTGTGGCATAGTGGGGCATCTTTGGGTATATTTCCAAGAGCGGTATTGTGGGGTCATCAGGTAGATCTATTTCCAATTTTCTGAGGAACATCTAGATTGATTTCCAGAGTGTTTGTATCAGTTTGCAATCCCATCAGCAATAGAGAAGTGTTCCTCTTTCTCCACATCCTCACCAACATGTGTTATCACCTGAGGTTTTGATCTTAGCCATTCTGATTAGCGTAAGGCTGAATCTCAGGATCATTTTTGATTTGTACTTCTCTGATCACTAAGGACTTTGAACACTTCTTTAGGTGCTTCTCAGCCATTTAAGATTCCTCTGTTGTGAATTCTTGATTTAGATCTATACTTCATTTTTTTATTGGGTTGTTCGGTTTTTGGTGGTTAGCTTCTTGAATTCTTAATATATTTTGATATTAGAACTCTATTGGATTTGGGGTTAGGAAGATTTTTTTCCCAATCTGTAGATTGCCAAGTTGTCTTATTGACTATATTCTTTGCCTTACAGAAGCTTTCAAGATTCATAAGATCCCATTTATCAATTCTTGATCTTAGAGCATGAGCCATTGGAATTATGTTTAGGAAATTTCCCCCTGTACCAATGAGTTCAAGGCTATTTCACACTTTCTTTTCTATTAGATTCAGTGTATCTGATTTTATGTTGAAGTCTTTGATCCACTTGGACTTGAGCTTTGTGCAAAGTTACAAATAGGGGTCTATTTTCATTTTTCTACATATAGACAGCTCATTAGACCAGCACCATTTATTGAAGATGCTTTCTGTTTTCCATTTCACTTTTTGTTTTCCATTATAGTTTTGGTTTCTATGTCAATGATCAAGTGTCTGGGTGTGGTTTTATTTCTAGGTCTTCAATTCTATTCCATTCATTGTGTTTGTCTCTGTACCAATACCAGTTTTTGTCATTATTGCTCTGTAGTAGAGCTTGAGTTTAGAGATGCTGATGCCTCCAACAGTTCTTTTATTGTTAAGAATTATTTTCACTCTTCTGGGTTTTTTGTCTTTCTAGATGAATTTGAGAATGGCTCTTTCCATGTCTTTGAAGAATTGTGTTGGGATTTTGCATGGGATTGCATTGATCTGTAGATTGTCTTTGATAGGATGGCCAGTTTTACTATATTAATTCTGCTAATGCATAAGCATGGGAGATCTCTCCATTTTCTGAGATCTTCTTTGATTTCTTTCTTGAGAGTCTTGAAGTTACTGTCATACAGGTCTTTCCTTCGTTTGGTTAGAGTTACCCCAGATATTTTATATCATTCATGGTTAATGTGAAGGGAGTTGTTTACCTAATTTCATTCTCAGCATGATTTTCATTTGTATAAAGGAAGGCTACTGATTCATTTAAGTTAATTTTATACCAAGTAACTTTGCTGAAGTTGTTTATCAGCTGGAGAAGTTCTCTGATAGAATTTTTGGGGTTGCTTATGTATACTATCATATCATCTGCAAATTGTGGTACCTTTATTTCATCTTTGACAATTTGTATCCCCCTGACCTTTTTTTGTAAAGCTAAATATTATAAGACAGTTGGATGCTGAGGTGATGGCTCAGTGGTTAAGAGCACTGCTTACTCTTCCAAGGTCCTAAATTCAATTCTCAGCAACCGTTTGGCAGCTCACAACAATCTATATTGGGATATGATGACATCTGACATTCAGGCATATGTATAGATAGAGCACTCATATACATAAAATAATGAATCTTACAAACACACATGTAAAAATATAAAAAATCAGGTAATTTGACCCTATGATCAGTTGTGAAAACAAAATGGGTAGTATTTCTATATGGAATATGGCTTCTCTATCCATGGAGAGTATTATTTACTTTTATTTACAAATGAATACTTTAAATTAGTAGATTGAGTATATGCCACACTTTTCAATCAATATTATTATTGCTTTAGACAGTCACATTTATTTTTTTCCTTTTTTAAATTTTTGATACTTTACCTTTCAAATGTTCTCCCCTTTCCAGGTCTACCCTTTGGAATCCCCCTATCCAATCCCCCCTCTCCCTGCCTCTATGAGGGTATTCCCCCAACCACCCACCCACTCCTGTCTTCCATCCCAAGCACTAGACTGGGGCATCTAACACACTCAGTCCCAAGGGCCTCTCCTCTCACATATGACCAACAAGGCCATACTCTGCTATATATGTGGCCAGGACCATGGGCGCCTCCATATGCATTCTTTCATTGGTGGTCCAGTCTCTGGGAGCACCAGGGTCCTGACAAGTTGATGTTGTTCCTCCCTCCCCATGGGGCTGCCCTGATTTGCATTTTCCTGATGACTAAGGATGCTGAACATTTCTTTAGGTGCTTCTCAGCCCTTCGAGTTTCCTCAGCTGAGAATTCTCTGTTTAGCTCTGTTCCCTAATTTTTGATAGGGTTATTTGGTTCTCTGGAGTCTAACTTCATGAGTTCTTTATAGATATTAGATATTATCCTTCTGTCAGATGTGAGATTGGTAAAGATCTTTTCCCAATCTGTTGGTTGCCATTTTGTCCTATTGACAGTGTCCTTTGCCTTACAGAAGCTTTACAATTTTATGAAGTCCCATTTGTCAATTCTTGATCTTAGAGTATAAGCCACTGGTGTTCTGTTCAGGAACTTTCCCCCTGTGCCCTGTGTTCAAGACTTTTCCCCATTTTCTCTTCTATTAGATTCAGTTATATCTGGTTATATGTGGGAATCCTTGATCTACATAGACTTGAGCTTTCTACAGGGAGATAAGAATAGATCCATTAACATTCTTCTACTTGTTGAGCACCAGTTGAGCCAGCACCATGCAATGAAAATGTTGTCTTTTCCCACTGGATGGTGAGTAGGTTCATTTCTGGGTCTTCGGTTCTATTCCATTGATCTACCTGCCTGTCACTGTACCAATACCATGAAGTTTTTATCACTACTGCTCTGTAGTACAGATTGACGTCAAGGATGCTGATTCCCCAAGAAGTTCTTTTACTGTTGAGAATAGTTTTTACTATCCTGGGTTTTTTGTTATTCCAAATGAATTTGAGAATTGCTCTTTCTAAGTCTATGAATAATTGAGTTGGAATTTTGATGGGGATTGCATTGAATCTGTAGATTGCTTTCTGCAAGATGGTCATTTTTACAATATTAATCCTGCCAATCCATGAAAATGGAGATCTTTCCATTTTCTGAGGTCTTCTTCGATTTCTTTCTTTAGAGACTTGAAGTTCTTGTCATACAGATCGTTCACTTGTTTGGTTTGAATCACACCAAGATATTTTATATTGTTTGTGATAATTGTGAAGGGTGTCATTTCCCTAATTTCTTTCTCAGCTTGTTTATCCTTTGAGTATAGGAAGGCTACTGATTGGTTTGAGTACATATTATATCTGGCCACTTTGCTGAAGTTGTTTATCAGCTGTAGAAGTTCTCTGGTGGAGTTTTTCTGGTCACTTAAGTATACTATCATTTCATTTGCAAAAAGTGATATTTCAATTTCTTTCCTTTCTAAATTATATCCCTTTGACCTTTTGTTGTCTAATTGTTCTAACTACAACTTCAAGTACTATTCTGAAGAGATAGGGAGAGAGTGGGCAGCCTTGTCTAGCCCTGATTTTAGTGGGAATGCTTCAAGTTTCTCTCTATTCAGTTTGATGTTGGCTACTGGTTTGCTGTATATTTCTTCTACTATGTTTAGGTATGGACCGTGAATTCCTGATCTTTCCAGGACCTCTATCATGAAGGGAGGTTGAATTTTGTCAAATGCTCTTTCAGCATCTAATGGAATGACCATGTGGTTTTTTCCTTTGAGTTTGTTTATGTAGTGGATGACATTGATGGATTTCTGGCTATTGAACCATCCCTGCATCCCTGGGATGAAGCATACTTGATCGTGATAAATGATTGTTTTGATGTGTTCTTGGAATCGATTTGCGAGAATTTTATTGAGTACTTTGCATCGCTATTCATAAGGGAAATTGGTCTGAAGTTTTCTTTTATTGTTGGGTCATTGTGAGGTTTTGGTATCAGTGTAACTGTGGCCTCATAGAATGGATTGTGTAGTGTTCCTTCTGTTTCTATTTTGTGAAATAGTTTGAAGAGTATTGGTAATTAGGTCTTCTTTGAAGGTCCAATAGAATTCTGCACTAAATCTATCTGGCTCTGGGCATTTTTTTTGCTTGGGAGACTTTTAATAACTACTTCTATTTCTTTAGGGGTTATGGGCTTGTTTAGGTAGTTTATCTGATCCTGACTTAACATTGGTATTTGGTATCTGTCTAGAAAATTGTCCATTTCATCCAGACTTTCTAATTTTGTTGATTATAAGCTTTTGTAGTAGGATCTGATGATTTTTTTAATTTCCTCAGATTCTGTTGTTATATCTCCCTTTTCATTTCTGATTTTGTTAATTCGAATACTGTCTTTGCACCCTCTGGTTAGTCTGGCTATGTATCCTGTGAGCTTTGTTGTTGTTATTGTTGTTTGTTTGTTTGTTGTTGTTATTCCAAATGAATTTGCAAATTGTTCTTTCTAACTCTGAAGAAAACACTGGGGATTTAGATGGGGATTACATTGAATCTGTAGATTGCTTCTGGCAAGATGGCCATTTTTATTATATTAATCCTGCCAATCCATGAGCATGGGAGATCTTTCCATTTTCTGAAGTCTTCTTTGATTGCTTTGTTCAGAGACTTGAAGTTCTTGTCATACAGATCTTTCACTTGCTTGGTTAGAGTCACACCAAGATATGTAATATTATTTGTGACTATTGTGAAGGGTTTCATTTCCCTAATTTCTTTCTCAGCCTGTTTATCCTTTCAGTAGAGGAAGGCTAATGATTTGTTTGGGTTAATTTTGTATCCAGCCACTTTGCTAAAGTTGTTTATCAGTTTTAGGAATCCTCTGGTGGAATATGTGGGGTCACTTAAATATACTAAGGTGGTGTCTGCAAGTAGTGACATTTTGACTTCTTCCTTTCCAATTTGAATCCCTTTGACCTCCATTTGTTGTCTAATGCTCTAGCTAGAACTTCAAGTACTGTATTGAATAGATAAGGAGATAGTGGACAGCCTTGTCTTGTACCCGATTTTCGTGGGATTGCTTCACATCTCTTCATTTAGTTTGATGATGGCTGTTGGTTTGCTGTATATTGTTTGGTTAAATGTGGGGTCCCATATCTGCCCCAGGGCTTGGGCAACGGGGGGAGGCAGGATGCAAGCAGTTTGACTGAGCTTACCCCACACTGCTGCCAGTCAGGTGTAGAGCTATGAGAAGCCAAGGGACACTGCCTGGGGCTGGGGGAGCATGGACTGTGGTCCTGGGGATTGCATAGAGCCAGCTCAGTGGTCCCTAGGCCTGGGAAGAGACCAGGACCATTTGATTTTCTGTCTCTTGGGCATCCCAGCAACCACTGGATGCGGTAGAATGGCTGAGAACAGAGTGGGTGCTCACGGGGTGGATCTAGCCCAGGGCTGACGGGGAAAGGTTTTAAGGTGCCTGGCTGGGTCCTGCCAGGGACTGAGAACTTGGCTTTTAGGTGGCTGGCTGGCTTGGTTTGGTGGTTTCCATGGCTGGGAGCACTGAGAGGCCTTCTACAAGAGACTATATGTAGCTCTTTAGACTAAGGCCTGTTTCATTGCTTCCCACAGTGGATCCCGATGAAAAGAGACAGTCCATGGTTTTAAGGCATTTATTGTAATGGAGGTGAGGGATGATGAGTAAAACTGTACCCAATTTTCTCAGGGCAGGCCTGAGGTTAAATACCCTTTGCAGGGAGGAGTGTCTGGGAAGGGAAGTTTATTGGCTAAGCCTCCAGGATTTTAGGTACTTCATGAAAATTGCGATCAGTCTTGAGGCTACAATGACCACATGTCCTCTATCTGTGGAGGGGCTTGGGACATTGCCCTTATATGACTGATAGCCACAGACCTATGGAGAGCTGAGGCCTCCTGTCAGGAGCCTGAGGCCCAAGAACCTGGCAAAACACCTACTATCCCTGGTAGTGTTATCCCCTGCTGGGGATCCCCACTGGGTCAACAGGGTTTCAAACCTTAACTCAACCAGAAACCAGACTGCCTTCCACAGTCCTACAGTATATTGCTTTTATTATGTTTAGATATGGGCCTTGAACTTCTAAATTTTCCAAGACTTTTAACATGGGGTGCACTTGAATTTTGTCAAATGTTTGTTCTGCATCTAATAAAATGATCATGTGGGTTTTTTCTTTGAGTTTCTTTATGTAGTGGATTACTTTGATGGATTTCTGCATATTCAACCATCCTTGCATCTGTGGAATGAAACCTACTTGATCATGGTGAATGATCATTTTGATGTATTCTTGGATTCAGTTTGTGAGAATTTTATTGAGTATTTTTGCATCTATGTTCATGAGGGAAATTGGTCTGAAGTTCTCTTTCTTCATTTGGTCTTAGTGTGGCTTAGGTATAAGGGTAATGGTGGCTTCATAGAATGAATTTGGTAGTGTTTCTTCTGTTTCTATTCTGTGGAATAGTTTGAAAAGTATTGGTCTTCTTTGAAGGTCTGATAGAATTTTCCACTAAACCTATCTATCTGGTTTTTTTTTTTTTTTTTGGTTGGAAGACATTTAATGACTGCTTCTATTTCTTTAGGGGTTATAGGCTGTTTAGATAGTTTATGTGATCCTGATTTAACTTCAGCTAACTTTAACTTTAGGTATCCATCTAAAAAATTGTCCATTCTATACAGATTTTCCAGTTTTGTTGAGTATAGGCTTTTGTAGTATGATCTGATGATTTTTTTTTATTTCCCCAGTTAATATTGATATGTCTCCCTTTTCATTTCTGACTTTATTAATTTGGATACTGTCTCAGTGCCCTCTGGCTAGTTTGGCGAAGGGTTTAACTATCTTGTTGATTTTCTCAAAGAACCAGCTCCTGGATTTGTGATTCTTTGTAAAGTACTTTTTGTTTCTGTTTGGTTCATTTTAGCCCTGAGTTTGATTATTTCCTGTCATCTATTCCTTTTGGGTGTATTTGTTTCTTTTTGTTCTAGAGCTTTCAGGTGTGCTGTCAAGCGGCTTGTGGATGCTCTTTCCAGTTTCTTCTTGGAGGCACTTAGAGCTATCAGTTTTTCTCTCAGCACTGCTTTCATTGTGTCCCATAAATTTTGGTATCATGTTCCTTCATTTTCATTAAATTCATAAAGTCTTTAATTCCTTTACTGCTTCCTTGACCAAGCTATCATTGAGTAGAGCGTTGTTCAGCTTCCATGAGTATGTGGGCTTTCTGTTGTTTTCTTTGGTATTGAAGACCAGCTTACTTCATGGTGCTCTGATAGGATCCATGGTATTAATTCCATCTTCTTGTATCTGTTGAGGCATGTTTTATGACCAATTATATGGCCAGTTTTGGAGAAGGTACCATTAGGTGCTAAGAAGAAGATATATTCTTTTGTTTTAGGATGAAATGTTCTATAAATATCTGTTAAGTCAATTTGGTTAGTAACTTCTCCTACTTTCACTGTGTCTCTGCTTAGTTTCTGTTTCCATGATCTGTCCATTGCTGATAGTGGGGCTTTGAAGTCTCCTGATATTATTGTGTGAAGTGCAATGTGTGCTTTGAGCTTTAGTAAAGTTTCTTTTATGAATGATGTTCAGAATGGAATGATGTTCATAGATATTCAGAATTAAGAGTTCATCTTGGTGGATTTCTCCTTTGATGTGTATGAAGTGTCCTTCCTTTTCTTTTTAAATAACTTTTAGTTAAAAGTCAATTTTATTTGATATTAGAATGGCTACTGTAGCCTGTTTCTTGAGACTATTTCTTTGGAAAAAAATTTCCAGCCTTTTACTCTGCTGTAGTGTCTGTCTTTGTCACTGAGGTGCATATCCTGCAGGCAGTTAAATGCTGGGTCATGTTTATGTATCCAGTCTGTTAGTCTATGTCTTTATATTGGGCAATTGAGTCCATTGATTTTAAGAGATATTAAGGAAAAGTAATTGTTGCTTCCTGCCATTTTTGTCATTAAAGGTCGAGTTATGTTTGTGTGGCTATCTTATTTTGGGTTTGTTGAAAGAAGATTACTTTCTTGCTTTTTTTAGGGTGTAGTTTCCCTCCTTGTGTTAGTGTTTACCATCTATTATCCTTTGTAGGGCTTGATTTATGGAAAGATATTATGTAAATTTGGTTTTATCATGGAGTATCTTGGTTTCTCCATCTATGGTAACTGAGAGTTTTGGTGGATATAGTAGCCTGGGTTGGCATTTGTGTTCTCTTAGGGTCTGTATGACAACTACACAGGATCTTCTAGCTTTCATATTCTCTGGTGAGAAGTCGGGTGTAATTCTGATAGGTCTGCCTTTATATGTTACTTGACCTTTTTCCCTTACTGATTTTAATACTTTTTCTTTTTTCAGTGCATTTGGTGTTTTGATTATTATGTGACAGGAGAAATTTCTTTTCTGGTCCAGTCTATTTGGAGTTCTGTAGGCTTCTTGTATGGTCATGGCACCTCTTTCTTTAGGTTAGGGAACTTTACTTCTATAATTTTGTTGAACATATTTGCTTATCCTTTAAGTTGGGAATAATTGCTCTCCTCTAAACTTATTATTCTTAGGTTTGGTTTTCTCATTGTATTCTGGATTTCCTCGATGTTTTATGTTAGGAGCTTTTTGCTTTTTGCATTTTCTTTGACTGTTTTGTCAATGTTTTCTATGGTGTCTTTTGCACCTGAGATTCTCTCTTATATCTCTTGTATTCTGTTGGTGATGCTTGCATCTATGACTCCTGATCTCTTTCCTAGGTTTTCTATCTCCAGGTTTGTCTCCCTTTGTGATTTCTTTATTGTTTCTTTTTCCATTTTTATATCCTGGATGGTTTTGTTGCATTCCTTCACCTGTTTGTGCTTTCCTGTAATTCTTTAAAGGATTTTTGTGTTTCCTCTTTAAGGGCTTCTACCTGTTTACCTGTGTTCTCCTGTATTTTTAAGGGTATTATGCATATCCTTCTTAAAATCCTCTATCATCACTATGAGAAATTATTTTAGATCCAAATCTTGATATTCAGGTGTGATGGTATATCTGGGACTTCCTATGTTGGGATAACTGGGTTCTGATGATCCCAAGTAACCATGTATTCTGCTGCTTATGTTCTTATGTTTGCCTTCCAACCACTGAGTTATCTCTAGTGTTACCTGCCCTCTCTGTGTCTGACTGGAGCCTGTCCCTTCTGTCTTTCTTGTTGTGTCAGAACTCCTCAGAGATATAGTCTGATAAATAGTGGCTGATCTCAGAATATATCTATTTTTTCAAGTCTGTGGACTAATGCAAAATAATATTATCCTTTCATTATAACAACTTGGCATACACTGATATTCTCTGATCCTCAAATAGTTATGCAATATGTTAGTTGTATATCTACCTACTTTTAAAACTATATTTTATTGTAATATATATCAATGATATAAATAGATGTTTTATTATCCCTTATAAGTAAGGTTAAAATTAATTAAGTCAATAATTATAATAAATCATATAAATGGGCATACAGACAAAAATTATCATCTCAATTGATGAAGATAAAGCCTTTGACAAAATTCAGAATACCTTCATATTAAAAGTCCTATTGGGTTGGATGTAACATATCTAAAAATAATAAAGTTTATAAATGATAACTCCACATTCAATATTATTCTAAATCAAGAAAACATATTTAAAATGGGAACAAAAATTGGCTGTCCATCTTTGAGAGTCCTTTTCAGTATAGCAGGGAATATTAGACAAGAAAAGGGAAATAAAGTCATACAAAGAGGAAAATATGTCCAATTTTACATATTTGCAGGTGATAAAATATTGTACATAGGACATTCCAAACATTCATCAAAACATTCCTAAAATTGTGACCATTCATTCATAGTGGCATAATAGGAAATTAACTCTTAAAAATCAATAACTTTTCTATATACAAAGTCCAAATATGCTGAGTGAGAGCTCACAGAAATACTTCAATTTTCTTGCGCCTCAATGAAAAAAACTAACTAGAAATAAACCTAACCATGAGTCATGAGACCTCTACAATGAAAACTTTAAATCACTAAAGAAAGAGATTGGTGAAAAACCTCCCATAGTCATGGAATGTCTGAATTAATATTGTAGACATGGTTGAGCTTCCTAAAGCAATTTATAGTCTTTTTTTTTTTTTTTTTCGAGTCAGGGTTTCTCTGTGTAGCCCTGGTTGTCCTGGAACTCACTCTGTAGACCAGGCTGACCTCGAACTCAGAAATCCGCCTGCCTCTGCCTCCCAAGTGCTGGGATTAAAGGCATGAGCCACCACTGCCCGGCTTCCACTCTTAATTTAATCCAAATAAATAGCCCTTAAAGCATTCATTACAGAAACAGTAAAACCCAAGGACACATTGTAATATTCAAAAGAAGACACAAAGGACCAGATTATGAAAGGAATCCTGAGGAAAAAAATAAAGATAGAAGGATTACCATATTGGATTTTAAGGCACATGTTACTGACATGTAGTAGTAAAAGCAGTTTGGTAATGACAAAGCAAATGGGCATGCTAGTCAATGGAATAAAACAGGAGTTCAAACATAAGTATAGGTAATAGCTCTCTGGCATTTGGCAAAATGCTAACCCTAACACACTCAGGAGAAAGGACAGCATCATCAGCAAATGCTGTTGTCAAAACTGGACATCCATGTGTAGAAGAATAAAACTACATCTCTATTATCTTCTACAATAATGAATTATTAAAGAACTCAACGTACAACCTGAAATACAGAAGCTTTCAGAAAAGAACACTAATATTCTTCAAAAAAATACCTGTAGGAAAATAACTTTTTCAATAGGACTCCATTAACCCAGGAATTAAAGATGACCATTTACAAATGGGACCTCAGAAAGCTTAAAAGTTTCTGAACAGCTAAGGAAACAATTGAGGGAAAAGGAAGCCCACAGACTGGGAGGGGAGATTTCCCAGTTATATATCTAACAGAGGACTAAATCAAAATATCTGTAAAGAACTCTATAACCTATGTCAGGAAAACAAATGACACAATTTTTAAAAAAACGTTCAGTGAATTTGGATAGTTCACAAAAGAAGAAATGAAGATTGCTAAGAATTTTTTTTTAGAACATGTTCATAGATCTTAGCAATTACAGAAATGCAAATTAAAGCAAATTTATGATTTCAATTCTGCGAGGTAAAAACAGAGAATGCCAAGGGGGAAGACGAGTGTAGGTGGGTGGGTGGGAGGGATAATACCCCCATAGTGGCAGGGGAAGGGGGGGGAAATGGGGAGGTTCCAAAGGGGAGAGCTGGAAAGGGGGAAACATTTGAAATGTAAATAAAATAGGAAAAATAATAATAATAAAAGATAGCAATCTTTAAAAACCCAACCGCAAATGTTGGCAAAATTGTAGAGAAATGGGAGCCCCCATACACTATTGATTGTATTGCTAACTGTTGTAGCCACTGTGAATTTCAGCATGGAGAATTATCAAATAATTAAAAATTACTTTCATATATAACTGTTATAGAAATTTTTAACCCGAATCTGGGGTTTCTGATCTACCTTTGACCATTTAGTTCCTGGATAACTACACACACACACACACACACACACACACACACACACACATACACACACAACCTTTATGTTTCCAATGAGCCTTAATCAGCACTAGAACTAGGCAGAAATCTATACTTTATGTTATTAAAATCTATTTCTTATTATAACCCTTAGTTATTACTTACTGTGTTTCATCTGGGCTGCTCTAAACTCCAGTTGTCCAGCCCTCAGGGCCATGTTTACTTAACTCCTAACCCAATGCAACTTTCTTTCCTTCTCATATTCTTCTTCCTTATGGTTCTTCCTTGACCCCCTAGACCCAGGAACACTAAAACTTACTTATGTTTCTTCTGCCCAACTATTAGTAGGTGGCATCTTTATTCACCTATCAGAAATAACTTGGGATAAAGCTCATGCACTGTCAGTTGGACCTCTCTAGTCTCTAAGGTAACCAGATTTTGAGGAACAAGTATCAGCATTAAGAATACAAGAAGCATCAGGTCAAACCACTACATAGATGGAAAGAAATAAGAAATTAATGACTATTGAGAGAGGGAATTAATATTTCCCAGGGATGAACCCAGTAGATGCTTATCCAGTACCAAGAAGTTACCCCTAAAAAATACATATAAGCAATAGAAAATGAATTAAACAGGTTGCAATAAAATGGTAATTTGAATATATGCATATACAGATGTGTTATTTTAATGGTGTGTACATATTTTTGTGCCTGTGTTACTGAACAATAGTGTATGTGTACATACACACATACACTTGTTCATTTGTGCATGTATATATGTTCCTGTAGCAATAATAAAGAAAAGGAAGCTATATTTTTTAGATGGAGTTGGAGATATGAGAGAACCTGCAAGAAGGAGATGTTTCTCAAGAAGAGACGCATTCTTCCAAGCTTGCATTCATGAGGGAAAATTTATAGGAAATTTCAGAGCAATCCCACACAAGAGGAGTCTCATTAGTAGAAGTACTTTATATGAGGCCAGATGTTGCTTGGAATGACCATTCAATACTTGAGTACCTTATCCTATGCTTCAACCTTATTACAACATCTATCAAGGCAACAGATAGACTATAAAGTACCAAAAGACAAATGTCTTCACTGGCTGATTAAAAGGATACCTCTTCAGACAGGGTAGTCCTCATTCCATTCTCAGTTTTATTTTAGTCATCAAAAGGATAGTCAGACATTTATTAATTATAATTTAATAATTTTGGCATTCTTTTATTGTAACTATTTAATCCAGATTAGTGAAAAACTAGAATTGTAAAATATATGTGGATTCAAATAGGTTCATTCGACATAATGTGAGGAAGATTTATGACACTTATGCATTCTTCAATAAACTGTGCATGTACAGGATTTAACAGATAGGCAACCAATATATTGTTACTTGATTTAAGATGAGGATTTGGCAAAGGAATATAAAGGAACTTGGTTCATTTCTATTACTAAAATAACTTTAGTATATACAGTCTTCTCCCCACCCCCATTCTTTTTTATTAAATTTATTTATTTATTCACTTTACAACCCAATATCAGCCCTTCCTCTCCTCCCAACACCCTCTCAAGCAAGTCCTTCCCCACTGAAGGGCAAGCCCCCATCTTTGTGTCAATTACACAATACACCTCCACATTTTACCCCGACCTTAACAACCTCACCTCACATATCAAGTTGCTGCAGGACTAGACACAACCTCTCCAACTGAGGATGCTATGCATTTAGGAATGCTGGATCAGAGAAATGCAGGTAGGCAATGGGCTCAGGTACAGTCCTTGTTCCAGTTTTTTGCCCCTGTAATTCTTATTAGTTCTTATACTGCATCTGGAACAAATTCACTTTCCTCTCTCTTTTCCTACCAGATATATTGTATAATTCATCTCCACACAACTTACATCTTTCCTTTTATAAAACCCATCAACTATAGTTTATGCTGCCTATAGAGTCTTGAATGTGTGTTCTTACACTAGTGCATAGCATAGTATACCTAAAAGAAGTTGAGTCTTTAATTCCAAATCTCTGTGCATCAAAAGTTGAGAAGAGCTCTTTAGGGAATAGGACCTCTTGCCCAAAGCTCTTTACATGTGTTTTTGGGTCTGGTTTCTGCTAATGCATATCTTATGAATATTGTAACAACTACTGTGAGTTACTATATGCAACTTCCTGTTGTGTCCAGAAAATACTGTTTTCTTGTAGTTATCAACCCACAATGGGCTTCAGAATATTTTGCACCTATTTTGTAGTGACCTTTGCAACTTGGATAGAGGAGTGTTATAAAACATTCTGTATAAGCCTGAGTATTCTACCATCTATTATTCTCAAATCATTGAGCAGCTATATTCATACCATCTATTATAAGAAAAAACTTCTCCGATAAGTACCAAAATATTCAATAATTTGTGCTGACTAGTTTCATATCTACTTGACACAAATGAGACTTATGTTACAATAAAGAATTTTAAAGGAAAAAATGCTCCAACTGGATTGGTCTGTAGTATGTCATTTTTTTTTTATTGATGTTGTTCTGGGAGGAGTCAGTAGATCATGGGTGGTGCCACTCCAGGGATGGTAGTCCTAGGTATGATAAGAAAGAAGGCTGAGCAATTGGTGAGATGCGTGCCAGAAAGAAGTATTCCTCTATCGTCTCTACATCAGTGCCTGCTTCCAGGTTTTTCCTCTGGCTATCTTAGAAGATAGACAATGATGTAGAAGTATAAACAAAATACATTTCCTCCTCAAATTGCTTTTGGTCATGGTATTTAATGCAGAAATATTTACCCTAAGACAGAAATTTGTATCAGGTCATGTTGTATTGCTGTGACAGTCTTAACCATATTTGAGAATTCTCAAAGGGCTCTAAAACTGGGCTAGATAAGACTTTGTACACCTTGAGCTTAATGAACTATTGTGGGTACACAGAAGATAATGCTCAGAGAAATGCAGACAATAAAGGCTTATCTTGGGAAGTTTCAGATAGAAATTTAGAGTCCTTTAAAAATTCTATCAGAGTTATTCTTGTGACATTTTGAGTTAACGATGTTTAAAGTGAAACCTTTGCTTTACTGCTGTTATTGCTTAGCTAGAGCCATGAAATAAGTGATAATTAAGAAGAGCCCAGCGCATCACTGAGGATTTAAAATCTGGGACTATTTCCTCAGGGTAAGTACACAGAAGCTGTAACCTAGATGGGCCTAGTTTGTATCTGAAGCTTGCAACTGAGCTTGATAATGTATAAGTTACTCAAGTGGTACAGGATTTGCAAGCATGAAGGAATCACAGACAGTAGCTGAGATTTGGGAGTGTGTAGCAGGAATAGAGTTCCTAAAGAAAGTCTCAGCAATCCCACTGTTGAAAAAGAAGCCCCAGTTACAATAGTTAAATAGTTACAGTTACTCCTAGAATTGCAGGAGTCATGAAGTGAAATTGAATCTTGTCACCATGTAGAAAAGATTAGAGTCTCTGAAGAGAGCCTATACTATGATACTGATGAAGTTGCAACCCCTCTACAGTGAAGAACAAAGAACTTTGGAGATGCTAGTAACTAGTAGCTAGTAGACTGCCAAGGACAAAAGTAGCTGTGGAGTGGAACCAGCCTGGACCTGGGAGGCAAGCTGGGGCTACTGTGAATAGCAGTGCAGAGGAATACTATAGTCCAAACACAGAAATTTTCATTAAGAGGTGGTGAAGTCTACATTTACCTATAGGTATGAGGACAAATATTTTTAATGCAATTAGGGATTATGGTGGTTTAGTAAAGTGGAAGTTGTAAGCTCCCCTTCAAAATCCATGAATTCAATATCCCTAGGAATTTGGCTAAGTTTTCAGTACAAGGAATGATTTTCCTCTTGCTGAACAGATCTTCAGTTCATGAAGAAATGCTATTAATGATGTTCATATCACTATTATTGCAGTTTATACTGTTTCTTCCCATTCCATGGAGCATACTATAATGCAGTCACCTTCATTGGATAGCTATAGTGTGTGTCAAGAGCCAATGGATACTGTCCTGGAAACAAGTTAAGGAAACAGAGCTCTTCTTGTGCTATGACTTGAATCTTTTTATGCTATGAAATGTAAATCTAGGAAAAGTTGATAGACCAGATAGTCACACACTGAAACCAGTAAGAGTAAAATCTAACATGCGAGGCTCAGAATGCCACTCAGACACATTTGAAGCTGTAAATGAGTGGGTGGCAGCTGGATAAACCCTCTAGGCTCCAGCCTGTGCTCTTCTTACATGTCTAGGACCTCCAGAATCTCACAGGAATGCATGTCAGAAAGGTGAATTCACTCAGACCACTGTTTGTCACCTATACATATTCTGACCCAATTGAACTTATCTTCCAGTACATGTAAAGCAGTTACACAATCTCTATCTATGCTGGTCACACATAGTAGGCCCTTCAGAATTATATCCAGGTTCTAACTAACTTCAAGAGTCTTTCTGACTCTTCAATAAGCCAAACAAGAGTAAAAGTAACACCAAATCCTGAGCTAATCATGTGTGAACCTCAGATCAGCACCCAGAAATCCACAGACTCACAGTTCACAACTGCTGATCTTCTCTAGCCCTGCCTCTTGAAGAATAACCCTAGCTGAATACTACATTCACAGACTCTATCAGCGAGTATTTTACAGACCCTTTGCCCCATCTTTCTATGTGCAGACATATTCAAGAATCATGTTATACACCTTTTAGTTGCCATTGAATTGAAATTAATCTAATCTTTCCAATCAAAAATCAACACATAATGTCTTTAGGAATGGCTTGTAAATCTTTCATACTTGATATAAAATCCACCACCAAGTTTGGGCAAATAGCAAAAATGTCCATTCAATACAAGCAGAATAGAATCTCACATAGAAATACAACTATCAACATTAGTCCACATAGCAGGTTATATTACAAAAATACAAACCACATGAAAAACTAAGATAATATCCCAAACCTAATCCTTAAGAAATCAACCATCATACAGAAAACTTCTCCAATGTGACTCACCCAGATGAAACCCAAGATGTAAGCAATTATAAACATAATCAAGTAAGTAAATGAGTTTTAAGGAGGACATAAATAAATATCTGAATTATTTTCAAGAAGATAGAAAAAGATAGGAATAAGTTCCTGACAGATTTCCAAGAAAGAACAAACATACCAGTGAATGTAATTAAGAAGATAGCTCAAAACTTGAAAGTTAATTCAGTAAAATTATAGAGATGCTGAAAAAAATACCAGCTACCCTGAAGATGGAATTTGAATATTTAGTTTACAAACCAGACAACTCAGAAGAAAGCCTTATGAATATCAGGGATAAAGCAGAAGCTAGAATAAATCTACTGGTTATTTCTTGTCAACTACATATACATTAAAGTCATCTGAGACTATACAACCTCAATCGGTAAAATACTGCAATCACATTGACCTGTAGACAAGTCTGTATTGTTTTCTTGACTAATGGTAAATAAAGAAGGTCCAAGCACACTTTCTTGACTAAAGGTTAGTGTAGAAGATCAAACCACTGGGGCATGTGGTCCTGGCATGTATAAGAAAGTAGCGTATGTTACCATGGGAAGCAAGCTAGCAAGCAGAATTCCTTCATGACCTCTGCTTCACTTCCTGCTTCCTAGTTCCTGCTTGAGTACACAAGCTGGCTTCTCTCACTATTGTATCTTCAAGACACTGTTTCCTTGTAGTCATCCAATACATCTGGTTCTTCCCATCTCCTCTTCCACACAGATCCCTGACTCTTAAATGAGGTACATAGCTTGATAACATCATCCCTTTGGGAGCTAAGGGTTCGAAAGTCTCTATCTGTACATTGTCCAGTTGTGGGTCTCAATGTTAGTATTTACAAGAACTTTCTACAATGAGGGTTGAGCAAGGCACTTATCCATAGGTATAGCAATTTTGTTATTAGAGATTGATTTACTGCTGTGACCATTTAGAAGAAAGATAGTAGTAGATTTTCCCCTACAGCCCAAAGGGAATATGAAGGAACATAGGGATACCCACATACAGACCAGTTCTTGGTCTTAAAATTGTCATAGAATAGGGAGTATTCCAAATCAATGCATAGACCATCTCTCTAATGGAGTCACAAAGTAATCCTTCTCCAAATAAGGAAATGCATAACTATACAATTGTAAGAGCAGACAGAACACCAAAGAGAAAGGATGAGTATAAAAACAAGATATTACAGTTAAAATACTAAATATAAAGAACAAAGAAATGGTAACTAAAACTACAAGAGAATACTCCAAGTCATATGTAAATAAAAATTTATTTGAGTAACAGCTGAGTTTTGAATAGAAAAAAAATGAAATCAGAAGAGTTTTGAGCAATGTAGTTTTAGCTCTAAAAAACCACAGAAACAAGCCTAGGCCACTTTACCCAGAAAAAAAACTAATGTCATGGTTGATGGGAAAAAATATACTCATAATATAAAATTTGAAAGAATTCAAATCTACCCAATCAACCCAAAGAGAATATTGGAAACAATAATTGAGTCTGAAGAGAGGAATCAATGAAGATGACAGGCTAATAAGAAAATCAAATAAAGCTATAAATACTGAAATACAAAATGGAGATATGAATATAAACATCAAAAAAGCATGTATGACAGTAGTCAACACACACCTTTTAATAATAAGCTTAAATGCTAGTGTCCCAACTCCCCAGTCAAAAATTTAAGCTATTCAAAGGGATGAAGAAAGAAAATCCATCTTTTTGTCCTCTAAAGGAAACTCCCCATCTGTTCAAAAAACAGGTGCCAACTTAGAGTGAAAGGATGTAGAACAGTATTCCAAGCAACTGAGACACAAAATTATGTAACCATCTTTATCCAAATGCCTGAAAAAATAGGCTTAAGATCAAAACTGATTTAAGAAAACATAATGACCACGGGATTACATTGTAATCATGGGAAACTTATCCAAAAAATAGAAATTACAATTCAAAATATATGTGCATAAAATTCTAAAGCACACAACTTCACAAAAAGCTTACTACTAAAATTTAAGACACATATTGAGCCTTAGTCAGTAATGAGAGATTATTTAAGTACTTTATTTTGTCTAATCTGGACAAAAATACAGAAGATCATATAAATTAAAATATCTAAATTAAATGGGATTAGTGGATATCTATATAATATTCTAATCATACATTAAAAACACACATTCTATTCTGCAATCCATGTAACTATGACTGAACAAGATAACACATTAGAACATAAAGAAGTTTTACAAATTTAAAAACAAAACTGAAACAACTCCATGTATCCTACCCTATCTGACCATTATTGAAAAACGAAAGACTTTGAAGTCAATTTCAAAACCATCTCTAAAATTTACACAAACTTGGAGAGATTAAAATGATACTGCTTAATGTAAAAATGAGTCAAAACAGAAATCAAAATCTTCGTGAAAATGAAAACACAATACTGAAAAACTTCTGGGATACTTGAATACAGTCTAAGAGGAAAATTTATAACTCTAACCTATATTAGCAATATATGAAGAACAATTACTGACTGCATGTAATAACTCAAAAGTTGCAAGAAGATCAAAACCAACCTCAAATGAATTCCAGTAGACAGGAATAAAAATCTATACAGGACTTAATAAAATAGAGGGGAAAATAAAGGAAAAAACATCAATGTATCTAGGTCTTGGTTCTTTCAAACATAAGTAAGACTGAAAGAACCATAGCTGAATTAACCTGTGAATACACATGTTAATAAAATTAGAGAGGAACAGGGAAAAATCTCTTCAAACACCAAAGAAATTCTGAATATTATAAGGAAATATATGATATACCTGTGATACATTAAATTGGGAAACCTGAAAGAAATTTCTAGTTACATCTGAACCATCATTGGAACCAAGAGGAGACCAGCCACTTAAACAGTCTCATGCCCATACAAAAGGAGAGAATAGCACAGTAATGAAAATTAAAAGACAAGCTATTTCATATGAACTCACAGCACAATTCTGTTGGAGTTTCAAAGAAGGATTACAAGAAATACTTCCCAAAATGCTGAAAAAAATAGAAAGGTAAAAACTTCCAAATCCCTTATATGAAGCCAGTACTATTTTACCAATCAGTCTCAGTTCAAGCAAAAACATATTTTTTAAAGCATTAGTATGCCAAAATAAATAATTAATATAGTTGCCAATATAGTAAGTTAAGTATATATCAAAAAGATCTGAGGTAATCAAGTTTGCTTTATCATGGACATGAATAGATGGTTCAACACATATAAATGAGGAAATATGATAAAGCATATAAATAAACTAAAGGACAAAAATAATATAATTTAATAGATGCAATAAAGAATTTTGACAAAATCCAAAATTCCTTTATGACAAAAATCAGAGACAAAATAGGACTGGAGTGTACATACTTAAACATACCAAAGACTACGTACTAGAAACTTACAGACAACATCAGGAGAAATGAAGAAAAACTGGAAATAATCTCATTAATATGAGAAATGATGACAATCCCTCATACTATCACATGTTATATAAGCTTGCAAGAATAGCAATCAATCAATAGACCTACCGAGATGTAAAGTCTATGAACTACAACAGTAACCAGCCTATCTAGATTTTCTCAATGATGCAATAGTGACACATATAGCTTGAGAGTAAACAACAGCTCAATAATTGGTCTTAAGGTCTGCTTAGTAATGGGGAATGTGTGCTTAATACTATAAATCTAGCCAATGACAAATGGCAGGAAGGTCATAAACCCTATCAGAGCACTTACTACAACAATTTTCATATATTTATCTTAATAATTCTTATACCCCCCAAAACAAGTCTAACTTCAACCTTCATTGTGGAAGCTTTATTTAATAGGAGATAGAGGCAGTAACAAATCCAACATTGTTTAACATTTAGAAAAAAAGAGATGGTGAGAATTGATACCTTCAATGCTAAAGATTCCTCCAGTGCCTACATTTAAAGTTCATGTATCATTGTGGAAGAAAGGTTGATAAATAGTATGAGCTAGAGGACGAAGACACTTGCTGTGAGATAGTGTCTTATACACCTGCCAGAGTTGCTGCAACTGTGAAATATGAACAACATGACTGTCTGAATAATATCTGCTTAATGACTGATCCAGGTGGCATACCAACATGCACAGGGGAAATTTCACAATGTCCCAGCCCTAGATGAAGACCTACAAGCTACTATAGGTCTTCAAGGTCCTAATAATTTATACAATTCTAGTAGTCAGTCTTAAACACATGAACACTCTACCAACTCTCAGTGAAATCAGTAAGTTGCACCTGTGTTCATTTGGAGGGGGGAGTACTTGTGTAGGTTCTTGAAGAAGTGTTCAGAGTTAGTGGAGTTAAAAGAGGAGTTACAGAGTGAGGAAAGAGTGGTAGAAATAATGTAAATTCTGTGTCCTCATGTAGATTGTTAGTTTACAAAATTACAAATAGAAACCAAGGAGTTCATATGGCTCTAGCTGCATATATAGCAGAGGATGACCTTGTCAGGCATCAATGGTAGGAGAGATCTTTGGTCCTATGAAGGCTCAATAGATGCTCCAATGTAAGGGAATTGAGGACGGGGAGGCAGGAATGGGTGGGTGGGTGGTTGGGGCAACACCCTTGTACAAGCAGGGGGAGGGAGGGTAGGATAGAGGGTTTCTTGGAGGAGGGAAACCAGGAAAGGGGATAACATTTGAAATGTAAATAAAGAAAATATCCAATAAAAAAGAAAAATAGAATATATGAATGAGAAAAAATGATATACCATCTGGCCAAGCTATATGACAACTGGGCATATACTCGAGGATGTTATATCTTTCATAACCTTGTTTATTACTGCTCTATTCACAATAGCTAGGAAATGGAATCTGACTAGCTGCCCAATAACTGATAAATACATAATGAAAGTGCATACATTCTAGGAATGGAAAATTTCTCAGTTGTAAAGAAACTGAATTGATAATTTTGTATATTAATTATTGTATCTGTAAGAAAATTACACTGAGTCAGGTCACCCATCCTTCAAAGACAGATATATTTTTCTCATATATGAAGGACCTAGCATTAAGTTATTTTTTTATATATGTTTAACATGGTTTACTTAAAGGACCTAGGAAACTGGAAGTGGGCCATTGGCAGTGTGATATATTTATGGAATAAGACAATAAACTATAGGTGACATGAAAATAAGAGTTGAAATACTTGGAGTATAAAGGTTCAAGGATGCAATGAAATGTGGAAAAGGATAAATAAGTGGCCAAGGAAAACTTTAATTAAAAATGTAGTATACATGGAAAACTATGGCCTTGAAAACATAGTAAAATTATATAGTAAGACTGGATAGTAAAACAAGTATGGTATGAAAGAATAGGAGCTAAAATTTTGCATGAGGGTAGTAAAAGACCTTTAGGGGAAAATGATGGGTAGAGGAGAGATTAATAAATACTAAGTGTAAATAAAGAAGTCTTATAAAATTTAACTAGTTTGTAAGCCAATTGAAATATACTCTGAAGTCCTAGTAATGGGGGATACAGAGCCTGAACTGGCCCACTCATACATCTAGAGGGGTTGGGACACCAAGCCAGCCACAAAACCTTTTATCAAAAATTTATCTGACCAGCATAATGTCCTATGGTAAATATGGCACAAACATTGTGGTAGTAGCTACCAAATGACTGGTCGAGCTTGAGACCCATGCCATGAGAGGTAAGCCACCCTTGACACTGCCAGGAGGGCCAGAAACCAGAGTCCATATGGCTCCTAATGATACTGTGCTACACTCGTATACAAGAGACTAGCAAAGTCATCATTAGAGAAAATCTATCCAGAAACTGATGGAAATGTATGCAGAGAACCCACAACCAAACCCTAGGTGGAATTCAGTGAATCCCATTGAAGAAAGGGCAGAAGGATTGTAGGAGCCATAAGAATCAAGGACATCCTAAGTAAAACCTCAGAATCAACACAGCTGGACACATTGGAGCTCATTGAGACTGAACAAATGACCAGGGAGCCTGCATTCATTTAGCCTAGGCTCTCTGCATATATATTATAGTTGTGTATCTTGGTGATTTTGTGGGACTCTTAACAGAGAGTGGTGGGGGCTGTTTTCTATGCTTTTGCCTGCTTTTGAGACACTAGTCCTCCTACAGGGTTGCCTCACCCAGCTTTAATATGAAGGAAGTTGCCTGTCTTATTGCAACATGCTATACTCTGCTTGATTGATATCCCTGAGAGGTCTGCCCTTTCCTGAAGGAAAATGAAAGCAGTAGAATGGGAGAGTGGCAAAGGAGGAATTTGGGACTGGAAGGAGAAAAGGGAGGGAAAGCTACAGAGAAATGTAATACATGAGAAAATAAATTAATATTTTTAAACTACACATAAAAGGAAGTACAATCAGTAAAAATTATTTTGAACTGAAGTGCCAAATATTACTGAATGATGCTGCTACCAGAAACCATGTGTTATTAAATGAAAATCTTGGTTCCAAGCACAGTATATAACACTGGGAGTTGTTTTTCAGAGAGGCATAAGAAAGAACTGAAATAAGACATACTATTACAATAGTTCTTGGTTGCCCATCATAATGAGATAGTAAGACTCTATTATTAAAGCCACTATACACTTTGGTTGTAGGACACAGAGAAATGAATCTTGAACTGACCAGAAACTTCTTATACTTCTGGCATGCATCAATTCCCAGTAAATACTTAGCGAAATGAGAAAGTTTGTGTACTCTTCCTACAACCATGCTGGAGATTTGTCTGCTTTGAGTGTGTGCAAATCTTGTGTTTAAAGTCTCTGCTGCTGGGAGCTCATGTATACAATGTTCCTGTATGTCTGTAACATAATATTTCACTGCAGACATTCATTATCTCTCGTTCTTAGAGTCTTTCCATCTTCTTTTCCACAATGATCCCTGAACTTTGGAGAGACATTATGTGATATATATGTCTCATTCAAAACTGAGAATGCCACAATCTCATATTCTTTGAGCATTTCTCAGTCTTATTATTTTAGTAATATCCTTGTACTATAAAAATTTGTTTTCTGGCCAAGTGTATAAAAATATAGTATACCATAGGTATAAAAATATGAATGTATGAGACAGTTCAATATATGTCCATTAAGCAGAATAATAGTAGAATCTCTCTTCTGGCCTATGGCATAGCCAACCAGGGATTTATACAGTTACAGCCATGATTTTTGTCTTATGGAACCGGCTTCAAAGCTAGGCAGAAAGTAGATGATTTTCAGTGTTGCTATTGTGCTCTTGGGCTTATCTGCCCATGTCAGACATTTTATATGCTACAGGGACTCTTGATTCCTTTTTCTTTGTTATGGTGTAGAACCACTTCTGGTACAATGAATGTTAGTCAGTATAGATGAAACTTTCAGCTAGGAACTATAGTTATATTCACAAGATCTATACAAGGTCAAGCCCCTTAAAAATTCCAAAATGGAAAGTGAGGAGCTCCAGAAGACCCTGTACTAGCTTAGAAGCTATTTACAGCTGATAAACAGGAGGAGGAAGAGTCAGGTTTCTTAATCATGTGGCTATAGATAGGTTCCTCATGTACCACCTTACCTATGAACTTATTGGTAGCACTAGTTGGATTGGTTTACAATATATTGGATGAATGAATGAATGAATGAATGAATATAAAATGGACATGAATTTACAAAGAAGATATGAGCAAAATGTAGGAGCCACTAGAGAAGAAAGAATAAGGTGGAAATGGTCAATATGCATTACATTCAAGCATAGAATTTTCAAGGAAACAAAATATTAACAAAATGTAAATATTCTTGATGAAGGGTGAAAACTTCAAATTATCTATGGGAATGATGGAAAAAATGACAATGTGGCTAGGACTTCTTTTTGTAACAGACAATGACCATTACAGAAAACAACAACCAATAACAATGCAGAATTGTGAAACTCAGGGCCAAGGAATACATCTATAGTTCGACTCCCATATATAAGACAAAGAAATTATTGCTGAATTCCAGAGGCTGGAAAATTGAAAAATGTAAAAGCTGTAGGAACAAGGTCATTGATGTGAGATTGTATCTCCTAGGAATGTCAAATTTATAGGTATAAAATATCACCAACATGAGATGAACAAGGACAGCAATAATAGACATGCTAACATAGATAGGAAAAGACCATAAGCTCTCAACCCTACACAAAGGACTACAGGCAGTTAAGAATACTGAAAGAGATTAATGGAAAATGTCACTCCTAGATTTTAACCCACAGTCATATTTCCTGATGATTTTAGTATGCAGTGACATAGATTACATAAACTGCATGCCTAATTTCTGTTTACTATGAAGTAATTGAAGGGAATATATCAATGGTTTGGAATAAGTTTTCTTTTAGTTAAGAAAAGAAATTTTGCCAAATTGGCTTTTGAGACTTTGGCATTTATAAAGTCAGCTTTTATTTTAGAAATGAGAACTACCACATCAACTATGCATTCCAAAAAGAAACTTTTTAATTACTTTTGCTTTATACATTCCAGTCATTACCAATCTCATGGTCAGCTCCCCTCCACACACACACAGTTCCTCATCCCAAGGAAGATTTATGCAATGCATCAAGGACCATCTCAGAAGCTAATGTGAAAGACAAGGCTTAGTGGAGATTTTTCTTGGTTTTATAGTATTCTATACTTCAGGACCTCTCCAGAAAGATTCAAGAACACTGGAATTACCAGCATTTCCCTAATAGTGTGACTATGGAGTATATGTCTAAATTTTTTTGCCAAGAGATGTCTCCTTGAACTGGTCATTTTGTTTATATAGGTGAAAAATGTTATATATATATACATGTTGAAGTGGCCACCTCCTGTAGCTAGGTAGTATTCCCAGTGGAAGGATAAGGACAGCAACCCACTCACAAAACCTTCCACCCAAATGTGTCCTGCCTACAACATGTGTAGGCACAAAGAGCAGGAATAGAGGGAATGGCCAACCAATGATTGGCCCAAAATGAGACCTATCCCATGGGCAAGAACCAATCCTTGACACTATTAATGATATTCTATTATGCTTGAAGACAAGAGTCTAGTATAAATGTCCTCTGAGAGGCTCCATTCAGCAGCCAACGAAAAGAGATACAGAGACACACAGCCAAATATTTGATGGAGTTTAGGGAGTCTTAATGCAGGAACTGGGAGAAGGATTCAGGGACTTGAAGAAGGCAAGGACTGCACAGCAAGACCAACAGAGTCAGCTATCCTGTACACTTGGCAGCTCCTAGAAACTAACCCACCAGCCAAAGAGTAAGCCTGACCTAGACCTAGGCCCCCTACATATATGTAACAGGTGGGCAGACTGGTCTTCAAGCAGAAGCCCCAACAACTAGAGTGGGGGCTGTCCATGCATCTATTTTCTGAGTGTGGATACTGTTCCCCTAACTAGGCTGCCTTATATGATCTTAGTAGGAGAAGATGTGCCTTGTCTTGCAGTGACTTGATGTGCAAGGGGTGCATGGAGTGGATTCTCAGAGAGGACTCCACCTTCAAAGAGAAGAAGGGAAGGGGGAATTGGAGAGGATCTGCATGAGTGGGTATTGGGAGGAGAGAGGGATCTGATATTGGAATGTAAAATGAGTGAATAAATACATAATTTTTTAAAAAAATATTTAAAGAGACAAAACCAAACCAAACAATAAAAAATTACCTACAACCATAACAAATTATATATATATATATATATATATATATATATATATATATATATATATGCATAGGAACTATTAAAATAGAGAAGAATATATGTGTGTGTACACACACACACACACACACACACACACACACATATATATATAATTTTAAAGGAAAACCCTAAAACCTTGACAGAGAATTATAAGACAAGGAACCCACAAAGATGCCACTGTTTGTTTTCTATTAGCTATCTGCTTCTGGCCATTCTACCTACCTGTAAGAATAGTTTCTTTCCCCAGTGAGACTCTCTTGGAAGAAACTAATTTTTTATTTGCAAGTGGTTATTAAATAGAGACTGCTCCTTTGTTAGGAATGGGGCATGTGTCCTCTTCTTCTAGCCCTGTGACCACATCAGGTGCAAACCCATGAAGGACCTGTGCATGCTATTTCAATCTCTATGTGTTCATATGTTTATCAAGCATGTTGATTTACAGAGTCTTGTTTTGGTACTCTCCATCCCCCTCTAGTTCTTACACTCTTTTGGCCTCCTTTCCCACTGTGTTCCCTGAGACCTAAGTGGAGGGATTTGAAGGAGACATCCCATTTAGAACTAAGTGTTCTATGGTCTCACATTCTCTGCATAATATTTGGATGTGGATCTTTATATTTGCTTTCATTTTCTGCAGGAGGAAGTTTCTTTGATGATGACTAAGCAAAACTCTGATCTATGAGTAAAACAGACTGTCATTAGGAGTCATTTTATTGCTATATTACTTTTAGACCAGAAAAATTTGTTTTAATCCAGATCCTGTATTATCTAATTGCAGGTTTTTCATCATCCAAGCAGTGTTGAGTATGTGTTCCATCTTATGAAGTGAGTCTTAAGTCAAATTAGATACTGGTTGGTTATTCTCACATGCTTTATGTCGCCATTATCTAGCTTATCTTGAGGAAGGGCAGCGTTGTATATCAAAGGAATTTTCTTTTGGTCTAGCTGTGTGTTTTTTCCTTTGAAATCATGTAGAGTAGCTCCAGTACAAAAGAAGCTAGAATAGAGTGGTGAAGGCACTAAGGAGACATCAGCTTGGCATCCCTATGTTCAATGAATTATGTAGGTGTTGTCTTAAGCAATGGGTTTTTTCTATAAGTTTGAGGAGAGCACCCTATACACATGGCAACAGCCTGAGTTCTTTGGTAGTTTCCATGAGACCTGTTTTGGCCAAGAACTTAATTAGATGTAATCAAATCCTAGTACTTGAACCTTCATTTGGTAACAAGAGATAGCCAGCTAGGGTTCTGTCTCCCAGATTATTTTTCAAATTCATTTAGATTGCTGTTATATATGTGAGTATTTTAAGAAATGTCTAATGTATCAGGTTTCAATATAACACCTCAAATGGTCTATAATTTAATGTCTCTCTGATTGTATTTTCTCTCTCACCCTCCCCATCTCTCTCGTTCACCACTTGATCATCCCATTCTTGCTGTTACATTGATCCATAATTATCTATTCTTCTTTCTTTTTCTAGAACTATCTATGTTTTTTAGTCTCTTACTCTATAACTTACCACTGTGGTTACATGAATTATAGCCAGATTATCATTGACTTAACAGCAAATATCAACATAGAAGTAAGTATATACCACATTTGTATTTTTCATTCAGGGTTACCTCACTTAGGATGATATTTTCTTGTTCAATCCATTTACCTGTTCATTTCATGATTCCATTCATTTTAACAGCTGAGTAATACTGTGTCATATAAATTTGTTCTTTCATTCTTCTCTTGAGGTACATCTAGGTTCTTTCCAATTTTTGACTGTTATAAAGAAAGCAACAATGAGCATGGTTTAGCAAATATTTCTGTGGCAGAGGAAGTGATAACACATCCTTTGGGCATATACCTTGAAGGAACATATCTAGATCTTAAGTATTTTGAGTTCAAATTCTCATGCTTCCCATCATGTTCCTGATGGACTCTAACCCTCTGGCACTGTGAGATCTCAAATTACATGCATTCTTTTAGCTTCAGCTTTGGTTGCATTAGTCATTGTGTTTTGTTAAGGCAACAGAAAAATAACTATAAACATGACATGGATTATTGATAAATATTAAGATGAGCCAATTAAAAAGAAAATTTCTTTGCATTTACATGTTAATTGTTTATTGAATGCATGCATATGTCCTTACTATTTATAATATTTATTATTTAAATCTATTGTTGAAGAAACACTTAATAGTTGAAAGAATTTTTAGGATGATTTTATACAATCAAGGTGACCAATTAGGAAACATAAATGAATGAAGCAATAGGAGTGCCTTTAGCCACTTTAATACTTGCAAGTCAGTGCAAAACAATTACTGTTATTAAATATTTGCAATGTCCAAAAAATGGGATTCTGGACTAGCCCATTTGATAAAGAAAAGAGAAACACATTTAAATCAAACCTTTTCTTGACTATTTTTTTGTTTTGTTTTGTTTTTTGTTTTTTGTTTTTTGGTTTTTTTTGTTTTTTTCCGAGACAGGGTTTCTCTGTAGCCCTGGCTGTCCTACAACTCACTCTGTAGAGCAGGCTGCCCTCGAACTCAGAAATCCACCTGCCTCTGCCTCCCAAGTGCAGGGATTAAAGGCTTGCTCCAGCACTGCCCGGCTTCTTGACTATTTTTTAAAGCAAATTTATGTCACAATAACAAATTCAAATAAAAGTTAAAAATAAAAGAAAGATAATTTTCATAAGCAAATACTTGACATTTCATGAGACTGTCCTAGATTCTTATTACACATGTTGGTAGATACTTTTTTTCTCTCCCTCTGAAGGTAAATTGTTTGAAATTTGGATTATGATGTTTTCTGATTCGATTTATAGTATATCTCAAGGGTTAGAGGTGCAGTGCCTAAGATAGATTGGGGATATGATATGATATGATTAGGATGACTTTTGGAGATAAACCTCTGGGCACTGCACTTAGAAAGAATCAATATCTGGCCACTTTCAACAGAAACAAGTCCTTTTAAATGTGAGTAGCAGCACTTCATGGGCTGTGCATCTGTTGGAATGACAAGAACAAGGAAATTACAGCAACAGGATTGTATCCTGTAGCTTCCTGTTCCTAGAAACAGTATGACCAGCTGTCTCACCTGTTCTGTCCTAGCGTCCCTTTACAATATGAGCCACAATAAACTATGTCATCAAATTTATTTTATCAGATCTATCATAACAATGAAAAATGGATTTTTTACAAATGTCATCACCTGTTTGACACCAGTTTTCATCATTGTGAGGCACTTTTATAAGGCCACTGAGCCACCTTAGTGTAGAGTAGGCTCCCATTGGTTGTCTTGAATCAAGATAAATGATGAGTAGCCCCTATTTTCTTACGCAAAATTTTGTGACATCACCTGTCTTCTTACATCTTATTAGCTTCAGGCTGACCCTGTGGTCATATCCTGTTTATCAACCATGTGTGTCCACTGAAAGTTCCTGGGTCTGGGAGAACAATGTGCAAACCCAAATATTCTTTCATTTGATCATGTAAGTTTAACTTAACTTTATGTCCTCTGTTTCTCTTCAACACTAGAATGCACTATGTATGACAACAAGATGCCTTCCCCAAGTTAAACACCTTTTATTTCAAATGTTATACTGTATGATGTGCTTGGTAGACATAAAAACCCATTCTTAGATTAAGCTAAATCTGTTTCACTTTAAGATTGCTCTCTATATCTATACACTGCTATAAACTCTTTCTATAGAATGCCACAATTATCATAAAATTATGCTTAATTAACCAAAGCAACAACATTCAGTATGTCAGTATAGATTCAGTACAACCATAACTTAACACTGGGTGTCTAGTGATCAGTGTTGTATGCCTATCTATGCTAGCAACACTGGCCATGCCGCCATGGAAATGACTATATTGATTGTTACCCATGGGGTCTCCCTCTTTGCAGCAACAGATTTATTGCTGACATTCTTCTCCTACTCAAAGAACGCATTATGTGTTTATAAGAGAGAATGAGGTATGAGATCACTTATTATTGATAGGTTGATGTTAATATGTGCCTTTACTTTTAATAAAATTGGATGGGCCATAGTTTGGTGTACTTATGTTTAGAATTTTAATATCTTATTTCTTTATTGTTCCCATCATTATAATTAAATAACATTACTGACCTTTACTGATTAGTTTTAGTTTTTATCAATTTCGTCTGATATCAGAATGACAAAACCTGCTTGCTTTCTGGTCCTATTTGCTTGGAATACTTTTCCCATCTTTTCACATTAAGATTGTACCTATGTGCCAAAGTGAGGTAATACCCAGGTTGGCCTCCCCACTTCTGAGAGGAGAAGGGGGGCTTTGCGAGGGGGTAACTGGGAGAAGAGGAGGGCTACAATAGGGATGAAAAGTAAATAAATAAATAAATAAATAAATAAATAAATAAGAAAACAAATAAGGAAATTGCATATACATATACACATACACATACACATTCATACACACACACACACACACACACATATATATATATGTATGTATGTGCATTATATTATACATATACATGTTGTGCCTATCTCTAAAACTATGATTCATTTGTAGACAGCAAAAAGATGGGTTTTGTTTCCTTTTTTATTGGTTATTTTATTTATTTAGGTTCCAAATGTTGTCCCTCTTCTTGGTTTCCCCTCCTCAAACACCCTACCCCATACCAATCTCCTGCCTTTAAAAGAGTGCTCACCCACCCACCCACTTAGGCTTTACCACCCTAGCAAACCCCTACACCCAGGTATTGAGCCTCCATAGGACCAATGGCCTCCCCTCCCACTGATGCCAGATAAGGCAATCCTCTGCTACATAAGCAGCTAGAGCCATGGGTCCCTCCATGTATACTCTGTCATTGGTGGTTTAGAACCTGATCTAGGGGATCAGGTTAGTTGATATTGTTATTCTTTCTATGGGATTGTAATCCCCTTCAGGTCCTTCAGTCTTTCCCCTAACTTCTTAATTAGGGTCCCCATGCTCAGTCTGATGGTTGGCTGTGAGCATCCACATCTGTATTGGTCAGGCTCTGGCAGAGCCTCTCAGGAGATAGCTATACAAGGCTTCTTTCAGCAAGCACTTCTTGGAAATAGCAATAGTGTCCGGGTTTGGTATCTGCAGATGGGATGGATCCCTAAGTGGGGCAGCCTTTTGTTGGCCTTTTCTTCAGTCTCTGTTCCAGTCTTTGTCCCTGTATTTCCTTTGGACAGGAACCATTCTGGGTTAAAATGTTTGAGATGGGTGATGGGTGGCCCTATCCTTCAACCAGGGATGTGCCTATCCTCTGGATATGGTCTCTACAGGTTCTATCTCCCCCATGTTGGGTATTTTGGGTAATGTCATCCCTGTTGGGTCCTGGGAACCTCTTGCTTCCATGTCATCTGGGACTTTCTAGTGACTACCCACAGTTCCCCACCCCAGCCCCCATTGCTACACTTCTCTGTTCAATTTCATGACCTTCTTTAATTCTTCCTATCTCTTCCCACACCTGATCCTTTCTCCCCTTTTTTTCTCCCATTCTTCTCTCTTTCCCAGGTTCCTCCCTCCCTCTACCTCCTGTGATTATTTTGTTCTCCCTTCTAAGCAGGACTGAAGCATCCACACTTTGTTCTTCATTCTTGTTGAGCTTCATGTGGTCTGTGAGTTGAATCATGGGTATTCTGAGCTTTTGGACTAATATCCACTTATCAGTGAGTACAGATCATGTGTGTTCTTTTGTGACTGAGTTACCTCACTCAGGATGATATTTTCTAGTTCCATTCATTTGCCTGCGAATTTCATGAAGTCATTGTTTTTAGTAGCTGAGTAGTACTCCATTGTGCACATGTACCATATTTTCTGTATCCATTTCTCTTCTGAGGGACATCTGGATTGTTTCCAGCTGCTTAATCCTTTCATCTAGCATGTGTTCTTTGATTTAAAGGTGGAAGGTACTAATATTTAAAATTATTATTGAAGTTATGTATTGCTTACAGTCACTTTTGGGGGGGGATCTGGTTGTGTTTTCAGTTTTATTTTATTTTTCATTATTAATAGCCTTGTTTGTTTAATTGTTACAGTGTTCTGATCATAATTACTTCCCTCTTTTGCCAAAAGTTTTGCTTCCATTGTTCTCGATAGGAATAGCTTAGTGGACAAGAATTCTTTTTGCTTCTTTGTATCACAGGAAGTTTTTCTTTCCGTTTTAACTATTGCTGATATTTTTGAGGTACACAATAGTATACATTGTCATATGCAGTCTTTTAGAACTTTGAGAGCTTTTCATTAGATTCTTCTGGCTTTTGGAAATTCCACTGAGAAATCAGATGTTATTCTGGTGGGACATGTTATTGCATGTGACTTCTGTTATTTGTTCCTCTTGTAGCATTGAATATTCTTTATTTGTTCTCTATATTGTTTTGTCTGTGTTATGCTGTGGAAAGATACTTTTCTCTTCTTTTCTAGTTATTATTGTATGACTGGCAAGAGTAACATCTGATAAGTCTTCCAGTGATGAGGAAAACATATCCCACAAAATCTGTATTTGTAAGAGGAATGGAGGTAGCCTGTGTGACTGATCATTTATCCCTAAGAATTCATGCTAGATGATTCCTTTTTTAAAAAAAATATTTTATATATTTATATTCCATTTTTGATACTTTATTTACATTCTAAATGTTTCTCCATTTCAGTTCTCCCCTTTGGAACCTCCCTATTTCCTCCCCCTCCCCCTTCCTCTACCGGGGTATTCCCCCACCAACCAACTCACCCATTCTCATCTTCCCTCCTTGTCATTCTCCTATAATGAGGGATCTAACAACCACAGGCCCAAGGGCCTCCCCTCCCCCTGATGGTTAACAAGTCCCTTCTCTGCCACATATGTGGCCAGCACCATGGGTCCCTCCATGTGTATTCTTTGGTTGGTGGTCCAGTCTTCGGGAGCATCGAGGAGTCAGGCCAGTTGCCATTGTAACTTCCTCCATGGGGTTGCAAACTCTCTCAGATCCTTCAGTCCCTTCTCCAAGTCCTCCATCTGGGACCTCACACTCAGCTCTATGATTGCTGTGAAGTGACTCTTGGGTATGCTGAACTTTTGGGCTAATAACCACTTATCAGTGAGTACATACCGTGATCATTCTATTGTAACTTCAAGTTCCATCCATTCGCCTAAGAATTTCATGAAGTCATTGTTTTTAATAGCTGATGAGTATTCCATTGTGTAAATGAACCACATTTAATGTATCCATTCCTCTGTTGAGGGACATCTGTGTTGTTTCCAGTTTCTGGCTATTATAAATATGGCTGCTATGAACATAGTGGAACATGTGTCTTTATTACATGTTGGAGCATCTTCTGGGTATATGCCCAGGAGTGAAATAGCTGGATCCTCAGTTAGTATTATGTTCATATTTCTGAGGGTCCAACAAAATGATTTCCAGAGAGATTGTATTCCCACCATCAATGGAGGAGTATTCCTCTTTCACTACATCCTGGCCAACATCTGCTGTCACCTGAGTTTTTGAGCTTGGCAATTCTGACTGGTGTGAGGTGGAATCTCAGGGTTGTTTTGATTTGCATTTCCCTGATTACTAAGGATGTTGAACATTTCTTTAGGTGCTTCTCGGCCATTTGAGCTTCCTCAGTTGAGAAATCTCTGTTTAGCTCTGCTCTCCATTTTTTGATAGGGTTATTTGGATCTCTGGAGTCTAGCTTCTTGAGTTCTTTGTATACACTGGATATTAGCCATCTATCAGACGTAAGATTGGTAACAATCTTTTCGCAATCAGTTGGTTGCCATTTTGTCCTATTTACAGTGTCCTTTGCCTTACAGAAGCTTTGTAATTTCATGAGGTCCCATTTGTCTATTCTTGGTGTTCTGTTCAAGAACTTTTCACTTGTGCCCACGAGTGCAAGATTTTCCCCTCTTTCTCTTCTATTAGATCCAGTATATCTGATTTTATGAGAGGTCCTTGATCTGCTTGGACTTGAGCTTCATACAGGGAGACAGGAATGGATCAATTTGCAATCCTTTACATATAGACCACCAGTTAAACCAGCACCATTTGTTTAAAATGCTGTCTTTTTTCCACTGGATCATTTTAGCTCCTTTGTCAAAGATCAAGTGACCATAAGTGTGTGGGTTCATTTCTGGGTCTTCAATTTTATTCCATTTATCTACCTGCCTGTCACTGTACCAATGCAATGCAGTTTTTATCATTACTGCTCTGAAGTACAGCTTGAAGTCAGGGAGGCTGATTCCCCCAGAAGTCCTTTTATTGTTGAGAATAGTTTTTGCTCTCCTGGGTTTTTGGTTATTCTAAATGAATTTGAGAATTGCTCTTTCCAGGTCTATGAAGAATAGAGTTGGAATTTTGATGGGGATTGCATTGAACATGTAGATTGCTTTTGTCAGGATGGCCATTTTAACTATATTAATCCTGCCAATCCATGAGCATGGGAGAACTTTCCGTCTTCTGATGTCTTCTTTGAATTCTTTCTTCAGAGACTTGAAGTTCTTGTCACACAGATCTTTCACTTGTTTGGTTAGAATCACACCAAGATATTTTATATTGTTTGTGACAATTGTGAAGAGTTTCATTTCCCTAATTTCTTTCCCAGCTTGTTTATCCTTCGAGTATAGTAAGGCTACTGATTGGATTGAGTAAATTTTATATCCAGCCACTTTGCTGAAGGTGTTTATCAGCTGTAGCAGATCTCTAGTGGAGATTTTCAGGTTACTCAAATATACCATCATATCATCTGCAAATAGTTATATTTGATTTCTTCCTTTCCAATTTGTAACCTTTGACCTTCATTTGTTGTCTAATTGCTCTAGTTAGAACTTCAAGTACTATATTGAATAGATACAGAGAGAGAGGGCAGCCTTGCCTAGTCCCTGATTTTAGTGGGATTTCTTCGAGTTTCTCTCCATTTAGTTTGATGTTGGCCACTGGTTTGCTGGATATTGCTTTTACTAGGTTTAGGTATGGACCTTGAATTCCTGATCTTTCCAAGACTTTTATCATGAAGGAATGTTGAATTTTGTCAAATGCTTTTTCAGCATCTAAAGAAATGACCATGTGGTTTTTTTCTTTGAGTTTGTTTTTGTATTGGATTACATTGATAGATTTCCCGGGTATTGAACCATCCCTGCATCCCTGGGATGAAGCCTATTTGATCATGGTGAATGGTTGTTTGGATCAAATAGGCTTCATTCTTGGATTTGGTTTGAGAAAATTTTATTGAGTATTTTTGCATTGATATTCATTAGGGAAATTGATTTGAAGTTCTCTTTTATTGTTGGGTCTTTGTGAGGTTTTGGTATCAGTGAATCTATGGCCTCACAGAATGAATTGGGTAATGTTCCTTCCATTTGTATTTTGTGGAATAGATTCAAGAGTATTGGGATTAAGTCTTCTTTGAAGATCTGATAGAATTCTGCATTGAATCCATCTGTTCCTGGGCTTTTTTTTGGTTGGAAGACGTTTAATGACTGCTTCTATTTCTTTAGTGGTTATGGGAGTGTTTAGATGGTTTATCTGATCCTGATTTAACTTCGTTATTTGGTATCTGTCTAGAAAATTGTCCATATCATCCAGATTTTCCAATTTTGTTGAGTATAGGCTTTTGTAATAGGATCTGATGATTTTTTGAATTTTCTCTGATTCTGTTGTTATATCTCCCTTTTCATTTCTGATTTTGTTAATTTGCATACTGTCTCTGTGCCTTCTGGTTAGTCGGGCTAAAGGTTTATCTATCTTGTTGATTTTCTCAAGGAACAAGCTTCTGGTTTTATTCATTCTTTCTATATTTCTTTTAGTTTCTACTTGGTTGATTTCAGCCCTTAATTTGATTATTTCCTGCCTTCTACTCCTCTTGGGTATATTAGCTTCTTTTTGTTCTAGAGTTTCAGGTGTGCTGTTAAGTTTCTAGTATATGCTATCTCCAGTTTCTTTTTGGAGGCACTCAGAGCTATGAGTTTTCCTCTTAACAATGCTTTCATTGTGCCCCATATGTTTGGGTATGTCGTATTTACATTCTCATTAAATTCTAGGAAGTCTTTAATTTCTTTCTTTATTTCTTCATTGACCAAGTTATCATTGAGTGGAGCATTGTTCAGCTTCCATGTGAATGTGGGCTTTCTGTTGTTATTGTTGCCATTGAAGACAAGCCTTATTCCGTAGTGATCTGATAGGAGGCATGGGATTATTTCAATCTTCTTATATCTGTTGAGGTTTGTTTTGTGACCAATTATATGATCAGTTTTGTAGAAGGTACCATGAGGTGCTGAGAAGGAGGTATATTCTTTTGATGCAGGATGAAATGTTCTATAGATATCTGTTAAAACCATTTGGTACATAACATCTCTTAGTTTCACTGTGCCTTTGTTTAGTTTGTGTTTCCAAGATCTGTCCATTGATGATAGTGAGGTGTTGAAGTCTCCCACTGTTATTGTGTGAGGTGCAATGTGTGCTTTGAGCTTTAGTAAAGTTTCTTTTATGAATGTGGGAGCCCTTGCATGTGGGGCATAGATGTTCAGAATTGAGAGTTCTTCTTGGTAGATTTTTCCTTTGATGTCTATGAAGTGTCCTTCCTTATCTTTTTTGTTGACTTTTGGTTGAAAGTTGATATTATCTGATATTAGAATGGCTACTCCATCCTGTTTCTTGGGGCCATTTGCATGGAAAATTGTTTTCCAGCCCTTTACTCTGAGGTTGTCTTTGTCTTTCACATGGAGGTGTGTTTCATCTCTTTCATTATGTTAGGGACGTTTTCTGCTATAATTTGGTTGAAGATATTTACTGGTCCTTTAAGTTGGGAATCTTCACTCTCTTCTAAACCTATTATCCTCAGGTTCTTTCTTCTCATTGTATCCTGGATATCCCAGATGTTTTTGGTTAGGAGCTTTTTGCTTTTCTGCATTTTCTTTGACTGTTATGTCAATGTTTTCTCTGGTATCATCCACACCTGAGATTCTCTCTTCCATCTCTTGTATTCTGTTGGTGATGCTTGCATCTATGACTCCTGATTTCTTTCCTAGGTTTTCTAACTCCAGGGTTGTCTCCTTTTGGGATTTCTTTATTATTTCTATTTCTGTTTTTAGGTCCTGGGTGGTTTTATTCATTTCATTCATCTTTTTTATTGTGTTTTCCTGTAATTCTGCCTGTTTGATTGTGTTTTCCTATAATTCTTTAAGGGATTTTTGTGTTTCCTCTTTAAGGGCTTCTAGTTCTTTACTTGTTTTCTCTTGTATTGCTTTATGGGAGTTATTATATCCTTCTTAAAATCTTCTATTATCCTCTTGAGATGTGATTTTAAGTCTGAATCTTCCTTTTCTGGTGTGTTGGGGTATCCATGGCTTGCTGTTTTAGGAGAGCTGGGTTCCTATGATGCCAATTAGCCTTGGTTTCTGTTCCTTGTGTTCTTGCTCTCCCTTCTCGCCATCTGGTTATCTTTGGTGTTAGCTGGTCTTACTCTCTCTGACTGTGGCTTGTCTTTCCTGCAAGCCTAGGTGTCAATTCTCTTTGAAGACCAGTTCTCTCTTAGAAGAATTTGGGTTTGGAGAGCTGTGATGCAGAGTCATCTCTGGGGTGAGACAGAAACAAGAAAGATCTAATCCACAGCTGTCCCTTGTATCCTGTGTTCTGATGGCTCTGCAAGGGTTTCTCTTGGTCCAGTAAATTTGAAAAGAAGTAATGGCCTCTCCTTTGCTTGAAGGTGTGTCAGCACTCTTGGTATACCAGCTCTCTCTTGGCACTATTTGAGTATGGAGGCCTGTGTCACAGGATCTGCTCTCCAGCCACTGAAAGAAACCAGAACTCCGTTCCTCAGTCCCTGTGTCCTGGGTATTCCAGGTAGGTCTCTCTGAGCAGACAGGCTTGCTCACAATCCTAGGTTGCTAGCTTTCTCCTGGCGCTATTTGGCCATGGAGCCCTGGTGCCCCAGGCAGATGTCTCCCACCACAGATGGAGACTGGAAGTCTCCATCCTCCCAAATGTTCTGCAGTTTCTGTGTCCTAAGGATTGTGGGTGTGTCTCACTAAGCAGTATTACTCCTCTTACCTCCTCTCACTGTTTTTTCCACACTCCTGGGAGGCTGGCTTTCTCCTGGTGCTATTTTGTTATGGAGCCCTGGTGGCCCAGGCAGAGGTCTCCCCCCACAGATTTGTTCTTACATTCTTATGCTAGATGTATCCTTAAATTCACACCTTTAAGTAACATAGTGGGCATCAATAACTTTGGATAAAGTATAAAATGATAAACCTATTGGAAAGTGAAGTCAACTAGATAAATTTCTCTTTGTGTCAACATGCTTGTACAGGCTAAAATGAGTTGATTCAGTTTCTTTTGCTATCTGTTTCACCAAATTTAAGGAAAAAATTTTAAAAGAAAACCTAAAGCAATTTTTTTGGATCTATACAACTGGGAACTGTTTAAGTTCACTCTAGCCAGGCAGACAAAGATGATTAATTATTTATGGTGGTAGGAGTGAAGAAAGTTTGTGTGTTTGGGTGCTTCCTATCAGTTCAATTGTCCTTTGGCATTGATTGTCTTTACAAGTATATTGAATAAATTGAAGAGAAAATGTACTTTTGAGTTTGGAAAAAGAACTCAAGTCCTTCCATTTCTTTCTTATTAATAATAGCTTAGTTATTAATATACATAATTTGAAGAGTACCTGGTGAACTTGTATAACTTAGATAAGTATTGTTTTGTGTTCTTGGTGACCATTTGTAAAATATGCCCTATTTGTTGAACATTGTTTGCTTATGTGAGGGACATATTGAGATTTTGCCTGTCACTTTATTTGCTACTCTGTATAGACTAGTTTGCTTAACATTTGTTCAGATTCTCACTTCACCTTCATCTCCATATTCCATGTCCATAAAACATTTGGAGTCATTTGTAGTAGCCTTTCAATATGTGGTAAGAGTAGATCCACTATCAAAACTGCCTGACACTTGAATGGTGGATCAAGTTCTTTATAACTTTATTGTGCAATGATGGTTAGAATAAATTTTGAAGATGTCTAATGCAAATTTTAATAGCACAAGAAATGATGAATCTGTACCTTGTTTGCTTCCTCACCAGAATTATAGCTATTTTTGGAAGACCTTTATTTGAAATAATTTTTTTGTTTGCTTGTTTAACAGAGATGGAAAAGCTATTGTATTTCACAGGTAAACACAATATCTTCATTTCAGTGTGCAGGTAAACAAACTAACTATGTTACTACAAACATAATAATAGAATAAGAGGTGCAAGGAAGTAATCTTGCATCTCTCTTCAGAACATCACTTATCTTGCTTCAAATACCACATAGAACAAGATAGGTGTAGGAGAATTTGAGTTTCAGTGACAGGAATGTTAATTGGACTTGTAAAATGTTGAGGTAATTGAAATAGTATAATTAAAGTAGGACTGTAAAAATTGTTCATAAAAAAAATATTTGTGGAGACATGGAATGGCCTTAAAGAAGGTTTTTGAAGCATTTCTTTAAAAATCATATGGAAACTAATTGCTATAGAAGCTTCCTGAAATATATACATATATGAAAAGAATTTAAGAGAAATCAGAAAAGGGGAGCGACAATGCCACAATTAGACCTCTTATAGCACCAAGTAAGCTATCCAGTGCAAGAAGAGTTACATCTTGTTGAGTAATGGGTTAAAGGGGTATTTTGACCCCAAAATATCACAGGCTATTATGAAGACTATTGTTTGCTCTCCATAATTTTATGGTCAGGTCTTATTTTTGATGACAACACTTAGAGAAGTTTAGCTGGTGTCCACTGAAGAATTTCAACCCAATTGATTAGAATTTAGGGTGTTTCAAGGTATTTTTTCTATGAACAGATGAGAGTGGTAATATCACTTAGCAATAAATCCTGTGATTTAAAACAGAGACTTGCATTCAAGATATCCTGAAACTATAGTGTCACAAATATTATAGGAGATATAAACCATCTTTGAAAACTTAGATTTAAAGCCTATTCTATAAGATTCAATCTTATATTGCCATAATGGCCAAGAACATAAGATTAGATACATCATGGGCCTAAAGAAAAATATACTACTGTTATTCTGATAAAGGAACATATAAATAAAATTACTTTTAATGACATTTTACTATACTTATAGATATATGTCTCAATCAACCCTCATAAGAAAAGCTTCTTCTTGCAGTAGATGTGAATGAACACAGAAATGCACAGCTGAGTAATATACATAGCATGGGAAACATTGGAGTATTCGATCCTAAGTGAGATGTCTACATCAAATTCTCCCCCCTCAAGGCTCAGGGATCTATGCAAAAGAGAAAGAGGAAATATTGTAAGAGACAGGTGATGTATGTCTCCATGGAAACAAACACAACAGGGCTGATAGACTTGTGCACTCTCAGAGTCTGGATGGCAAAACATATACCACTCAGAATGATTCAAGCCAAAAGGAGTCGCCACAATGAGAAGGGGCACTGGATTTGGGGTCTCACCCCCTACCGATACATTATTTATGATTGATATTTCCTGGAAAATAGAAAAAAGGTTTCTCCGATAGATTGACTATGTCATCCACAATTGAGGGCAAATTCCATACAAAGGAATGATTGGCCAACACAAAATAAAATACATGGATTTTGCTGTTGTTGCTGCTGCTATTTGTTTGTTTGTTAGCTCTTATTTCATATTGCTTTGTTTTTTTTTTTTTATCCTATTGGTGTTTAGTTTGTTTGTTACTTTCTTTGACTGATTAATTACTTCTCAATCTTATTTTTTGTTTTTTGTTTTTTGGGTTTTTTATTTATTTATTTTTGCTGTTGTTGTTGTTCATTTGCTGAAAAAAAGAAGCAAAAAAACAGAAGGAAGGAAAGGAAGGAAAGAAGGAAGAAAGGAAGAAAGGTAGGAAGGAAACAAGGAAATAAGGAGAGAAGGAAAGACAGGATAGAGGGAGAAGAGAATTAAACAATAAGATGAGGAGCATCTGCAAAAGGTTATGGGAGAAAAAAAACATTAAAATTATTATATGTAAATGAAAGCAAACTTTGTAGAAAAAATTGACATTAGATCGAAATGTGACATTAATGTATTTCTGAGTTACTCTAACATCTTGAAAACAATTCTTTCAAGAGAAGAAGAGGTATAAATATTAATAGCATCTAGAAAACAATTCCTTCAAGAGAAGAGGTATAAATATTGGTAGCATGAGAAAAAATGATATCACTAGGGATATGAGTCACTTCCAGCAGTTCCTTAGAGGAATGTTCAACATTGTCTTCATACATGAGCACATTTCATAAATGAGAACATACAGAGTACTTGCAACAAGACTCTCACTGTAAATCATGGGAGTATTGAACCTCTTCTAGCATGTTGAATGCTTCTATTGTTACAAAGGCAATTCATAGTAGAGCATAGATTCATAACAATCTAGAAATTCATCAGAGACAGTAAGCACTTGGGTATAGAGATTGAGGTAGGGATATTAATGGTAAGCAGATTTAGCTTAGGCTATGACTAGTTAACTGTGTCTGCCATATGTTATATGGTATACATTTTATAAAGATACTAAGATTATGGTAAGTGTCTTTCTGGGTTACATGGTATGTACTCAAATTATAGACTATCACTCAAATATGTGAAATTTAAGTGTAACTTACATGGTAAGTGGGGAGTGATGGCCTGCTATTGAAAGCATTGTTCATCAAGCCTTGGGCCCTTTAAGCAAACATGCGGAAATAGTCTACAGGATATGACTGTAAGGTCAGCCTGGGGTCAGTTAAACACAAGGATGAAGGTGGTATAACAAAAGTTCTGGAGCTGATAATGGACACTCTCCTAACCAGTGTAAGCAATAGGAGCTCTCTGTACCAAGAAAATTCGATGGTACTAGGGAAGTGCCTCAAGATGATATATATTAATGATAATGACATTTATACAAATCCCATTTCTATTGCTATGATCAACCACCAAGCAAAAATGAATTTTGTGAGGAAGATTTTATTGTGGCTTCATCATAGCACAATAGATGAAATAGTTTTTCACAGTGTTGTTGCAATTACCAAGCAGACTAATGTGAATGTTGATGCTCCTTTTTGTTATTTTCCATCTATTAGAGAAGCAGCCCATGAAATGGTTTTACCCACAGTATGTTGCTTATTCACTGCTAAGATGGCTTGATTTTTGGAGGGTAGATTGGTAGAGTCACTATGAAAATCAGTATGTAGTTTTCTCAAAGTAGCTAGAAACAGAGATACCACACAACTGAGCTATATTGCCCATAGGCTTATACACAGTGAATTGTGTATCTTACCACAGAGATACCTACTCATTCACCTTTATTGCAGCTCTATTCACCATAGCCCTGACATGGATAAAACTTGACTGTACATCAACTAATGAATGGACAGTAGAGTTGGGTCACATCTACACAGTGGGATATTATTCAGTTGTAAATAAAATCTAAATTCTGTAGTGAATAAATGGAATGGCAAAAATAAATATTTGTGAGTGGAATATTCCAGAGCCAGAAAAGCAATGTTTCATTTTCTCTTTCATATGTGGGTTCTAGCTTTGAATATTTAAATATTGGGATTAAATACTATCTTTGGAAGTCAGCAAACTAATAAGTGTCCATAAGCAAAGGTACGAAGGATGGTAGGTTACGGGTTATCTAAAAGGAGAAAGGAGAATAGTAGAACAGGGTTACCTGAAATGGGTAATGGAGTGGAAGGGTAGAGGGTAGAGATGGAGAGACACAATTAACACTAAAGTCCTTATGAAAAAGTTATACATATACCCACAATTGTAGAAACTGCCTTTAAAAATACATATGTATCAAGAGTACGAAAATAGTTATGCAGCAAAATAATGCCTCTTTTATATTCTATGTTTGCTATATAAAAAAAAAACCTGGTTATATGTGATGTAACTATATTTGAGGTACTGGTAAGTAGGTAAACACAGACCCTTAAAACAATACAAAGTACTACTATCACCCTCAGTTACCCTCTTGTGGGGGGGGGGAGACAGGAGTAAGATCTCATTTATCTAAAGATACCATGTATTTAAGTATTTAAGTCATGGAGATATTAAGCCTGTACTAACCCAAAAGTTTCATTCCTACTTAATAGCTGCCATAGTACTAGAAGGTACTATTCACTCTCCTTGTTAAAAAAAAATTATTAACAATTTTTTTTTCCGATATGAACCATGCTGATTTAGAGGGAAAACTCACCTGGCAATAAATTCTCATTGCTGCAGTAGTAGAACCAATGTTATATGAGTATCCAGTTGCATTTTTATTGGACTTAAGCCCATCTGCAAAAGACAGGACTCATGTTTGGCATTATTACTAGGGACTAGAAAATGTGGCTAGATATGCCATAAGCATCTACTTTTTCAATTCTGATAAACTGTTCCCTAAATACTTTATACTCACAGAGAAGCGATACTTGCAACACTTATCAGAGAAGAGAAACTTTAAAAATTGTAGTGTGGAATTCCTGAGAAATTATTTTCTGAACAACGAAAGCCATTGCAATCAGGAATTCACAACAACTATGACTGAACACAATACTTATATTTTATTTTTTATTTTCATATTTTATTTACATTTCAAATGTTTCCCCCTTTCCAGATCTCCACTTTGGAACCTCCCCATTCCCTCCGCCCTCCAGCTGCTTCTATGGAGATATTCTCCAACCCACCTCCCCACCCCACCCCCCACCCACTCTGGTCTTCCCTCCTTGACATTCTCCTATACTGGGGGATATAACACCCTCAGGCCCAAAGGCCTCTCTTCCCACTGATGGGTAACAAGACCCTCCTCTGTAGTCTTTGTGGCCAGCACTATGGGTCCCTCCATGTGTATTCTTTAGTTGGTGGATCAGTCTCCAGAAGTATGGGAGGTCAGGCCAGTTGCCAGTGTTGCTACCTCCCTGGGGCTGCACACTCCCTCAGCTCATTCAGTCCTTTCTCCAAGCCTTCCATCTGTGATCTCGTTCTCAGTACTACTGTTCCTGTGAAGTGACTCTTGTGTATTTCAAACTTTTAGGCTAATAACCACTTAACAGTGAGTACATACTATTGAACACAACACTTATACATGATCAAGACAGACGAAATCCCTGAATGCAGTGGTGAGGGTCCGACAAAGTCCCATCTCTAGCTGATAAACTTTGAAAGTTAATGGTTACTGTGGGAACTTAGTATGTTACAAAAGATCATATGATATTGGTAGAGAAAGTGGTGACATGGTATGGAATTAGTTTGAGAGGAGAAAATATGGGATGAATTTGATTTAAACACATTATATGTGTGCATTAAATTCTCAGGCAATAAATAAGCATGATAAAGAAAAGATGTGTATGTTTTCTTACTGTTCTTTTGTAATTAGTCTATAAAACATTTCAAACTCAGTGGAATAAGGGTAAAATGGAAAAGCTTCCTTCATCTTGATTGTAGGTAATGTTTTCTTGCTCTAAAGTCAATCTGTTTTTTATTCCCCAGCTTCTGGCTATTATAAATATGGCTGACATTAACATAGTATAGCATGTGTCCTTATTATATGTTGGAGCAGCTTCTGGGTATAGGCCCAGAAGGGGCATAGCTGGGTCCTCAGGTAGTACTGTGTCCAATTTTCTGAGGATCTGCCAAACTGATTTCCAGAGTGGTTGTACCAGCTTGCAGTCCCACCAGCAATGCAGAAATGTTTCTCTTTCTCCACATCCTTGCCAGCATCTGCTGTCACCTGAGTTTTTGATCTTAGCCATTCTGACTGGTGTGATGTGGAATCTCAGGGTTGTTTTGATTTGCATTTCCCTGATGACTAAGAATGTTGAAATTTTCTTTACATGCTTCTCAACCTTTCGAATTTCCTCAGTTGAGAATTCTCTGTTTAGCTTTGTTCCCCATTTTTTAATAGGGGAACAAAGTTTGGTTTTCTAGAGTCTAACTTCTTGAGTTCTTTGTATGTATTGGATATTAGGCCTCTATCAGATGTAGGATTGGTAAATATCTATTTCCAATCTGTTGGTTGCCATTTTGTCCTATTAACAGTGTCCTTTGCCTTACAGAAGCTTTGCATATACAGCTGGGAAGTGCTTGCTGATAGAAGCATGATAAGATGTCTCCAGAGAGGCTCAGGCAGAGTTGACAAATACAGAGGCGGATGCTCACAGCCAACCTTTGGACTGAGCATGGTGTCTCAGGTGGAGGAGTTGGAGAAGGGACTTAAGCTGCTGAAGAGGTTTGCAGCTCCATGGAGGGAGCAACAGTATCAACTGGCCAGATCCGCCAGTGCTCCCAGAGACTGGACCACCAACCAAAGAATACACATGGAGGGACCCATGGTGCTGGTCATATATGTGGCAGAGGAGGGCCTTGTTGGCCATTAGTGGGAGGAGAGGTCTTTGGACCTGCGGGTATTAGATGCCTCAGTGTTGGGGAATGTTAGGGAGGGAGGATGGGAGTGGGTGGGTGGGAGAGTACCATCATAGAGACAAGGGAGGGGGATGGGATGGGGGTTTACAAAGGAGAAAACATTTGAAATGTAAAAAAAGTAAATATCCAAAATTAAAAAAATTCAAAAAGAAATGTTAATGCCAAGAATCAATCATTTTAATATTTTAAATTAAAATTGAATTATGTCATTTCCACTTCTTTCTTCCCTCCAACTTCCCTTGCTCAAAACCATCACATGTGCCTCCATCTTGAAGATGAAAGAGTCTTTTACTTTGATTATATTCATCTGTGTATACACAAATACACACACACATACACACACACACACAACTTGCTGAGATTATTTTTGTAGATTGTATGTATCCTGCATCTGGGGCTCAGACAACATCACAGAAGAGGGAATGGAAATACTCTAAAAGCTAGAATTTCAGAAGTCTGCTATGATGCAGTCTCTTAGAAATGGATGCATAAAAAAATCACAGAGCAATAGTGCCATTCGCCTTATTAATCTGAAATGGGTGCACATATTTCCTCAATCCTCTCGTGGTTTTGCTGTGATTTTTCTATTCATGCATGGTATCTTCTTGCAAGTCCCTATCTGCTATACTCTTTGTTTGATATGTAACTTTGGTACTGGTGTTTGTAAGAATGTAGCTGTTAGCATAACATAAGGGAAGTTTTCAGAGGATAAGCCAAGTCACTGAATACCCTAAAATATCCTCCAAATAAGTGGGAGTTAACTTAAGAAGATTAAAAATAAACAAAACCAAAATGAGTTACAGTCAAAAGAAAACAGGTCCCATGGCTACATCAGTTATTTCCTTCAAGGACCCGAATGAATGGGAGACATTATCATATTTAATTTCCTGTAGTAACTGTCATTCTCACAATCCATTTGACTTCCTTCTCTGGGTGGAGTACACATAGACAATGGAATGAATCATTTCAGAGGAACTGTAGTTAGGTTTAATGGAGAACAGGACCATTCTCACCTGTCATAGCAGATGCTCTTTTTCATATAATATATTCGAATTACATTTTCCCTTTCCTATACTCCTTCCAGTTCCTCCCAACATCCATTCCCATCTAGATCCACTCCCTTCCTTTCTTCCTCTCCTTAGAAAACAAACAGGCACTTCAGGAATAGAAGCAAAATAAAACAAAAAATTGGAATAAGATAAAACAAGCAAACAAGAACAAGACCAAAGAAGAAGCACATGAATCATGTATAGACATGGAGACATATGTTCACATGCACAGGAATTCCATAAAAACACAAAAATGGACATCAAACTACATGTACAAAGAATCTGTAGATACCCAAGATTCATTTCACAGACCATATGAAGACTAAGAAGAAGAAAGACCAAAATGTGGATGCTTCAATGCTTTTGAGAAGGGCAAACAAAATACTTATAGGAGGAAATATGGAGACAAAGTGTGGAGCAGAGACTGAAGGAAAGGCCATCCAGAAACTGCCCCACCTGGGGATCCATCCCATTTACAGCCACCAAACCGGTACATTTTTGTGGATGCAGAGGAGTGCTTGCTGATTGAAGTCTGATATGGCTGTCTCCTGAGAGGCTCTGCCAGAGCTTGACAAATACAGAGACGGAAGCTCGCAGCCAACCATTGAACTGAACTCAAGGGTTCCCAATGGGAGAGTTTGTGAAGGGACTGAAGGAGCTGAGGGGGGTTGTAGCTCCATGGTGGGAGCAACAATGTCAACCAGCTAGAACCTCTGGAGCTCCTGGGGACTGGACCACCAACCAAATACACATGGAGGGACCAATGGCGTTGGACACATATGTTGCAGAGTATGGCCTTGTTGGACCTCAGTGGGCGGGGAAGCCCTAGGACCTGAGGGATATTCGATGCCCCAGTGTATGGGAATGCCAGGGCGGGAAGACGGGAGTGGGTGAGTGGGGGAGCACCCTCATAGAGGCAGGGGAAGGGGATGAGATAAAGGGATTCTGAAGGGGAGACCTGGAAAAGGGAAACCATTTGAAATGTAAATAAAGAAAATATCCAATCCAAAAAGAAAAACAAAAAAAGAAAAAAATCTAACACCATTATGGAACAAGGAACCTCCAAAGATGCCATTGAGTTTGTTTTGTGTTGATCATCTACTAAGTGGAATAGAACATTTACTAAAAAGTGATTTGTTAACCCAGTGAGACTACCTCGGAGAAAACTAAATTTTCATTTGCAAGTGGTTATCAATTGGAGAAAGCTATTGAATTATAGATAGATCCAGGTGTCTAATTCTCCTTTCTGTTCTAGGATCCCATCGAATGCAAACTTGTTCAGGCCCTGTGCAAGTTGCCACAGTTTCTGGAGGTCATATGTATGCCATCACTGTAGTGTGATAAGGCCTTGATTCCTTGGTTTCGCCATCATCTCTTGCTCTTGTACTTTTTCCATTTCTTCTTCCACTGAGTTTCTAGTGCCTTGAGGGGAAGAATTTTATGCAGACAACCCTTTTAGGCCCAATTGTTCTAAGTTCTCTCATTCTTTACATTTGTCTCTAGCTGTTCCCGTCTAAGGCAGAAGACTTCTTTGATGATGGCTGAGCAAGACATTGATCTATGAGTTGAGCAGAATGCCCTTAGTAGCTATCCCATTACTATTTTATCTTCATCAGAGCACTAGTATTTGGTTTTCCTCTTAGTTTCTGGCCTAGCCAGTCTTGGGATCTTGTCCACCCAAACTGTACTAGGTTTGGGTTCTATCTTACAAAATGGGCCATACCTCAATCAGATATTGGTTGGTTACTCTGGCAGGCTTTATGCCACCCTTGCGGTGGCATATCTTGCCAGTAGCCGCCATTGTTGATCAAATGATTCGTAGCTATTTTGGTATTTACCTTTCTCCTCTATCTCCAAGTAGAGTAAAAAATTGTCCATATGCTTAAAGGTTCTAGGTAGGCACCTGTCAACTTCTCAGTGTTCAATGAATATGAAGGTGTTGTCTTCAGCAATAGGGACTTTATGGAGAGCCACCAATAACCTCTGTTTGGAGCTTCCATAGAATCCCTTTGGACAACAATTTTGTTACTTCCTGGTACTAGAAAATTTATTTGGTGACAAGGAGTGTCCAGGGACTCTGTCTCCCTTTTATTTAGAAATTTCATTGAGATAGTCTTAATGTATATATATATTTAAGGACATTTTAATGTATTAGGTTTCTGTTGAACCCCTTGAATGGCCCCTTTAATATTTTAATATTTTCTAAAACTCTGATTTGAGGTCATTACAGTCCTCTCCATATTTTCTTTTAAGTGATCACCTTTTTTCTCCTCCATTTTTAACATCCATCTTGACTGCTTTAGCACTTAAAAACTCAACTTACATGACAGTCTCTGTAACTAAAATCCAGTGAAATGTTTCCTGCTGTAAATGTCATTCTGTGCTAAATCATTGGCTAGCAAGGAGATAGTCCACAGAGAAACTCTAAAGCTCTACCACTTATACATCAGTATGTTACCAGAACATTAACTCCTACAAAACATGTTTAAAAGCTATCTACTCTCAGCTTTCCAATGAACTGATGGAAGAACAACAGCCTCTTCCACACCTGAAACTGGCAGAGATATTATAATTCACAGCATATGTAGAAAACTAGAGAATGGAGACAACCCAAGAATGTACAAGCCAGTGAAATACACCAGTGAATGAATGTCTCTAACATTTCCATCTATGCAGGCTGTATCCCAAAGGATAGCATATAATACATTTTGAAATAGCAAGTGGAGATGTATTTAAATTAGATAAATACTTCTCTCTACTTCACCATTTTTCGAGGCTAAAATAAATCAACCTTCCTTCCTTTATCAGTTTGTTTCTCAGATATTTTGAACAATGGAAAAAATAGGTCAATTAGTTTATGAATGTGGGTGTTAAGAAGTTGTGGCTTAATGAAGCCAGAAACATAAATTTGAATGCCAGTTCCCAGTGGCTGGAATGGATGGAATTCTAATTGTTGAAATAGTGTTTCCCAGGTCAATCATTCTCAAATGTTGGTTATCTATAAAGCATATATTTAACTATTTGAAGTGAATGGGTGCTTTTGAGTTTGGGATGTAAATTCTTAGTACTTTATTTCCTGTTAATAATATTCTACTTATTTAGTTTCATGAGTTACACCATCCTCAACAAACCTTTATTTCTAAAAGGCCTAGTGTTTCCTGCTGTTGGTACTAATCTGTGCAGTAGTTGAGTTTAGTTTGGACATGTGATAAGAATATTCAAATTTTACTTGAAAGAAAACTCAGTTCCTGGGCTGGAGAGATAGCTCACTGACTGCTCTTACAGACATCCTGAGTTCAATTCCCAGCAACCACATGGTGGCTCACAACCATCTGTAATGGAATCTGATGCCCTTTTCTCGTGTGTCTGAAGAAAGCTAGAGTATACTCATATACATAAAATAATAAATCTTTTTTAAAAAATTAAAAAAGAAAACTCAATTCCTGTGTTGTTTTGTATAGCTGTATTTTTTAAAGTTTTGTTTTTTGTTTTATTTATTTATTTATTTATTCATTATAGCTTGTTCTTTCCTTTTTTCCTTTTATTTTTGGATATTTTCCTTATTTACATTTCACATGTTGTCCCCGTTCTTGGTCCCCCCAAAACTTCCTATCCCATCTTACCTCCCCCTGCTTCTATGACAGTGTTCCCCCATCCACCCACCCACCCCCACCTCCCCACCCTCAAATTCCCCTACACTGGGGTATCCATCAGGCCTTCACAGGACCAAGGGCCTCTCCCCCATTTGATGCCTTACAAGGCTATCTTCTGCTACAATTACGGCTGGAGCCATGGGTCCCTACATGTGTACTCCTTGGTTGGTGGCTTAGTCCTTGGGAGCTCTGGGGGCTCTGGTTGGTTGATGTTGTTGTTCTTCCTATGGAGTTGCAAACCCCTTTAGCTCCTTCAGTCCTTTCTCTAACTCCTCCATTGGGGACCCTATGCTCAGTCAAATGGTTGGCTGTGAGCATTCACCTCTGTATTTGTCAGGCTCTGGCACAGCCTCTCAGTAGACAGTAATATTAGGCTCCTTTCAGCAAGCACTTCTTGGCATCCACAATATGTCTAGGTTTGGTGACTGTATACTGGATGGATCACCAGGTGGGGCTGTCACTAGATGGCCTTTCCTTCAGATTCTGCTCTACACATTGTCTCCATATTTGCTCCCATGAGTATTTTGTTCCATTCTAAGAAGTACCTACACTTTGGGTTTCCTTCTTCTTGAGATTCATGTGGTCTGTGAATTGTATGTTCACTTATTCCAATTTTATTTTAATTTCTCTCTCATGTTAAAATAAAACATGCATTTGGTGTCAAATCATGAGAGAAGATCAATTATAAGCTCGAAATGCAGGATCAGTCCTATATTAAATTTGTTGTATGATAAACATTTGAATACATTTTCAAGCCATATACTATAATTTTTAAGAGTGTGAGAAAAGAAGAATCTACAGTATATTTTAAGGCTCTTAACTAAAATTCTAGCAGAATACCATTCCTAATAAATTTCATGTGTCAACTCCAGCCCTTTATAAGGACAGAACTGTATGTTTAATTGTAGGCATCAGTTCTCAACTGCTGTTTTGTGGGTAAAGAAGCAACCTTTGTGAGTACAAGCATGGTCACAGTGTGAGTGCTGCCGGAGGGACCCTTCTTGGTCTCTTTAGATTATTTCTTCTACTGGCTGAGCTACAAACCAGGGTCACTTAGGAGGACCAGAGTAACAGTGACTAGACTGGAAACTGAACTTTTGAAGAGCTACTGAGACAGGATGAGTAATAAAAAGTTAAAAAAAAAAAGGTGGTTGCAGAAGAAGCACCTGTATCACTTGTAATGGTGTCAGTGCAATGTTTAATGGAGCAATAGTGTCCCACTCATGTTTTTCTGAAGACTGAAATGTCAAGAGTATAGTTCCCTTCCCTGAAAGAGAGGAAGAGGTACAGGTATTAGAAGTGAACCTGATGCTTTGGTAATGGAGATGCCATTAGTAAAAATTAATACAGGTATTTCATTTGTAGAATGGTTAGTGTTGCTGGCATATATGGGCTCTGCTGTCTGACTAGACACCCCCACTGTAAAATTATACATATATTGAGCCCCTTCCAACACAGTGACTGTGCTGGTTTTATGAAACTTTTACCTAATTAAGCATAGATTCAAGACATGTGTAGAATTGGATAGAGAGAGTAAACAGCAGACTAGAGATATAGACATAACAACATTAAAGTGACATGGATTTCACTTAAGCTAGGAATTGCTAATTATGGCTACAAACATAATAAAGTATAAATTTTGTAACAAATGATGTAGAAATGGGATAGATATAAGTCCTGTTGTGATGCACAGTGTATGCCAATGTTAAGGAGAAAATCACCTGAGGAGATGAAATCAAGTTGAACTTAGGTTATTGTGGGAAATGGGAGCCTTTAGGTATGAACATTGTTCTCCCAGTTCTGGGACCTTTCAGTGGACATGCATGGCTGATACGTAAGGTATAGCCACAGGTTCAGCCTGGAGCCAGTTAGACATAAGAAGGCAGGTGATGTCACAAATTCCTGTGTAAGAGAGCAGACCCTCTCCCCAACTTACCCTAGTCCAGGACTACCAATGGGAGCCTACTATACAAAGATGTCTCAGTGGCCTTAAAGAAGTGGCTCAAGATGATGAAGACTAATGTTAGACTGGGTGATGAAATTTGTAAAAATTCCATTTTTCCTTGGTATAATGAATCCTATAAAATATTCTGCCTTTGATGACATAGAGTTTATTGTACTTCATATTTTAAGAGGACTCTTTTGAATATGACAGGATAGTGAGGCAGCTGGTCATACTGCTTCCAGAATCAGGAAGCTTCAAGATACAGTCCTGTTACTGAAATTCTCTTGTCCATGTTATTCTATATGAGGCACCACCCATGGACTTCTGCTACCTACACATAAGGTGATTCTTTGCCACAGAGGTAACCAGATATATAATCTTTCTGAGAACAATTCCTAGAGGTCTCTTAATTTATTCATACTGAGTTGTCAATCTATATAATGTACCACAACTTTAACCCCTGGAATACATAATAAATTGAAGCAGAAAAACATCATAATCTAAATTTCAAACAACAAGATTCCTTTACAGGGAAAGGAAGCAATAGCTACCAAACTGTGTAACCAGAAATTAGAGCAGTTTTGAATCACAACCTCATAGGATATTCTTAGTCCCGTTGTTATGATGAATATAAAAAGTCATGATGTCATATTGTCTTTAGATAATATGTGGGTGTATCATGTTTTCTACAACTTTGTTCTTTAGAGGACCCAAGTGAAATGACTAGGGTTATTTATTTATTTATTTATTTATTTATTGTAACACATTAATAAGAGATTTTCTTGTTTTCTTGTAATGTTTCAGGAAATACTGAACTCAATTCAATGTGCATTTGTCTGCTGTAGAGATTGGCCCTTCAATGATTCTGATAAATATCTGTAAGGTTCCTCCATATAAGATAACATCTAGTATTGTACAGGTTTTGAAATTCATCTGCAAGCAAAAATTGCAGTTCACAGTTTGAAAGAAGTTATCTATCATGGTAAGAAGTATTAGCTTAATCCACAAGGTTACTGAACTATTCCATGGTTTATGTCTTTAGCTTTCTCTGAGCTGTACAATAGTGAGGGCCACTACACACCCATGTAATACAAAATACTTTCAGTGAATTGAATGCAAACAGTACTAAATATAAGAGACTAGGTAAGGAGATACCACAATTTCTGATTGCTTAACACAGCAATCTACTGTGACAGAAGTAAAGGATCTTATAGAGATTGATTGGTTTTAAAGTATCATGTGGTACTATGATGGCCACTGCTATGAATTATCAGTAAAGTATGAGCTTAGTTAAAGACCATCATTACCAACCCAAGCCAGATATATAAACTCACCTTACACTGACAAAACTATTGTGGGGAGAACCAAGCATGTTTGGAATTGATTTAAACTCAGGTCTATAGGCAAAGCCTATGGTTGTTACTTATAAGAACCAGAAGAACTATTAAAGAAACCTCAAATGTAGTAAATTTACATCAGTCTTCTTGGATCAGAAATGGCTCTGGTGATTTACAACATAACTTGGACCATAGTCATGGCATAAAAATGAGGTAAATAATGCCTATATACCAAGATTAATCACTGTAATGAGGCTATTAGCTAATGATGGGTGAGAGTAATGGTATCCTCAACTTGGATTCCAGACATTGCTTCTTCCTGCCCCCTAGCAGTGTGTGGCCTTGGGGATGATATGCTGCACTATATAGGAGGTGGAAAGTTAACTGGAGACAGAACTTTGGTGAAACAGCTTTCCTGAATCAGCAGCCAAGCTGCAGAGGGACTCCGCAGAGATGCAGCTGTCTTTGACTCAACCAAGTTCCTGTAAGTTGCTCTTCTCTGAACTTCCTCCAGTTGACCTTAATCACTTCATTACTGTACAAAGATGGATTTGAAAATTTACTTTTTTGTCATTTTTATCTTCATATATGAAGTGAATGGATATTTGATAATGTATGACCCAAAGAAGTAAAGCAAATAAAGCTAAGAAGTACTTTCAAGTCATCTCTCTAGACAGTAACTAGTAACTCTTAGACCAATGGTTCTCAAAGGAAAGCCTGCTACTGAGGAGATTATATAGCAATGTCTAGAGAACTTTTTTGTTGTCTTAATTGAACTAACTTAGAAAAAAAGAATATTATTGATGTTTATTGGTAGAAAGTTGTATGTATACACAATTTTAAATGACAAAGAAAGTTCCAGAATATGGAATGATCACTTTTACAAAGGCAAAACTGCAAATATTGAGGTTTTTAACTGTAATGAAAACATAAGATAGATTTTATAACTGCAGAAGGAAAAAATAAACATACTCTGATTCCTATTTTTCTACAATGAGTTGCTTGATTAGAATGATATAATCATTATTATTCCAGGGATAAGTCAATGAGGATAACAGATGCTCATTTATATAGCCTAAAATTTTTCATTCAAGGAAAATACACTTTCAGCATGCATAAAACCTGTGCATGCAATACCAAATATCAGTATAGAGTAGAAGGGCATTAGATACACAATATTCAACCCCTGAAGTTATTGGCAATTCTAAGCTGCTAGGAAGGGGGAGGATAATGTTTTTATGTGTATCTCCTGGTAACCTGATCAGGATCAAGTAGAAGACTACACCTCCAAAAACATTTGCAAGTACAAATTGATCATAAATGCTTTTTTTTAATGACACAAAGATATATAGCTGAGAAAGGGGATGTGGAGCTGGGAAGAGTTGGGGAATGTGGAGTGAATATCAAAACATATATGAAATCATAAAGGACAGAAAAAATGGAGAGCATAATTGCTTATATTTGCTCATATTTACAAACAAGATGAATTGACAACAGGCATAAATTGGATCCTATTAAATGGTAAAACAAAAGTAATAACTCTGGTTAAGTTTCTAAAATCCTATATCTGATAAACAGAAAATTTTGAAGATCATGTGTGTGTGTGTGTGTGTGTGTGTGTGTGTGTGTGTGTGTTTTCAGATAATTCCTGTAAGTAAAATTTACCAATTCCCTAATTTTCAGTTGTACATTTTCAATTCTATTTATCAAAGATTTTGTTCATCAAAAGATTTTTTTCTGATTAGTCACTAAATTAATAGAATTTTCTTTGTAATAAACACATGTTGATTCATCATACTCAGACTGTTAAATATTGATGTATTCATTATTCAAAAGTAAATTGATGATGACACCAATCTTGGTCATTATCAAAAATGTTAAAACTGTGTTACACAGATTAAGGAACTATTGGCAAAGGAGAAAATGTGACATTATGATGCAGAAATATCTATTTTAGACTATGGAATAATTTATGGACACAATTCTCTACATTGTCAGAATTAGGAAACAGCTGTGTGTTTATTCCTATGTACTTTGAAGATAAAGCTAACCCACAGAGCTGTCCTTGTCACATTTGTGCCCCATCTAGTATTAGGGGAAATTTAGGGCCTGAATCGGAACAGGAGTAGCCATTGTTGCTATTGAACAAAACTTGTATTCAGTTCTTGGCACCCCGTGGCTACTCACAACTACATGTAGCTCTAATTCTAAGAGATCTGATGCATTGATCTAGCCTGGATGGACAACAGATGTAGCTATGGTAAACCTATGTAAGTATAGGCAAAATGGTGATATACATAAGATTAATGTTTCTAAAAAGAATTCTACAAACTCATAACTTACCTATTACTACTGAAAATCAGTAGCAAGTCACAGAACGTTAAATGGTCTAAACAGAATGGCATCAGCACCCTGCCTTGACTCAAGTTAAACTACAAATTTCTGTAGAATGCAGCGTACTCTTGGGTGTGATTTTAAAAAGTGTAAAAAGTACACTAATGACTCAAAATGAGAATATGAGAAAATATGATTACTTAACTGAGGTCTTCCATTGTAAGTTATACTCTCACAGTAATTAAAGACAAAACAAAACAAAACAAAAAACCAACCAAACAAAATAACAACAAAAAACAGTTTCTTCATAGGAGGCCACTGTAACCACAAGAAGACTTCCTTTGAAAAGATGGCTTTTAACAACCTCACAAGAATATATCTCACAGTAGATTCTCTACTTATTTTAACAGGGATACTGCTCCTACTACTGGTGACCAACCTGTTCTGGTGGAAGAATGTGGCATCAGTGCCCATGTGTGCAATGAGGAATGCTCGTTGCTTTACGTTCTTTGAAGACACATTTGAATTAGCTGGCAGTTTGTCTCATAATATCAGTATAGAAGTTTCAGAACTGTTCACTGAATTTGTAAGTACACCACAGACTTCTGGATTCTTAGCAAATCGGTACAACGTAAAGCAGAAATCACCATAATCTAAATCTCAAATAATCATTCTTTCTCAAGGAGAACACAGAAGCTACTGAACTATACGGACAGAAAGAGAACACTTGTATGAAATGTTCAATTATTTTAATGTATATCTATTGTTTAACATTTATTTTAATTTACTTTTAAGACATAAATACATGCAAGACATAACAAATGAAATGTTGATTCACTTTTTCTTTATCTTGTGGGTTACTTTTTGCTTCTATCAATTTAACTGACTGTCTAGCTATCTATATATCTATCATATATCTATCATATATTTTACCTTTTAATGAAAATTGTTTTTCTCACATCATATATATACATTTTCCCCTTCATCTATTCCTTCCAGATGCTTTCCATATCTCCTACCACCACCGTTTTGGGGGTAATCCACTCCTTTTGTGTCTCTCATTAGAAAAAAAACCAGGCTTCTAAGTGATAATAATAAAACAAAATAAGATAAAACAAAAATGAATACATCAGAATTGGACAATACAAAAAAGTAGAAAAGAGCTCAAGAGAGGACAGAAGAAACAGACCAACTCATTCATAGACTCTGAAATCCAATTTAAAAAAAGGAAACAAGAGGTAGAAAGACTTGGTGTAGAACCATATGTGCCCTGTGCATGCTGCTTCAGTTTCTGTGAGTTCATATGGGTGTAAATCATGGTGAGTGAGAGGCCCTTGTTTTCTTGGTGTCCCCTTTCCCTTTAGGGAAGGTGTCTTCCTTCCCCTTTAGCTATTGTATTCTTTCTATCTCCTCTTCTTCAGGATTCCATGACTTCTAAATACAGGGAGTTGGTGGAGACATCCCATTTGGAGATGTGTGTTTCAAGGTCTCTCACAATCTGCATACTGTCTTTCTGTGGGTGTCTGTCTTTGTTCTTCTGCAGAAGGAAACTTCCCTGATGATAGCTGAGCAAGGCACTGATCTAGTATAGCAGAATGGCATTAGCTGTCATCTTATTTCTATATCTTTCTTTGGTTTTGTCAGTTTGTTTTTGTTTCTAGAAGAATAACATTGATTTTACGTAAGTCTCAGGGTTTTGGTCACCTAAGCAGTGTTAAGTATGGGTTCAATATTTTCTAGCGTTTTTCTTAGTCATGTATTGTTTATTTAATTCTACAATCTTTGTACCACTGTTGTCCTAGCATATCTTGCAGGCATGACATCATTTTATATCAAAGAGTTTGTGGCTGAGTTTGTGTTTATGTTTCTCTTTTTATAGTGTGTAGAGTACCTTCCTATGACAAAGATTCTAGCACCCAAGAGTGAAGGCTCTATGGATCCACTAGCTCAACTTTTTCATGTTCAATGAGTTGTGTAGATGTTGTCTTTAGCAATGGGACCTTGCTTTCAGTTTTTGGAGAACAGGCTATATTCTTAGCAATAGTACATCTTGGGAAAGTTTCATAGAATAGTACTCATAGAAAGTTTCATTTGGTGACAAGAATAAGTCAGATGAGTCTTGGTCACCTCAGTTAGTTGGCAATATTACTAGATTGCCTTCATATATGTAAATGTTTTTAAGCTTATACTGTATAGATTGCCATACTACCCATCAAATAGCTCCTAATTTTAGCTATCTCTTTGATAATCCCTTTCTTTCCCTTCTTCCCTTTCCCTCCACACTTTATTCTACCATTCTAGCCTGTTCTTTTCCACTGGACATTGCAAACTTGTAATAAAAGAAAATCCATTGCAGTGACTTGCAAGAATTTAATAGAATTAAAGACACTTGGGAAAATCATGGAGAGCAAGAAAGATTATAATTGTTCTTCAGATTCCCAAATGTTATGAACTATTTTTAAATGAGTTCCAAGACATTTACTTTTATAATAACAAGATCTGTCATATGCAGGGAAATTGTTTAGGTCTTCATAATGGAAGCACTTTGAAGACTGTATGTTAGATATTCTACTCCAGTCAATGAAGTCACAATATATGACTTTTGAACATAGGTGGGATGTGAGAAGTAGGCTCAATGTTTGCAAAGCCTATTCTTCCTAGCATTCTTTTTACGTGCTATTTTTCTATCATTTACATTTCCCAGTGGGAATTATTATCAAAACCATCCCCAAAATCTTTTAAACTGTCAAATAATTCATTAATGGTAGTATTAAATAATATTTTAATACTAGTTTTAAATAATAGATACAACAAACAATAAAGATAAAGGTGTACATACAATAAAAAATTGCATGCACATTAATATGCAAATGCTAAATATGTTTCCATTTTAGTTGGCCCATGGCTTACTTTCTCTGGTACAATCTGTTCATGCTTTAAGAGTTATTTAGTCATTACCAACACAATAGTATTCTGCATTCCTAATGACCTAAGTAAAGTATTCTTGTGTAGGTGTGAGGTAATTGCAAGAAATATTTTACAGTGTGGCACTTATTAGAAATGGTACTTAAAAGAATTGGTGATTAAGAGAATTGCTGATTTTAAAATTTGCTTGACAAATCACATCTAGAAAGACTGCAAATAGTAAACAGATGACTGGGAAATTTGAAATTTAGATGGATATAAACTGATACTACAGATAACGGTTAAAATATCATTAAAAGTCTTCCCTAGGAATGAATGCCTTAATTGGCTATGCAATACCAAATGGTCATTCCTGAAATAATGTATACATAAGTATTAAACAAACTCAACAGGCATTGGTGTGGCTGTACCCTCATGTATGTGGGATGTGTGTGTGTGTGTGTGTGCGTGTGTGCATGCGTGTGTGTGTGTGTGTGTGTGTGTGTAACAATAATAATCAAATAAAAAGATGCCAAGAGATCAGGTAGTGCTGGCACACACCATTTATCCCAGCACTTGAGAGCCAAAGGTAGGCAGATCTCTGAGTTTAATGCCAGCTTGGTGTACAGAGCTCTTTCAGGACAGTCAAGGATACACAAAGAACCTAGCTAGGAAAAAATAAATTTTAAAAACAATGCCAAGAATTAAGATGGATTATGAGTAGGATGATAGGAGATGTTGATGATAGGAAAGAGGGGATGTGGGAGGGGTTGAAGAGAAGAAAAGGAAGGAGAAAATGTGTAGTTGAATTTTAATTAAAATCATTTTCATCATCATTTATGTAATATATTAGTTTCAGTTTTTAGTACTCACTTTAAATTTATTACTTTCTGTTCATTTAACCCTTTCACAATTTCTTTTCTCAACTGAATATTTCATCAATTCCAGGAAAACCATTATGCTGAAGTGCCTGGGCTCAAAGACAAAAGAAGCCTCATGAGATGTCACACTTCTTCCCTCTCTATTCCAGAAAACAAGGAGCAAGCCAGGCACACACATGTGAGTTCATACACAATGTAGTTTTCAGTAAAACTTTGAAACAGTACACTGGATTTTACATATTATAGTTTTTAAAGGTATTATATAGGCATGATACTCATATATATGGGAAAATAATATTTAACAAATAATTTTAACAAAAGGAAAATGATAATCATTTATGTGGGAAAATAGAGACAGAATATATATAATAAAAGGAAAACTATAATATACAGTTGATGACTTATAAGTGAATTGTGCCAAGTAACATTTTCATGTATCTATAAATTGTCTACATTGAGAGAACCTTTTTCCACTACCCACCCATTATATGATTCACACTATTCTGTAGGGGAATTTTAAACTTCCATTGAAATTCAAGGCAAAAAACATATTGATGCAGGCTTAGATGATGACTATGCAGTTGTATTTATCATATGTTAGTAATGAATCCTGTATCAACAGAACTGGTTGTATTAGCAACCAGTTCACTATTCCTTCTTTACTTTTAAGTACTAAATATTATGGTTTTCATTCTGTTTCTCATCCCAAATATTGATTCCTAGCTGTCCTCAAGAGTGCCATGAATAAAAGCCAACTAAAAAATAATAAAATATATACTGTATGATATTCAGCAATGTGTAACCTCCCTGTTGTGCAATTATAAGTCTACATAGGATGGCTATGCAAATTATTATTTGTATCATCTCACACTTATGAATTCCTGCATAAACCATTATAATATGTTGACTAAAAATTATCATACATCCTAATACATTTGTGCAATTAAAATGTGTTCCCATATTCTGCTCCTTGGCACAACATTTTGTGTCTCATATATTCTTATTCAAAGCATAATGAAATAATTAAGAAAGGGTTAAAAATCAAGATTATATTTTATGAGAGTCATCACTTCTCTAGAAACTTCATAAAGCACTCTATTGAACTTTCTGAATTTAATTCTCTATAGAATTCTACTTTATAATGCAATGACTATATTTTATACTTCCACAATTGAACTTATACAACTTATGCAACTATAAAAAATGTAAATACATATTTGAATAGAAAAGGGGAAGTTTATTTCAATATTTTGAAGGAAAACTGTATTATCTAATTCTATTATATTATTCAAATGTGGTTACTTAGTATGAAGCTCTACTGAAATCAGGGCACATGATTTTGGATGCCTGGGAAAGCCCTCTGGACCATCTAGTGAGGGAAATATCTACCATAAAAAATGTCCCTGATACTATCATCTCGAAAGTCACAGACATAAAGACAAAGATTGAAGCAGTCCAGAAGGGGGTTAATTCCCTCATCAGCAGCATGGTGAGTAGTCCTATATATGTCTTTTCACTTTTATTCTTATAGGAGAGGTGAGCAGAGCAACAATAGAGTTTTGAAGCAGTTCACTTTAAAAAAACATACAAACAAAAAATAACAACAAAAACAGAAACGAATAAACAAACAAAAATTGACATCCAAATAGCTAAAAAGCCATACTATTAATTGGATGCTGGCAATTCCAACTGTCTGGGAAGAGTTTTATTGAGAATCTTACATCACTGGGCTCTCAGGAAAAAATAAGGGCTCCTCATTTAAATTGGACAGTACTTTTCCTAGTCCAAAACACAAATACCACGACACCTAAGTACTAGAGCAGGTATTGTTAGCACCATTATTCCATGACTATTTGCATCTTAAACCATCAAGTATAAAAATCATTGCATCTCAAGTTAAGAATATTCACATTGTATGAAGAATTGATTTGACTGAAAATAAGATATGTGAGAAAAAAATCTGTTTTCAATACAAAGAAAAATGGACAATATTTCAATGACAGGACTTATTTTTTTTAAAAAAAGAAAATCATGGACTATTGAAGACAAACTGGCAATCCTTGCATGATATAATAAACATCTATTCCTTCATTGTCATGTTCTCAAATCTATGTCTAAAATAATGTAAGTTACTGATTGTCCATCTATTAACTTCCGGAAGGATGTAATTGATCAGACAAAAAAAGTAAGCAACAAATCTTTCTCTTTTAACTACCCTCACCAACATCACTGAAATCCATACACTTAGCTTATGCTAACAATTATAACTTCTTAGAAATTCACTTAGTATTTAGAAGGAATAGGCACAAAAATATGATAATATAATTGATTGTTGAATATATTTTTGATGATCAGCTTCAGAATGGAGATGAAGAAAAAAACAACCCTGCCTGGTCCAGACTGCCATTCCTACAATCCAACAATGAAGATGCTCGCGTTCGTTCCTTTTATGGCATGATCAGCTGCCTAGACAATGACTTTAAGAAGGTTGATATTTACCTCAATGTCTTGAAGTGCTACATGTTAAAAATGGATAACTGCTGATATGTCTTCCATGTGTTCTGTTTCTGAAATATCATGTAGCATCCTTAAATTTTTATCTTTTGAATTTGTTATTGTTTTCTCATTTAAAAATAAAAATTGGCTTTCAGAAATATAAAAGTCTCATTAGGGAATTAGTCAATATTTCTATTGTGGATTTCATATAACACCTATCTATAACATCAACATGTTTCAATCAAGTACTTCACAAGTAGTGGAAGTTAGATGTGCAACCAACACATTTTGTAACTAATTTAATACTTAGAACATTTTATTACTTGTCAATTTGTAGGACTCAAGAGCTGCTCTTTTTACAAATCTTCTTGGTGAGCCTATAAAATTTGAACTATTTGTGATCATTAATGAAAGCCAGACACTACTGATCACACAACTTGTAGAGTTTTCAAAGCCAATATGATTATGATTGATATGCACCATCCCCAAGTATTTCAATTTATTTTTAAAAAAATTAATATATCTTAGAATACAATTATTAAATGGTTTTTGATTTCTTTAAAATTTTCTTCAAACATAGTCATCTGAATTCCTATCTTCTTTGTACCATCTTTGATTTATACCACATGTTCTTTACCTTGTATAGACCAAACGTTCTTTGGATTGTCCTCAATTTCTTCTCATATTCACATTATTTAGTATTAATCTTCCCCTCTCATTCACTATTGGGTGAAAGCACATGGTATATATTGAAATATAAAGAGTTTCTTGATGTTTCTAGCCCTTACTTCTGGATTTCTACTTTTTTTCTTTTAAAAAATTAAATATAGAATTAGAAGTCATAAAAAATTGTAACCTCACTGACTTATGATTTCAATGATTTATTGCTCATTAATAGCTATTTTCCATATTTCTTAACTACATACACAGGTTTACACCAAGTAAATTAATATGAAAATAGTTTTGCAAATATACTCAAGAAATTTTTCTAAAAATATAAACAAAGAAGAACACATATATTTGCAGGGAATTTGATACTGTTGAAAACAATCATATTGGTTTATTTAAACTAGCCCAATAAAACAAATATTGCATGTTTTCTCTCAATTAGGAGCTTAAAATTTAAGAAAAATACTTAAAATCCTATATGTAGATTATATAATAAGAAATTTAAATTCTTTAATAATACAAAGTGAGCTAGTATAAGAAGAAAGGAGAGGAAACTTATTGTATTATGGGACTGATTATATCCAAAGTACATTTATATACATCTATTAAAATAACTTTCTATCATCCAGTAAAATATATACTAAATGTAAAATTTTAAATCCCTATATTGACAAAGCCATAGCTATGAAATACTGTGTAACCTTTGTGGGCTCATAAGACATCTCCAGGTTGTCATTTGATACACCTTAATTCCTTGCTTCTCCTAATAATACAGGTTATATTCTCAAATCTAAATATTCATAGCTCAGAACCACAAAGAGATAACATGCAGCATTAATCTAAGTCTAGGTTGACTTACTCATTAAAATATTTTCCAGTTCCTTCAATTTGCCTGCATGGCTTTGTTTTCCATTACAGTTGAGGAAAGGGCCATTGTTTATATGTGTCCCTTCTTTGTTACACATTCATAAGTTGCTTCTATGGAGACTATAACTAAGCAAGTATCTTGATAGAGATTATCAAGTCAGCTAGTAAATTTAAGGATGGTGTATAGGTGAAACATTTGGTAGATTATCTGTACTGATTTCTGTAATGATTTCAGCACTTTGCAATCCTGTGATTATTGTAGCCTTACTTGCATTCTTCCTCAGTCATCTTCCTTATCTAATCCATTCTGACTGAGCTAAGATAGTAGTTTTAATTTACAATTGTCTGATTTCTAATGACATGGAATGTTTTGAGATATTTATTGGAAATTTTTCTTTCTTCTTTTGAGAACTCTCTGTTTGTAGCCCATTTTTAGACTGGGTTAATTATCCTTGATTCTTTATAAATACTTTATATATTATAAATATTAATTCTTTAGTGTGAAAAGTATTATCTGCCAATCTGTGGGCTTCTTCTTTTGATTATTTATTTATGTGCCTACAAAATCATTCAGGTTTATTATGCCCCATTTGTTAACTGTTAGACTTAAATCTCATGTAAAGAGAATTCTATTTGAAAAGTCATTTGCTGCATCTATATCTTGTATGTCACTGCCTTTCTGTTCTAGAAGTTTCAATGGTTTAGATTTTAAAATGATGTATTTGATCCAATTTTAAGCAACTTTTATGCAAGATTTAAGTACAGTTATAACTTAATCCTTCTACATATAGATATTCAGTTAATTCAGTGATATTTGTAGAAGATGTTTTCTCCTATAGTACATATGTTTGCCATCTTTGTCAGATATCAGGTGGCTGAAGTTATGTGTAGTTAGATGTGCATCTTCTGTCCAATTTCATTGATTTGCATACCAGTTCTCATGCCAGGATCAACACTGGACTAAGCATAGGGTTCCCAGTGGAGGAGCTAGAGAAAGGACTGAAGAAGGTGAAGGGATTTGCAACCCCATAGGAAGAACAACAGTATCAACCAACCAGACCCCCCAGAGCTCACAGAGACTACACCAACAACCAGAGTACACACAGAGAGACCATGGCTCCAGCCGCATATGTAACAGAGGATGGCCTCGTTGGGCATCAATGAGTAGAGAGGCCCTTGGTCCTGTGCAGGCTTGATGCCAAAGTGTAGAGGAATGCCAGAGAGGGGAGGTCAGAGTGAGTGATGGTGGTGGGGACACCCTCATAGAATCAGGGGGAGGGGATGGGATAGGGTGTTTCTGGACAGGGGAACCTAGAAAGGGGATAATATTTGAAATGTAATTTTAAAAAATCCAATAAAAAAGAAAAGGAAGAGGAATGGGGACAGTGGACATTTCTGATTTGGTTACTGTTTCAATTTCCTTCAATGGTATAGTTTAAGTTGCTGATCAGTAATTTGTTAAAATTTGATGATTCAGATGTGTCTAAAAATCTTTACAATTACTTTAGGTTTTCTAACTAATCAATAATAGGTTTTAAAATATTGTCTTATTACAAGTTTATTTTGTATTTTCTATATATACCTATGCTTTTTATTTTATTAATTTGAGTCACTTCTCTCATTATTTTGGTTATTCTGGCAAGGGGTTGATCAGTCTTGCTTGTCTTTTTAGTTAATTTGTCTTAGTTTAATTCTTTGTGGGATTTGTTACTCTTTCATTAATATGAGCTCTAGATTACAGTAAAAATATTTTAAATCTTGTATCTATACAGGTACAAGAAGTACACTGAATACCAAATAGTACCAGAAACTATACTCCCCAAGACACATTAGAAACACTAGATAAACAAGATAAACAGAACCAAGACTGTGTATTGAACGTTTGAGAAGAAAAGTATATATATATACTTTCATATATATATATATATATATATATATATATATATATGAAAATCCAGCAGAATAACTAATTTCTCAGAGAAAGTTTAGAAGCTATAATATCCTAGAGTAATATGTTCTGAGTTTGAAAAGACTACATAGACTAAGCTAGATCATTTTACCTATTAAAACTATCTGCCAGAGTTGAAGGATAAATAAATAAATCCATGATATAAACCATCTAAATTAAATATTCTATGTCCTCTGTATTAGTCCTACAGAAGATACTAGAAAGCAGAATTCAAAGGAGGAAAGCATAGTCAACAAGCTCAGAAAAACAAAACTGAATATAACTATTAATTTCTACAATCCATTAGAAACATAAACACAAACATAAAAAGAAAACAGCAACAAAACAACTGGAAACAATACACCACTTATACAAATAACTTTAAGTATTAGTGGCCTCAATTCTCAAATCAAAAGCCATCATTAGTTAATAATAATAATAATGATAATAATATTAATAATAATATTGCAATTACAATAGTACAAAATAATCCAAACCCCATATTTTTATTTCCTATACAAAACAACTTAAAGCATTGGCACTTGCTTATAGCAAAAAGATAAATAATTGATTTCAAGCAATTATCACCTGGAAACAAGCAGACCTCAATATCTTAATATCTGACAGGTGTAAAACCAAAATTAATCAATCAGAAGACTAAAAGTAGAATAGTTCTTTCTAATCAAGAGAACAATTAATCAGGATGATGCTCCAACCCTAAATATGTATAAACAAAACTCCAGAGTACCTACTTTAGTGAAAAGAAAAAATTGAACTTTAAGACACAGATTAACCCAAACTCAGTAATAGTAGTTACTTTAAAACTCTACTTCCACTAATAGAAAGGTCATCTGGACAGAAAATATCAGAATTACATCATACATCAAATGGACCAAGAATGTCTATAGAACATTCTTCCCAAGTAGCAAATCAAAGAAGAAAAATTTCTACTCAAGAACCTATGTAAGTTTCTATAAAATAGAACATATTGGGACACAAAATAAATCTCAAAAAATCAAAATAACTATGTCTGTTCTCTCTGACCACAATGTAATCAACCCTCAGACTAATGGTAAAACAATCTCTAGAAATTACAAGAACTCAGTAATACTAGACAACACTGAATGATGAATAGATCAATGAAGAAAAATATTAAGTGCCTCTAATAAAAGTGAAAATGGAGCAAAACAATATTTTGAAGCATACTAAAAAGTTGTATCAGGGTAAATTATGACACTATCCACTACATTTAAAGAAATCAAAAAAGACAGCAAACAAACAACAAAATGACACAACTCAAGATTTGGGGGAAAAATGAAAAATTACTAAACCAAAATTTAATACATAGGGGAAAATAACAGTGTATTCTTATGTAATACAAATTAGGCAGATACTCCAGAAACAGACTTTTTGCATTTCTTCTGTATTCCTGGCTAGCCATATAATCTGTGGTTTCATAAAATATGACCTAATGAACTCATAAAAAACATAATAAAGGCAATTTACAGCAGGGCTATAGCTAACATCAAATTAAATGGTGAAGAACTCACATGAGGAACAAGACAAAGCTGTCCATGTCTATTGACTATAGTACTTAAAGTTCTAACTAGAGCTATAAAACTAGTGAATGAGATCAAGGTGATACAATTTAAAAGGAAGTGATCAAAGTATCATTATTTGCAGATGATATGATAATATATATAAACAACTCCAAAAATCTTTGCAGAGACCTTGATAAACACCTTTAGTGAAGGGTTCAGATACATTATTAACTAAAAAACCAAACCAGTAGCCCTCCTGTATACAAATAACAAATGGACCAAGAAAGAAGTCAAGAAAACTATACCCATCACAACAGCCATAATGATATAAAATGACTTAGGGTAACCCTAACCAAGCAAGAAAGAATTATACAATGAAAACTTTAAGTTTTTGAAGAAAGGATATGAAAATATCAGAAGATGAAAAATCCCTCATTCTCATGGACCAGTAGAATTAACAGAGTAAAAGTGGGCACCCTACAAAAGCAAAATACAGATTCAGTGCAACATCCATCAAATTCCAGTACAAGTCTTTACAGACCTTGAAAAGACAATACTAAATTTCATATAGTAAAACAAACAAACAACCCAGGATTGCTGAAACAGTCTTGAACAATTAAAGAAGATCCAGAGGTATCACCATCCCTGATTTCAAGGTGTACTTTAAAAAAATAGAAATAAAAACCACACAGTATTGGCATAAAAACAGAGATATTGAAAAATGGAATCAAATTGATGACTCAGTCATAAAGTTATACACTAATAGACAATTGATACTTTATAAAGAAGACAGAAATTGACCCTGAAAATGACCAGCATCCTTCTTTGAAGAAGCTGTCAGATGCTGGTCAAACTGAATATCTGTATATAGAAGAATGCAAAGAACTATATCTATCACATTGCACAAAACTCCAGTTCAAGTGGATCAAAGATCTCAACATAAAATCAAAAACAATAAACCTGATAGAAGAGAAAATAAATATTCTTGAACACATTGGCACAAGAAACAACTTCCTAAACAGAGCACCAATAGTGCATGCACTAAGATCAACAATTAGTAAATGAGACCTCATGAAACTGAAAAGCTTCTGTAAGGTAAAGAACACTGTCAATAGAAAAGAATGACAGCCTACAGAAGGGTGAAAGATTTTCACCAGCTCCACATCCAATATAAGCTTAATTTTCAAAATATATAAAGAACTCAAGAATCTAGACATCAAGAAAACAAATAGCCCAATTAAAAATTGGAGTTCATACCTTAACAAAGAATTCACAACAGAGCAATCTCAAATGAGCAAGAAGCACTTAAAGAAATATACAACATCTTAGCCATCAGGGAAATAAAAATCAAAAAAAAGATTATATTTTACACTTTTCTGAAATTGCATCCAAGAGAGGATTCTCTGAATCAAGATATTCTTACACCACTCTGAATTTCCACCTTACACCTGTCAAAATGACAAAGATAAAAAGTGCCCATGATAGCTCATGCTGCCAAAAATGTAGAACACTCTTCCACTGTGGTGAGAGTGTAAGTTTGTGAAGCCACTATTGACATCAATATTGAGATTTGTCAGGAAATTGGAAAACGATCTACTTCAAGACTCAACTAGAACACTCTTGGCCATATACCCAAAAGACTTCCAATTCCACAGTAAAGACACTTGCTGAACTATGTTCATATTGACTTCATTCATAGTAGCCAGAAATTGGAAACAACATAGATGTTCCTTAAGAGAAAAATGGATAAAGAAAATTTGGTACATTTATATAATAGAGTGTTACTTTGCTGTTAAATAAAAGGACATCCTAAATTTGTAGATAAATGAATAGAACTAGAAAAAAAAAAAATCATTCCGAGTGAGACAATCCAAACCCAGAAAGACAAACATGATATTTATTCACTTATAAGTAGATATTAGTTGTTAAGTAAATGACAATCATACTATAATTCATAGATCCAGAGAGGCTAAATAACAAGAAATGCTCAGCTGGGGAGAGCCACATGAATTTCACTGCAAAGAAGAGATAGATTTTACACTGGTACTGGGGGCAGGTGGAGATAGGAACAGTAAGGTTGAGATTGGAGAGAGAAGGAGAGATGGAGAGTACAGGGAGAGATGACTGGAACTGATCTGGGGGGAGGAGAATTTGGAAACCTTTTGTAGTGGAAACTTCCTTGAACCTGTGTGAGTGACCCTAGCAAGGACTCCTAATAATAGAGGATATGAAGCCTGAGCAGTCCATCTTCTGTAACCAAGCAAGGTGTCCAGTTGTGTGACTGGGACACCAACTCAGTTACAAAACCTTTGACTTAAAACCTGTCCTTCATGCAAGATGCACTAGAGCAATGGGGGCTCAGAGCTTGTGGAAGTGGACAACAAATGACTGGTCTAACTTGAGTCCCACAGCATAAAAGGCAGTTCATGCCCAACACTTCCGGTATGGCAAGGAACCAGAAGCAGGATGGGGCAGAGACTTAAGGTAGAATCAAACACTGCTGGCAAAAGAAAGAAAGAAAGATAGAAAGAAAAAAAGAAAGAAAGAAAGAAAGAAAGAGAGAAAGAGAAAAAGAAAGAGGAGAGAAGCCAATGAAATGATTCCTATTAATATTCTACTGTACTGACAGATTGATGCCTAGACCAGAGATGTTTCCTCCAACAGCTGATGAAAACAGATGTAGAACTCACAGCCAAACTTTGGGCAGAGATGTAGAACGAGAAAAGGGGGAAAAGAAGGATTGTAGGAGCCAGAGTGGTAGAGTACACCAGGAAAACATAGCTAAAGAATCAACTAAACAGGAATCATAATGGCTCATAGAGACTGAAATGGCAATCGAAGAACCTACGTTAGACTGTGCTATATCCTCTACATTACATTGTGGTTGTTTAGCTTAGTGTTTTGGTGGGGCTCCCAAGACTGAGGAGTGATAGTGTCTCTGATATTTTTGCCTATTCTTGCAATCTCTTTCTTCCTTATGGGTAGTTTTCTCCAGTTTTCATAAGGGGAGTTGTGCCAAGTCTTATTGTATCTTGTTATATTGTATGCAGTTTGGTAACTCTGGGAGGCCTGCCCTTTTCTTAAAAAAAAAAAAATGGAAGAGCAGTGCATCTGAGGAAGAGAACAGATGAAAGGCACTCTGGGAGGGTTGAAGTGAAGGTTTCTGTGTTAGGGTTATATTGTGTGAGAGAAGAAATTTAAATACATAGATTTCTGACATCAAGATTCTGAATGCTGAAATAATTTGCCAAACTCTATCAGGGTCAGTCTCCCTGGAGTCCCCCCTCACCTCCCCCCCAGACACACACACACACACACACACACACACACACACACACAAAATTCGGCATGATCTACCATGGGCTCTATATAGACCAAATCTTCAATAAAATCTTAGAAAAAAATTACAGAAACTAATAGAAGACATACTCACACAGATTCAAGAAGCACATAGTACACCAAATAGACAAAAATAGAAAAGAAATTGTTTATGATATATCATAGTTAAAACAGAACAAAAAGTATTGATTGCTTCAAGAGAAAAAAAAGGACTAGCTGCACACTAAGAAAAATTCATCAGAATAACACTTGCTTAGTGGAAATTTTGAAAGCCAGCACAGCCTGGAAAATACTTTACAAGTCTTAAAGGACAATTGTGGCCAAACTAGATTAATATGCCTAATGAAATTATCTATAATATTTTAAAAAGTTCCAAGCTACACATTGCCTAAAAATTTACATCCTCCAGTATAAAGCTTAAGAAAATACAGGAAACACTCAAGCTAAAGAGGCAGATGACAAGAGGTTGTGAAAAGAATTATGAAGCAAAAGCTCAAAGTCCCACTGAGAACACAATAAACACATTAATGACTGTAATCAGCACACATGCATCTATCATAACTTCAAGTATTAGGTCTCAAATATCCATTCAAAAGATACAGGCTGACTGAATTTATTCTGAAACAAAATGCATCTTTCTGTTGTCTACAATGAATCCATTTTAGCAATAAAGATAGGTAGGGTTTACAGGGAAAGGATGGACAGAAACATGCAAATCAAACAGGACTATAAGCACAAATTAGAGAGAACAAATTGGAAATGGTACAGTATTTTAAATTCCCAAGACTCCTCCCTCAATGACTCACTTGCTTCAGCAATGCCATGTTTGCCAAACCTCCCAAGCAGCACAACTAACTGGGGACTAAGTGTTTTGAATGCCCAAAACTATGGGGGAGCAATTTATTCAAACTAGCATGTATACTATGTCTCTATAGGTCTCCGGAAATGAACCTTTGATTGAACTGATTCAAGTCAAGCAATTTCTAGAGGATGTCATGAAATCAGAATGTACCTTTTGCTTTCTTCAGTCATTCTTATATAGACCTGAAATATTTGTGTTCCTATTTTAGTCTAATGACCTAGTAGCTGCGGTTTTTAGTTTTGCCAATGCTTCATTCCTTGCTTTAGATATGTCCAGTATATATAATGTAATAAAGATAAATACATGCATTCACCACAAAGACAGAAGTAATAGTTCCCTCTTCTACCTCAGATCAATTGAGACAATGTAAAATATCTCTATATATTGTTAAATGTCTTCAGGGTAGGAAAATTTTCCTTACAAAATCACCAACTAATCCAACAATGCACACTGCTATTTTCTACACAATATTATAAAGAATGTTTCAACTACACTTGTCTGTACTTTTCCATGTTTTACATAAGTCAATGTACATTCACCCCATACAAGGAGACACCAAAAAGTCCACACCAATATTGTAAAATCTGTGCAATGTTTAATTATCTTGAAATTGTATGAAGAGCTATTTGCAGGAGCATGGTCAAGTACAGATAGGCGCACATCTGAGAGGTCATCCTGCAGATTTGTTGCAAAATCAATAAAGCAGTTTCATTACAGTTTCACTGAAGTCTTGCCTTCACATGACTTTATACTTCCTGTATAGTTACACATCATCCCCACATCTATGTACTGCTAGAAGACAAGAGGAAGTAATGTTTAGAATTCAAGTTGAGGGTCCTGTGACTCCCAACACAGAGAGTGTGATAATTTTTGCTTCGGTGAACAAAAAAGATAGTTATGTCTTTATGGTTTAACTTATTTTCTGGAAATGATTAAGTTAAAATGACATTATAGAGCACTACATTTTTACTTCATGAAAACTGATGGGCAAGTCATAATCAAATGGGAAATAGCTATTTTACAACTCATCATCACTTTCTTAAATTCTTACATAGTTCTGTCAAGTATTGTCTTAGATAGGGTTTCTATTGCTGTTATAAAGACCATAACCTAAAAGCAAGTTAGGGAGGAAAGAGCTTATTCCATTTATACTTTTGTAAGGATATCAAGACAGTAACTCCATCAGGACAAGAACCTGGAGGCATGAGCTGATATAGAGGGAGTGGGTGAGTGCTGCTTACTAGTTTGCTCATCATGGCTTGTTCAGCCTGCTTATTATAGAACCTAGGAACACCATCCCAGGGATTACACTGCCCACAGTGGTCTGGGATCATCTGATCAATCATTAGTTTAAAAAAATGTTTGACATATGTACTCAAAGGATACTTTTACTTCCACAGGGACACTTGTTCAAGCATGTTTATATTTTCTCTATTCACAATAGCCAGAAATTGGAGACAACATAGATGTCCCTCAACAGAAGAATGGAAAAAAGAAATATGGTACATTTACACAATGGAGTTTAACTAAGTTCTTTTAAAAAAATGATATCACAAAATTTGCAGGCTAATGCATGGAACTAGACAAAAAAAAGTCCTGTGTAAAAAATCTAGACCTAGAAAGATAAATATGGTATGTATTAGTTTATATCTGAACATAAGCCATTAAGTAAATGATAACCAAGGTTTAATCTGTAGGTTCAGAGAAGTTAGTCATAGAGGAATAGACTAGAGTAGAACATGGATCTTCCTAGGAAGTAGAAACAGAATAGATTTTTTATGGGGGAACTGGAGCCAGAGATGGGTTGGGAAGGTAGGGGAAAAACAAGAACAATCAGATGGGAAGGGAAAGTGAAATGATACAGAGGAAAGGAATAAAGAGAGAGACAAAAAATTGAAGGGCATTTCAAGGGCATAAAAATATAGTGGAGGGGAAACTTCCTATAATAGATGATAGCAACCCTAATAAAGTTTCCAAATAATAGGAGACAGAGACCAGACTGGTCATCTCTAATCAACAAAGCTTTCAGTACAGGAACTGAAATACATTTCAATTGTTTACAGAAAGGTTCCCATGAAACTCCCCAACTTCTGAACCTCCCAGGTTGTTGCCAAGATAACAGGTAACTCACCTCAGACAGACAGCAAGGCTCTGCTGCTGAAGATAAAAACCACACAACTCATTGAAGATAAAGAGGTTGACTAGGTGCCTATGGAGAATTGTCAAACCCATTTCTTTTGTCTATGACATAGAAAGGTACTCTGAAGGCTACCAAAAGAGAAAAGTAAACATCAACCCAAACACAAAACCTTTGGTGTTCAATCTGTCCTGTCTGCAAATATGCTAGGGCAATGGTGGTACAAACCTTGTGAAAGTAACCAACTTATGTCTAACTTGCAAAGAAGGCATGTTCCATAAGATCGAACTGAATTGACACTGCTTGTGTGGCCAAGAACCAGAGTATAGATAAAGCATAGTACTTTGGTAAAACCAAATTCTACTGTTCTTTAAAAATACAATAAAATTTATCCTAATGATATTCTACTATACTCAGAGGGATGCCTTATTCATCATCAGAGAAGCTTCCTCTTTCATCAGATGGTAAAAATTATAGAGACCCACATCCAAACATGATGCAGATATAGAGGATCCTTGAAACACACAGCTCTAAACAATATGTCCCCATCAAATTTCTCCCCTCCACACTTAGAGACTCCTTTGGACGAGGAGTCAGAGGAAGTAAGGTAGACAGACAGGACAGAAGAGAACAAAATAGCAAAACCCTCTAAAATAACT
>JADRCH010000156.1:4856447-4924585 GCA_019843965.1 Rhynchomys soricoides | reverse complement strand
GATCAAAAGCACTGACTGCTCTTCCAAGGATCCTCAGTTCAATCCCCAGTGACCAGACTGTGGCTCACAACCATCTGATATGTGATCTGATGCAGTCTCTCAGTGTGTCTAAAGACAGCTACCGTGTACTCATATACATAAAATAAATAAATACAACTTTTTGTAAAAGGAGGAGGAGAGGAGAAGAGAGAGAAAGAAAGAAAGAAAGAAAGAAAGAAAGAAAGAAACGAACAAACAAACAAAGAGCCCTGTGTTTAATAAGAAGAAAAATATTTTAAAAGAGAGAAAGAAAGAGAATACCTTACAGGCTGCTGACAGCCCAATCTTATGGCGGCATTTTAATTGAGGTTCTCTCCTCTCAGATGACTTTAGCTTATATCAAGTTGACATAAAAGTAGTCAGCAAAAGTGCTCTACAATATTCCCAGAGAGTTTAGCATACTGATATGTGTACTTCATTTTGTGAATGTTCAACTGTCAGTCCTCAGCAACAGATGTTTATTCTTAGCAGTTTAACCTTCATGAGCCTTTGAAAGTAATTATGTAACATTGTAAAGGGTTTGTACACACTGGCCAGATGAGAATAGTAACATAGTCACACAAAAACACGTGTTTATTATGCAATTTTAATGACATTCCATCCTTTTAACAAAATGCTCACTGAGAGCTTCCTATTGGAAATTAAGACATCCCCTACCTCAAATGTTCAGATTAGTGTAGACTAACAAACATGAACATGAATTCTATCTATAGAAAAAGGCTTACATAAAATAAGACAGTGCTATTTTGTCTCCATAATTTTTATGCCACAATTGGATTAGTGATTACATTTGCCTAACTTCATTTTGGATTATCTTTGGCTAATCAGGTCTACCCTGATGTTTCAAACCATTTACTAGTATATTGGCATCTATAACTTAAAAGCTGATTAGCACCATAGACAATTATAATGAGTCTCAGCACGAATTCTCCATATCATGTAGAATGAAAATGATATATCTTCTAAATAAACTCTTACATTTTATTTATGGTGTGCATCAGAAACTAAAATAAGTCTATAGTATGAGGCAATACCTAATACGCTGGCCTAAGTAGTTTTTCAAAACTCTCACAGGTTTTAGTGTTGTCTATTCTAACTACCTACTTTCAAGTTTACAACAGATGTAATTACAATTCCTTTAGCTGCTTTTCTAAGCATGTAAGACAGTAAATGTTAGTATTGTAAGTAAATTTCCAATTCCACACATTGTACTTGAGTGTTTGGAGGACCTGCTGTTTCTGCATCAAAAGATATGTACAATGGTTTAGTTTTTCAGCTATTAAGGAATTCACCACAAAAGAAAAAATTTATCAGGTTTTTTCAAAGCATGCAGATACCTTGTTGTCTGTTCTACTTCTTTCATAGAGCGAGCAACTTTGGGTACAGCAAGGGAGATAGGAAACTCTTTCATAGCTCTTCATAACTCACTAGAGTAGTTCCTACTGCTTATCAACCTGAAGGGATGAAAATGGGACTAGTCTTCTTCTTAATCTTGCCACAGAACTTGGCAGCACAGTACCCAGTGCACTGCATTTTCAGGCATGGAATGGCAAGGGTACAGGACATATTAAACTTGCCTCAATGTTGAGAATGAGTAATGTATTGCAGAGTCAGATGCTCTGAAAGGAGACATTTGAAGGCAAAGTGTGGACTTGTAGATGTAAAGCCAAAACATCAATGCCCCTGATAGTTTGTGGAGATACTCGTTTATTTTGAGGGGAAATTTTTTTAGAGTTTTCTTTTTCTTGTTGTATCCTAGTCTATTTTTGTGATCAGAATAATATTAATTCAGATAAATTAGTCTGTTAGTATTTGCTTACGAGAAAATTTTAAATATTTAAGTGTTGAGCAAGTAAAATCATTTGGAATAGAAACTTAGAATGCATAAAATATTTATTTTATAAATTTATCCTGTAAAACTTACTGGGTTTCTTGTCTTCCTATGGTAATCTAATCTAACCATACATTTATAACCCGATTTCTTAGTTGACAAAATCATGATATTTTGGAAAAAACTTTCTTTCATTACACATGTTGTCTTTGTCTCACTGTCTTGCCTTTGATCTGGTCCTTTACTTCCCACACCTGTGTCTAATCTTAGAAGAAAGATAACCACACTGAAACACCAGATACTTTCAACAACTTAATACATAGGGTGTACCACTTCTCACTCATATATGATATTTTTCTGCAAATTCTCATCTGCTACAGTTACTGTTTTATAGATGTTATTGGCTGGCCGTATCTGTGAGATAATAGGTGGTAACAAAATATAGTGAAAGGTTCTCAGAGATTGGTTTTAACATTAAAGACTGTGGGCAATACCTCTAAGCATTTGGGGGCAGAGGTACATTGGAAGATATTCATTACTCCAACCAGCACAAAATACAATTTGTTAGTCAGGAGGACCAACAAATGTATGTCTAAACCAAACACCTTTTTCTAGGTCTTCCAGAATTTACCTGAAATTCTGGTGATAATATTATCCTTCACACTTTACTCATAAGTCTTGGGTCAGCCTGGTATTAAGCTGGAAACTCCACCCATAAAAATCTTTTATAGTATCAGAAGGTACTATGCATTATCCCAAGGAAGAAACATTAACAACAGTATCTCACCTAACTGAGAGCTAAATCAATGAGCAGCCTAGCAGTACACCATCAATGGTAGAACAGTGATAGTAATATCTTAGTACTGAACAACAGCTATTTGAATTGACTTAAGACCTCTTCATAGGAAAAAAACTCTTCCTAGAATTGTAATCCTAGACAAGAATCCAAAGCTGGTGAGGAGAATCTACTGCTAATATTTTATTAAATTGATATCTTATTCAACTGCCTTCTAAATACTTATTCTATCCATAGGTAAGTATATCTTTCACACTTCATGCAAGAGTCTTCTTTTTGCAGCACATAGGTATTATATCAGAGAACTATAACTGACCAAAGTGAAGAGAATGTGGTGTATGTATCCAAATGGAGCATCTATAGCAAAACCTCTACACTGAAGACTCAGGGAATGTCACAGAAGAGGAGGAAAGAGTATAAGATTCTGAAGAATAGGATGACTGCTGCAGTAGAGTATATTCTAGATATGACAAGAATGGTGCATTTGTGACTCTCAGCAATATGGTTGCCTGTACAAGGCATTTAGGAGACACACCAGTCACTATTCAAACATGGATCTTGGTTTAAGCTTATAAAATCGTTAACCTTGAACTATAAGCAGACAATGGATAAAAGAGAATAAATTTTCTCCAGTTGAAAAGTCCCATGTTAAGTTTACCAAGGCTAGGTGGTCAGTTCTCAGTGTGTGTGTGTGACATAAACAATTAGAGAAGTCATGAGTTAAAGGAGGGTGTAGTAAGGAGGAAAAAGAAAATGTTAGAGCTGAAAGAGAGGGTTGGAAATGATATAAATATCATTATGGTCATGTATAAAATTCTCAAAAATTAAAGAAAAATTATTATAATAAAAAATAAAGGTTATGTTTATTTAATATTTGCTGATTTTTATTATTTTATCTTTATGTTCTCAAATGTTATCAGAATTTTTGGCATTTAAAAAACATTTGTCAGAAAAAACTATTCACTTGCTTCTCTATCACATTTCCCTGCAACACTCTGCAGCTCATTGAACATGAGGATTTAATTAAAATATCTCCTAGATTTTTATCCTAAACCAAGTTCCCCAGAGCATTATATCAGACAAGTTTGTCTTAAATAAGAATCAAAAGGAGTGACATTCCAATCAACAAAGAAGATATCCACAGGGCATCCACATCAGTTGATGTAGCTTCAATATTCTGTATTGTAGGCATACTCTATGTTCATTGTCTTAGGCAGCAGACAAGCCCTCTAGAGCTATCACTAACTGTTCACTTTTCAATTCTTTTATCACTTTCCAGGCATCATCCACAAATAGTATTTTGCTGGTGAGAATATTGCCCTTTTCATCACTGGGGAATAACACTTTTACTGGCTAAAATCCCTTTGACCACTCTATAAGACATAGCTCCAAATAGTCCATTATCAGATCTCTGAGGGCCTTCTGAATGTCTTCCTTTAACAGTTTTCCTTAAAGTTGGTGTCCAACAAGTTGTTATCAATGAAGAGGTTCTTCTGATTCACACTGTGTGTGTGTGTATATATATATATATATATATATATATATATATATATATATAATTATTTAGTAGAGTAGTATCCAGCATCAATGGCCACCCTTATAGTTTCCTATATTTATTGGTCTGGAGGAGACTTTCAGTGCCCAGATCAACAATTAGCATCTTGGCTTTGCTAGTTAGTACCACAAAGGTAACCATGGTTACTACAGAGACCTTTCTGAGTTAGTAGATATCTGTATTCCATTTTTTATTCCAATTATTTTCTCAATAATATAACAAAGAGAGTATCTAACATATTAAGCTCTCTGTAATAAACTGTCTATGAGTCATTTGGCTTTCTTATATAGTAGCTCTTCAAATAGACAAAGGAATGGGTAATATGAGAAGAATTCAGTTTTATTCTGGCACATATCAAGAATCCTAGCAGCACCACGTCTGCCCGGTACATTCTGCCGGGACAGACTGCTAGTTAGTCTGTTCCCCTGGAGACACCATATCCTAAGCCATTCCAGAAGACCCACTGAAATCAGAGCAGTTGGTAAGAACCCTCCAAAAGTCCCACTGCTGCCGTTGGGAACACAGTGAACTCGTGACCCAGCACCCCAAAACTCCCACTTGCCAAATACCACTTCCCTTCTGCTGGGGCAGATTGCTAGCTAGTCTGCTCCCCTGAAGACACCATATCCTGAACCATCCCAGAAGATCTACTGAGCTCAGGGTAACAGACACCACAGCCTGAGGCATCCCAGGAGATCCACTGCCCACAGGGCAACAGACAAACAACCTGAGGCATCCAAAGAAATCTGCTGCACACAGGGCAACTGGCATCACAGGAGATCTGCTACACACAGGGCAAATTATACCAGAGCCTGAAGTCATCCCAAGAGATCCACTACACACAGAGCAATGATTGCCAGCTTGGCTGCTCCCCTGTAGACACCACAGATTGAAGGCATCCCAGTAGCTTCGCTGAACACAGGGCAACTAGGCAACAGACACCATAGTCTGAAGACCTCCTGGATACTCTGTGACATGCAGGGCAATAGACCCAACAGACTGAAAACCTCCTTGGAATTTTGCTGCACACTGGGAAACAGAAACCACAGTCCATAGGCTGCCCTGGAGAACATCTTCATACAGGACAACATCTTGACTGCTTCTCTGAAGACCCAACAGTCAGACAGCGTGAGAGAAGATCTACTACAGCCAGGGCCACAGACCTACCAGGAAACCTGAAGCAACCTAGGGACAAAAGAGGCACCCAGACCAGGAAACACCAGGGATATCCACATGTCTAGAGGCAAGCACAAGTCCATAAGCAGCAGAAGCCAATATTCATGGGCATCATTAAAAGTAAGTTCCCCCACTACAGCAAGCTCTGAATACACCAACACATCTGAAAATCAGGAAGCTGACCTAAAATCCTATCTCATAAAGATAATAGAGTCCTTTAAGGAGGATATAAATAACTCACTGAAAGAAATACAGGAAAACACAGGTAAACAGGTAGAGCCCTTAAAGAGGAAACAAATAAATCCCTTAAAGAAATACAGGAAAACACAATCAAACAGGTGAGGGAGTTGAATAAAGCAGTACAAGACCTAAAAGTGGAAGTAGAAACAATAAAGAAAATACAAATGGAGGCAAACCTGGAAATGGAAAACCTAGGAAAGAGGTCAGGAATTACAGATGTAAGCATCACCAACAGAATATAAGCGATTGAAGAATCTCAGGTGTAGAAGGTACCATAGAAGAGATTGACACAACCATCAAAGGAAATTCAAAACATAAAAACTCCTAACCCAAAGTATCCAGGAAATTTAGGACACAATGAAAGACCAAATCTAAAATAATCGTAATAGAGGAAAGTGAAGATTCCCAGCTTAAATTACCTAAAAATGTCTTCAATGAAATCATAGAAGAAAACTTCCCAAATCTAAAGAAAGAAATGACCAAAAAGTTACGAGAAACCTTTAGAACACCAAACAAATGGGACCAGAAAAGAAATTCCTATTGTCACACAATAATTAAAACACTAAATGCACAGAACAAAGAAAGAATATTAAATGCTGCGAGGGAAAAGGACCAAGTAACATAAAAAGGTAGATCTGTCAGAATTACACAGGATTTCTTAATAGAGACTATGAAAGTAAGAAGAGCCTGGTCAGAGGTCAGGCAGACTCTAAGAGAACATAAATAGCAGCCCAAGCTACTATACCCAGCAAAACTCTCAATCAACTTAGATGGGAAAAACAAAATATTCCAGGACAAAACTTAATTCATACAGTGTCTATCTACAAATTCAGCCCTACAGAGGATCCTCAAAAGAAAACCCCAACACAAGGAAGGTACCTACACCAAAGAAAAGACAAGATATTAAGAATCTCACAACAAAGCCAAAAGGAGAGAACCATAAGCACGTAAAGCTACCTACGAAATCAAGCGTATCAGGAACCAACAGTCATCTGTCTTCAATATCTTTCAATACTAAAGGACTCAACTCACCCATAAAAAGTCAAAGGGTAACAGACTGGATATGCAAACAAGAGCCAGCCATTTTGCTGCATACAAGAAACATACTTCAATAATAAAGACAGACACTATCTCAGAGTAAAAGAATGGGAAAAGTTCTTCTAAGCAAATGATCCCAGGAAACAAGCTGGAGTTGCCATCCTAATATCCAATAAAATAGATTTTCAACCATAAGTTATAAAGTGTGATGATGAAGGACACTTCATAATCATTGATGGAAAAATCCACCAAGAGAAAGTCTCAATTATGAACATCTATGCCCCAAATGCAAGGACACCCACATTCATAAAAAGAAGTTTCTTTTCATAAAAAAAAACTTATACTAAAGCTCAAAACACACATTGAACCCCACCAAACAATAGTTGGAGTATTCAATACCCCACTCTCAACCAATGGATAGGTAATTGAAACAGAAACTGAACAGAGACACAGTGAAACTAACAGAAGTTATGGACCAAATGGATTACAGATATCTATAGAACGTTTCATCCTAAAATGAAAGAATACACCTTCTTTTTAGCACCCTATGGTACCTTCTTGAAAATTAACCATATAATTGGTCACCAAGCAACCCTCAGCTGATACAGAAGATTGAAAAAATTCCATGCATCTTATCAGATCTCCATGGCCAAAGGCTGGTCTTCAATAACAGCAAAAACAACAGAAAGCCCACATACACGTAGAAACTGAACAACTCTTTACTCAATGATAATCTAGTTAAGAGAGAGAGAGAGAGAGAGAGAGAGAGAGAGAGAGAAATTAAAGACTTCCTGGAATTTAATCAAAATGTCGACACATCATACCCAAATTTATGAGACACAGTAAAAGCAGTGCTAAGAGGAAAATTCATGGCACTAAGTACCCTGGTAAAGAAACTGGAGAGATCTTACACTAGCAACTTAACAGCACACCTGAGAGCTATAGAACAAAAAGAAGCAAACACACCCAAGAGGAGTAGACAGCAGGAGATAGTCAGACTCAGAGCCAAAAGTAAACCAAATAGAAACAAAGAGAACAATACAAAGAATCAACAAAACCAAAGCTGGTTCTTGGAGAGAATCAACAAGATAGATAAATCACTAGCCAAACTGACTAAAGGTCCCAGATGCACTATCCACATTAACAAAATCAGAAATGAAAAGGGAAATTCAAAAAAGTCATCAGATCCTACTACAAAAGCCTATACTCAACAAAACTGGAAAATCTAGATGCATATACCAAAGTTTCCAGACAGCATATACCAAAGTTAAATCAAGAGAAGGTAAACTATCTAAATAGGCCCCTATCCCATCAGGAAAGAGAAGTCAATAAAAGCCTCCCAACCAAAAAAAGCCCAGGGCCAGATGGATTTAGTGCAGAATTGTACCAGTCCTTCAAAGAAGACCTGATACCAATATTCCTCAACATATTCCATAAAATAGAAAATGAAGGAACTTCAGACCAATATCACTTATGAATATCTATGAAAAAATACTCAATAAAATTCTTGCAAACTGAATTAAAGAACACATCAAAGCCATCATTAACCACAATCAAGTAGGTTTCATCCCAGAGATGCAAGTTTTGTTCAGTATATGAAAATCCATTAACACAATCCACTATAAAAACAAACTCAAAGAAAAAAAAATCACATGATCATCTCCTTAGATGTGGAAAAGCATTTGACGAAATACAATACCCCTTCATGTTAAAAGTATTGGAGCCATCAGAAATTCAAGGCCCATACCTAAACATAATAAAAGCAATTTACTGCAAACCATAGCCAGTATCTAATTAAATGGAGAGATACTTGAAGCAATCTCACTAAAACCAGGGCAAGACAAGGATGCCCACTCTCCCCATATCTATTCAATATAGTACTGTATGTGCTAGCAAGAACAATAAGACAAGAAGAAGAAATCAAGGGGATCAAAATTGGCAAAAAAGAAATAAAGGTATCATTATTTGCAGATGATATGATAGTATAGATAAGCTACCCTAAAACTCTACCAGAGAACTTCTTCAGCTTCTAAACAACTTCCGCAAAGTGGCCAGATATAAAGTTAACTCCAATAAATCTATAGTCTACCTCTCTATAAAGGATAAACAGGCTGAGAAAGAAATGAGGGAAACAACTCCCTTCATAATAGCCACAAATAATATAAAATATTTTGGGGTAACTCTAACCAAACAAGTGAAAGATCTGTATGACAATAACTTCAAGTCTCTCAGGAAAGGAATGGAAGAAGATCTCAGAAAACAGAAAGATCTCCCATCTTCATGGAATAGTAGGATTAACATACTAAAAAATCCCCATCAATCCCAACACAATTCTTCAAAGACATGGAAAGAGCAATTCTCAAATTCATCGGGGAGGACAAAAGAACCCATAATAGCAAAAACAATTCTTAACAATAAAAGAATGGTTGGGGGAGCCACCATCCCTGACCTCAAGCTTTACTACAGAGCAATAGTGATAAAAACTGCATGGTATTGGTACAGAGACAGACACGTTGACTAATGGAATAGTATTGAAGACCCAGAAATAAAACTACACATTTACAAGCAATTATTCTTTGACAAAGAAGCCAAACATATACAACGGAAAAAAAGAAAGCATCTCCAATAAATAGTGCAGGTCTAACTGGCTGTATGTGGAAAAATAAAAATAGACCCATATTTGTCACCTTGCACAAATCTCAAGTCCAAGTCCAAGGACCACACCATAAAACCAGATGCACTGACTCTAATAGAGGAGAAAGTGGGAAAGAGCCTTGAACTCATTAGCAAAGAGGAAAATTTCCTAAACAGAGTTCTAATGGCTCATGCTCTAAAATCAAGAATTGATAAAAGAGGCCTCGTGATTCTGGAACGCTTCTGTAAGGCAAAGGACATAGCCAATAAGACAAATCAGCAACCTACAGATTGGGAAAAATTTCATCACTAACCTCACATCCAATAGAGGTCTAATATCCAAAATATATAAAGAACTCAAGAAGTTAATCACCAAAAAATCCATATAACCCAATCAAAAAATTGGGGTATAGAACAAAACATCAACTAACTCATCCTTGTATATTATTTGCCTAATCACATGTAGATGAATTTAAAAACAAGGGTTACTTTTGAATTTGGAAATAGGATTTATTGTTTGTTTTCTTTCCTGCCAATAACCTAGTTCATTTCCATGGATTAGAGAGTTTACAGTGAACAACCACAATCCAGATAAAGATTATTTTGCATTTTTAGTGCTGATTTGTAAAGAAGGTACAAGTGTTGAGTTTTGTTTGGTAACATAAAAAGAACATTCACATTTTCTTGATACAGCACTCAATATATTTACTGTCCTGAGCAATCTATTTTTGCCTGAAGTTTTTCATATTGTGAGTCAATTCTAAATGAATACATTTTAGAAACAATAATAACTATGTTGTTAGTGATCTAAATAAAGTTTAATCTTCTTTATTGTAATTATAATATATAAAATATTATTAAAATAATCTATGCTGTATTTATTCCCCAATCAAAAATCCCCATAGAGGAAGGGGGAAGGGGAGGGAATAAGGAGGTTCCAAAGGGAAGATATTGAAAGGGGGAAACATTTGAAATGTAAATAAAATACCAAAAAAATGACAACAATGAATTGTCATCAACTTGGTTGATAGCTAACTAAAGTAATAAAAGTAATAAAGGTGAAAAAAAGAATTCTAGTTTAATTTCTGCCTAATAGGATTCCTTTTAGCTAGTTTATTCTTGTAATAATTAATATTATAAAGTTATTGTATATTTATTTAGAAGTAGCAATCAGCTCTCAATTTATCTGTGCCTGGTAAACACACCAATTTTGTGAGTATGTGAATGAGAATAGTATGAGAGGTGCAGTAAGGAACACATGTGTTTCTCATTAGAACCTCTCTGATCCCACCTTGCTACAGCACAGAAATGTGAGAGACATAGGAGAATCTGAGCAACAGAGACTGCACTGTAAATATGGCTTGGAAAGTATCTGATACGGTACAAGTAAAGGAAAACTCAATAAGATAGCAGAAAGAAGACTTTTTGGTTATGTGGGATTCTTCCAAAGCAGACTTTCTAAAGAAGACTTGATATGGGGTAAAAGTGACACTTATGCATTTCCGAAAGCCTATAATGCCCAGGGAACTGTAATGTCCAGAGGACAATTCACTGAAGAAGACCAGTGATCCTTATGCGGTCTAGACTTCTACTGTTAAATTTTGAATGTATTGATTCTATAAAAATGTAGAAGCTATTTTCACAGTGCTATCGATGACTGCAGACTCACGGTTGAGAAAGAGAGAAATAGGCTGCTGTAACAATTCCTACCCCCCAAAACTGTAACAGCCTGTACAGGAAAGCATCAAAGTGAACTCTTAAATATTTTGATATGCATGCTGAACTGTAACTTTTCACAATTGATGCCTTCTGGCAGGGGTCCTGGTAGGGAAGGACTTTGTTTGTTTGTTTGTTTGTTTTAAGTGGCTGGCTACTATGGGATTGACCATGCTCCAGTGAGTATATGGGACTCTTCCTCTTCCTTTCCATCCCCCTCCTCCTCCCTCCTCCTCTTTCTCTTCCTGCTTCTTTTTCTTCTTTTTGGGTGGGAGGTCACAAGGGCTAGGAGGCAGACCTGGAAGAACAAGGAAGTAAGCATGGAAATTACCAGTAATAAATACAATTATTATGCTGGAAAAAATATACTGAATGCTTCTATGCAAGCAAATGTTGCTGCTAATTAATCATTGATTCAGGATAAGATTGAAGTTCATCAGAGACAGGGAACAGAAGGATATAAGTATGATGATAGAGATATTAAGTTGAAATTCACTTATATGAAGGTAGCAGTAGTAATTATACCTACCAAAGATACTATATCATGCCCATTTTGATTTGGAATAAAAACTTAAATTTGTGATATATCCATATTGGGAGATCCGGTGTATACCAGAGTATAAGAGAGTATTGCTTTTGCACATAAAATTGAATCAAACATCTGTGATCATGAGAAAGAATAGCCTTTGGGTTGTGAACATTGTTCACACATACCTGTGCTCTTCAATCAGAGAGGTATTGACGTAAACAGGATGTGGCCACAGGGCCAGCCTGGAGTCAGTCAGACACACTGGAGCAAAGTGATAAGACAAAATTGTGAAGCTTAGGAGGGGTCCAGTCCCACACTTACCACTGGCCAGTCCAAACAATGGGGTATACCTCCACTAAGACTGTTAGTAATCCTGTGACTATCTCTCAATTTTACTTCATTTATCACAGTTATGGTCAAATACCTGACTAAAAACTATCTGTGGAGAGAAAGAGCTTATTGTGGGCTATACTGCACGGAGACAGAGTTCAGGAAAGCAGGTGAGGTGATACATCTGTATCTACAGCTTCCATTGTTAGGAAGCAGAAAGAAAGAAATTCCATTGCTCCGGCGTTTCTGTCTTTTTCATTGACCCAGATGGAAGCATGCTGTTCACAGTTACAGAGGGCCTTCCCCTCTATAGTGTCCAAGTATAGAATTTCCTCATTGACATGTATACATATTTGTCTTTTAGATGATTTTAGATCATATAAAATTGACAATATGTATTGACCATCATAAATCTAAACCCATTTTGTCCTCATTTACCCATAATCTCATAAAGTCACTGTAAGACAATATGCATTGAGTCTATGAGTCTCTATAGCCTTTCACTGTCACAACACTATCCATAAATCTACCCTGTCTTCTGAGAGCCAAAACAATCTCTTAACTGTGAGAACTTATAAAATTAACACATTATTCACAGTTTCAAAATGCAAGATCGCAAGGATCATTCTTATTCCAAAAGGGAGGAATGTGACACATTGGCAATGATACTGCTAAAGAAATACTAAAAACCTTCACAAGCAAGCAACAAATCCTGAAACCTGTGTTAGGCATCTGGAATTCATGATGGAATCACTTTGGCTCTATGGAGTTGGCTTGGCACAATCTGTCTGCCTCTGATGCCTGCAGCACAGACAGCCTCTCCCATCGGCTATTTTCACTTAATGCTTAAAGCTTTCTTCCATAAACAATTTCATACCCTTCATATTTGTAATGTACTGAGATCTCTACAGACATTAAGCTATACCATTAACACTTCATATAGTGGCTTTTGAGGGTCTCGTTGCAGGAGAACCAAGCATGTAAAACTATTCCTAGCCTTGGGGGATCTTTAGAATTTTGATGCAAACCTCAAGGAGTCACTGAGTATTGCCTCTTTTATGTTTACAAAGCCACTGCCACATACACAATGGCACCAAATTATGAGGCAAGCTTGAGATCTAGCCTCCGTGCTTCTCCTGCTCAAATCATAGTGTCTCGGTTGATTACAGATTATGCCAAGTTGGGGGATCATATTAACTATAACAAGAATGTACCTTCCAGGGCAAACCATGGTAGTGCCTGAAATATATATTGTATATGACATTGTTCTTTGGAGGAAATAAGTGCAAAAAGTAGTGGGATATTTTTATTGTGTGTTGGAAGGTCTTAATTTGTTCCTGGTTTCTTTTTAAGGAGTCCAGAAGATACTTGTTTTCATTATCATTAGTAAGTCTGATGACCATCTACAAAAGGTTGTACTGTGTAACAGCAATAGGTAATGGGTTATAGATTCGGGAAACCATCTAAAAGAAAAATAAACACACCATTTAAGAATCTAAAGTAAATACCAGTCATAGTTGGAATAAGAGTAAGTAAAACCCACAAGGTTATTGAAAAGTCCAAAGCTAAGTAACCTCGATCATAACTATAAAACAGTGAGACCACACTGACCAATCATTCTAATACACAGTTACCAGCAGAATGGGTGCAAACAGTGTTAAAGTTAAGAGATTCTGGAATGACATGTTTCATGTTCTGTTTGCATGATATATAAAAAAATATCCACTGAGACCAAGGGAGAAGTGATGGCTGACTACTATTGTGAGCTATCTCTAGACAGTGTCAAGACTCATACATCAACTAATATAATTGTAACAAATGTATTATAGTTTCAGCCAAATATGTTTCCATTATATTTCTGGCTAGTTCTGATGACATAACATATATTGCTTATTGTATGCTAAACTAAAAATCCTTGAGGTGGGCTTAACTTAATAAGGAAGATAATGGTATTTGATATTTCTTGGTTAAAGAAATATGGCTAGCCTACCCAAAAGCTTCCTGTACAACTGTATTTGAACGCTATATTACTGCTCTAATGTGACTGAATGTAACAGCAAACATTTAACTATATTTCATGGATATTGGCAAAGACTGATAAAGGCTAATAAAAGGCATCAGCCTGTTACATCAGGCTGTTACTGTAGTCTCATGTTCAAATGCTCAGAGAACAATGAAATAAAATAATTATCTGACTCAATATTCAATGAACATTTCATAACAGATTAGTATTTAAAAAAAAAAATAGGAAGCTAAATAAAAGAACAGATGTCCTGGACATAGCTATTTTCCCATGGGATGAAGTCCTCTGTGAAAGAGTACTGTTGACATGAGCCCATGTCAAGGATCCAGTTCATTAGACCAAAAAGAAATGGACAAAACTTTCCCTATAGAGTTCAGGATTGGAACTGGCAAAGAGTTCTTCCTTCAGTCCAAGTACCAGAGTTTGTTAACTTTATCAGTTTGCACAAAAACTAGCAAGTCCAGCTTCTTCCTGCCATACACTTACAGGCTGAAACTGCTTACCCACAGTCTGCTTCTATCTAGAATAGCTAAATTCTACCCTCCTCCTGCCCCCATGCTGCACCTAATAAAAGCACTGAGGTTCCTGGCTGTTGCAGTAGTTGATACCATTTCATTAGAGTGTGTACCTCCCATGTGACTACAAATTTTCTCATATGTAGTTGTCGTTTCTTCAGTATCACAATCCTCTCTTTATTCCCTCACCAACCCTAGTCAGCGTTCCACGACAAAGCTGCATGAGAAGAGGCAGTTATTTATAGTATAACTTGAACTGTAGTCATGGCTCTGACATAAGTTAAGCAATGTAGACACCACATGGTTAGTTATCATGGTAATGAGGATGTTAATACACTCTGAAAGGGAAACATCAGTATAGTCCCAACTTGATTTTGTACATTATTTTCTTCTGACCCTAAAAAGAGGTGAGCATGGAGTGGTATGCTGTACTCATAATAAAAAGGAATAGAGAAATACAGTGAAACAACATCCCAGAGCAAACAGCTAAATTCTTGATGGACTTCATCAAGAGACTCTATCAAGACATACCAGTGTCCCTGGCTCAACTATTCCTTTGTAAGTAATCTTCATCCAAGTTCCTATAAGGGAATCTGGGCACTGCATCATTTATAAAGCTGGTTTGAACATTTTACTTCTTTTGGTGCCATAATTGCCATATTTGGAGTGAACAGTCAATTATTGAGGCCTTAATTAGAGAAGTACAGCCTGATGAACCTAAGAAGTATTTTCCAATCTTTGTTCCAGGAAGCACACATAAAATATACTCTTGAATTATAGGTTCTTAAAGAATTTCATTTCCCTGGAGATATGTAACAATGTCTGGAGACATTGTGTGAAGTTTTAATTGAGCTATGGTAGAAAAGAAGAGTATTAGCATGTCCTAGTAGGAGGAATAATATATGTGTTTATATGTGATGGAATGACCAGGTGAGCTCCCAAATAGAATGATCAATCCCAAAATTCAAAATGAAATCAAATTGAGAGCTGTATTCTTCAGTGGTTGGGTGGAATGTTCTTTACATGTCTATGAAGTCCATTTGGGTTATGACATTATTTAACTCCAAAGTTTCTCTACATAGCTTTTATATGGATAACTTGTCTACTGGTGAGAATAGAGTATTGTCATCATCCACTGTCACTGTTTTAGAGTCCGTATGGGATTTTACACCTTATAATGGTTTCTGTATGAAATTGGGTGTCCTTGGTTTAGATATATAAATGTTAAAATTGAAATTCCTTTTGGAGGCTATTTCATTTAACAAGTATGTATTGTCCTGTCCTGTCACTCCTGACTAGTTTTGATTTGGAGTTTTTCTTTCAGTTGTTAGAAAAACCATACCTGCTTGTTCCTTAGTTACATTTATTTAGAATTACTTTTTCTGTATTTTTTCTTTAAAGTGGTGTATGTCCTCAATAGTAAAATTTGTTTCTTGATAGTAACAGAAATATGGATCTTGTTTTCTAGTTCAGTCCATTTTTTGTATGTTATATTGTGGAACAGAGCCAGACAATAGTAAGAGTTATTATTGAATATTGCTTATTAATTCATATTCTTTTGTTATAGTAGTATGTTTTCTTAGATCACTTTCAGTTAACTGTCCTGGGATTATTTATTCCTTGTGGCCATTGGTGTGTGGTTAATATCCCCCTCATATTGAAATAATCCTTCTGATATCCTCTGTAGCTCTGATTTGGTAGACATGAATTTCTTAAGTATGTTTTTATCATGAACTATTTTATTTTCTTCTCCAAGTATGACTAGTGCTTTTTCAGGAAGTAGTAGTCTGGGTTTGGACTTCTGTTCTTTCAGAGCTTATAGGCCATCAATCGAAGCCCTTCTAGATTTCAGATCCATTGAAAAGCTGGTGTTATTCTAAAGACCTGTCATTGTTTACAACCATTTTTTTTCCTTATATCTTTCAATATCCTTTCTGCATCTGTCAATTTATTGTACTGATTCTTAGGTGTCATAGGAGTTTCTTTTCTGTTCCTGTCTGGTGTTCTACCTGCCTCTTGAACATTGACAGGCATCATTTTCTTTAAATCTGGCAAATTTCTTCTGTAATTTTATTGAAAATCTTTTCGTATCTTCCTATACCTATTATTTATGGGTTGGGTTATTCTTTTTTTTTTTTGGTGTCCCAGATTTCATGGGCATTATGTGCCTGAACATTTTTTTTATAGTTTTCTTTGACGGAATGATCCATTTCTTCTATTTTGTTGTCAAGATCAGACACTCTCTTTTTCAGTTGATACACAATGTTGGTGAGGCCTTCCTCTAAGCCTTTTGTTTGAATTTCTGACTTTTTCATCGAGTTTTATTCCAGTTTGAATTATCTTCAAATAGTCTATATCTTCCTGAAACTTTATAAATTTTCATATATTGAATTGTTTTCATTATATTCAACTCTTTGTATCTCATGGTCTTTATGGGGGTATTGATTCATAGCCTCTTTGAGCCCCTTACACATACTTATATGCTATTTTGAAGTCCTGTCTTACATATCAGCAAAGCAGCTTTTCTTAAAGAATATTACAGTGGGTATATTGGCTTCTGGAGGAGCCATATTGCATTTGGGGTTTGAGTTTGTGTTTCTCAGATGAGATTTATAATTTGTAGTGAAGATATTTATGGTGTTTTCTCATGTGGCTTTTGTTCATGTCTTGCTTTTGTTGGGTGGGTGTTTTGCTCTTTGATATTATCTGAACCTTACAGAATGTGAATCACCTGAAAAATGCTTGGTAGAGGAAATTGAATATCTCCAAATACGCTGTATACATTTTCAAAGATTAAATTAAATTAAAATGTCAGTCAAAAGGAAGATGAAGAAATTGAGGCATTTAACTGGAATAAGATTCTACCATTATATGAGTTGGATTTACAACTTCAGATGAAAGAATCATTTTGAGATATATGTGTTTCTCCTTTCTCTTAAGAGTTTAAATTGTTCCTGTGTTAGAGTTCCTGTTTGTCTGTCTTTGAAAAGGAAATTGATAAGAAAGCCAATACTGAGCATTGCGAAATTTTGAAAAGTGTATGTAATACAAATCTGAGAAGACAGAAAAAAAGTCACCATTTTATATTCAGTGTTATTGTGTCATCAAGGACAATGGGTTATTCTATGCAGGTAATGGCAGTAACCCAAGGCTATACAGAGCTCCAGATGATGTGCAAGGTCCCCAGTGTTGGCATGCTGTCTCTTAAAACTGCCAATAGTGCAATGGTGAAATTCATAGGTTCTGTAAGCTACCTATTTTATCATCATGCTATTAAGGAAGACTCTGCCTATTCACAGATTTGTTTCGAGCATAAAGGTGACAGAAAGGTTCTTCATACCTTAGTAAAAGTAGAAATGCATGACATTACCATGATGACTTGACAATTCAAGGCTGTGGCATCATTTTTATAAAACTGTTCTTGTCATCCTCAATATGAGAAAATAAACAAGAGTGTACTCATTCACCTAAGGCATGAACAAGATAAACAAAGTAACTGAGCTCTCCTTGTCACATTGCCATCCAAAATGTAAACATTACATATTGAACTGAAGTTACAATTTCATAAATGTCTTAGTATCAAACATCAGCAGAATCCCCTGAGAAATTAAATGGTCTGAATAGAATGACTTGAACACTTGGGCCAAACTAAAGCTTCAAATATTTGAAAATGCAAAAGCACTTGTGAGAGTAATGCTAAATAAAAACAAAGATAAAGATGTAAATACTCACAGCCAAGCATTGGCCAGAGGTCAGGGACCCCTATGGAAGGGGAAAGGAAAAGACTAAAGGAACTGAAGAGGATGTCAACCCAATAGGAAGACCAACAGTGTCAACTAACATGGATTCCTGGGAGTTCCCAGAAACTGAGCTTACAATGAAAGAGGATACACAGGGTGAGGGAGATCCAGGAAGCACCTTCTTGGAGGGAGAGGGAAGAGGGATGAGGGAAGAACATTGAAGGGGAGACAAAGAGGGGCCAAAAGTTGGGATGTAAATAAATAAAATATTAATTAATAAAAGAGTAAGACCTGCATTTCAAAATATAAATCTATGAAAATATAACACCTAATGTTTCACAGAGGAAGATGTTCCTTACTCTACACACTCAATATACCAAGTTATACAAAGGAAGACACTGTGAGGAGACTTCCTTTTACAGGTTGACTGATAACCTGGGAATATGAGCAAGAGATTTTAGAATCACTCATTTCTTTTATCAGGGACCCTGATGCTGATGCCAAACTTCTACAGTGACTGAGCATGTCCTCTGTACCCATGTGCTATGGAAGATGGCCAAAGCCAGATGTCATTCGAAGGAATGTTTGAACAGATAATAATGGTGTCTATCACATCAATCTCCAAGTTGAAGTAATGTTCACTGAACTTTTAAATAAGTCACTGACTTCCAGCTTTTCTCCTCAAACTGGCCACCTCCAGGCTAGAGTCATGGTTCCGTGTAATATAAAACAGAAAGCACACTGGTCCACATTACAAGCCATAAACCTTCAAAGGATAAGAAAGTAACAAGTGCTTATTTGTGGAGCAAGAAATCAGGTTTCAGTGTATTCCCTACTTTCTTTCTGTCAGAATTAGGGTATCAGGTTTATGTTGAGGTCCTTTATCCATTTGATGTTGAATTATGTGTAATGTGACAGGTAAATATCTAGTTTAAGTTTTCTACATGTTGCTATATTGTTTACCATAGCCAAGAAATGGAACCAAACTAGATGACCATCAGCTGATGAATTTATAATGAAAATTAGGTACATTTATACAATGGAGTATAATTGAGCTTTTAAGGAATAACAGAACTATGAAATTTGCAAGTAAATGACTAGAACTGGAAACAATCATTCTAAGTGAGGAAATCCAGACTCAGACAGAAAAACATCACATTTTCTCTCATTTATGTATATTATCTTTGAGTCTTTGTAATTTACAGAGAGGCTGGGAAAGTACTAATTAGATATAGAAAATGGTCTCCAAAGAAGGAAGAGAGAAACCACTGTTATAAATGGTTAAGCTGAGCTATGAATAAAAAAGGGTAAACCAAGATGCATGAGGGAAGATAGAATGAAATGGTATAAAGGGTAAAAGGGTAATAATAGAAAGGGAAGGGTTAAATGAGATAGGGTAAAGATTAGAATAAAGAAAAGAATACAAGGAGGGATAAAGGAGCACTCATTAGTGGGACCTTCAGCATCTGCCACCCTTCTGACCTCACTATTCAAAAAAAAAAAAAAAAACAAGGAAAAAAGTCCAGCAATCTGAGTGCGGCCTCACTTTGGGATATTAAGTGCACTGCAGTAGGAATACAATCACATATGTAGGACAGTATTAGCAGATCAAGCAATAAAAATTGTATAAAATAAATTATAATATATGAGTGAAATCTTCAAATGGATATTTTAACTGGTCTATGAATTGTCAATGCTTATCCTCTAGGATGCACCCTGTACTGGCTAGTTTTATGTCTTAACTTAACACAAGCTGGAGTTATCACAGAAAAAGAAGCCTTCCTTGAGGAAATGCTTCCATGAGATCCAGCTGTAAGGCATTTTCTCTATTAGTGATCAAGGGTGGGAAGGCCCACTGTGGGTGATACTATCTCTGGGCTGGTAGTTGTGTTCTATAAGAAAGCAAATTGAGCAAGCCAGAGAAAGCAAGCCAGTAAGTTACATCCCTCCATGGCCTCTGTATCAGCTCCTGCTTCCTGATCTGCTTAAGTTCCAGCCCTGACTTTCTTTGGTGATGAACAGCAATGTGGAAGTATAAGCTGAATAAATCCTTTCCTCCCCAACTTACTTCTTGGTCATGATATTTGTTCAGGAATAGAAACCCTGACTAAGGCACAACCTATTATTCTTTATGAAAGTCTGAACTAGCATTAACATTCATGATTTAGTAAATGTTAGTGAAAGTTTATAGATGGTCAGTGTGTGTCATATGTTGTTGATGGGGCCAGCCTTGGTGGCAGTTTATAAAACTGACTACCTCATACCTTTTCTTCACTTTCAAATCTTCTGTTGGTTTTAGTTCTGTGTTAATTTCTGATATCCCTGACTTTATCTGTGTCATTAATTAAAGTCACTTGAGAAAGAAGTCCAATTATCTCTGTGTTATATCCTCCAGCAGGAACCCATAACCCCTGTGTAGTGATAAGAATACATATCATGCCAAATCTAATTTATAAGTGTTATCGTCACTCATGTCTGATTTTCTTCCATAAATCATCTGAAGATGATTTAACTCAACTAATTTTTCCTATGCATCTACCTCCCAACATGTCCAATCCATCTTCCATGTTTTGCTTAAGAGACAGAAGTAAATTTTAGGTCTAAAATTCTCACTTTAGAAAACGTGATATAAAAAAGAAATAGCGAAAAAAGCAGTTTGAAGAAAGCATTATACTTTTTTGAGAGTCACTAATTTTCTGGAAACTTCACAAGGCACTCTAATCTTTCTGAATCTAATCTGGTCTAAAATGCTACTATACAAGGTCAATGGCTACATTTTATATTTCTAGTATGTGTATTATACACATACTAGAAATATGTGTATGATATTTGAAACACAAAGTAATGTTTCAATTATGAATGGCAAATAGAAAGTTTATTCCAATCTCTTTAAGTGAAATCTGCCTCTTTGTTAACCTATGGCATCTATCTTTAATGTGATTATTCAATTATAGTTTCTTAGCAAGGAGTCATACTAAAGGTGGCACAAGGTCTGTTGAGTGCCTGGAACAACCCTCTGTACCATCTAGTGACTGAAATGTCTGTCGTACAAGGAGCCCCTGCTGTTCTATTCAAAACCAGAGAGATTGAGAGGGGGGTAAATAAACTCCTGCTGAGAAGTAAGATAATGTTCAGCAAGATGAGCAATCTACTGACACTTTTTAGCTTATCACATGCTTAAGTCAGGAGATCTGTGTGTCAAGAAATGAATTTTTAAATGCTTCCCCTTGCAAGAAAGAGATTTACACATCCACATATAGCAAAGCTTTACTATTAGGGAAGTGCCAGAGATACCATGCCTCTCAAAGGTATTTTACTGAGAACCTCACATCTAGGAATGTCAATAGGAAATAGCTGTCTCTCACAGTAATTGGGATCAGACTTTTTCTGGACAGAAAGACAAATGCCAAATTACTTCAGCAGATTTCTGAACTTAACTACGTACATCTTAAATCATCAAGTGTAAGCCTCTTTGACCTGAAGGATTAGGATTCATGCATTATTTGGAGAATTTATTTCATAGAAAGTAAAAAAAAAAAAAATGGTGTAATATCAGAAGTCCTGTGGTATAAAGAAGAATTCAGGGATTTTACTGAAGAAATGTAAAATTCCTTTAGTAATAGAAGTAAAACTAGTGTCTTTACTGTTTCTTTGTTAAATCTATGTCTAGAGTTGAGTAGCTACTTGCTCAGTGTGCATTTGTCAACTCTTGTAAGAGCATACTTTATCTTGGATTTACACAAGCCAAGTATCTATTCATTTTGGGTATTCTGGCCCACATCCATGAAATACCATGTATATTTGTCAACCCTTACTTTTCTCAAATCTGTATTCCGTATTTAGAAAGAATAAGGTCATAAAAAACTAATAAAATACCACTCCTATATCACTGATCCTCTTCTTTGTGATTAGGTTCAGAGAGGAGATAAAGAAAATTAGGAATGTCCTGTCTGACCAGGACTAGTGTCCCTGCAGCCAACCAATGAAGACAACAATTTGTTTCTTATAACTGTTCTGCTGCCTGCACAAACATTGCAGTAAGACTGAAAATTTTCTTAAGATCCTCAATTAATAAATAAATGGTCCTTCACAATATATTTATCTCAAATATAAGATTTCTGTTTCTAAGGTGTTCATTGATGCAGTGGGGTGAAGCTTCCTTTTATATTTTCTCCTTAAAACAATCCTGGGATCAATGAGACTGTTCTTTAATATTAGAAACTGGCACTTTAGCAATGCCTGCAATACAGAGAAGTGAACTGGCCATAATTTTTATTGATATAATACAAAATCTGTCTATATGATTGTCTTATTCTAGTCAAATGCTTTACATGTAAAAGAACTTAGATATGTGAATACATGATTTGCTACTTATTTGTTAATGAGAGAACATCAACATGTATCAAAATGTTAGAATTAAGGAATGACTTTAATATGAATCAATCTAAAAAACATGGAATACTCTGTATCTGTTATAAATGCCAGCCACTTTTGATAAGTGAAGTGAACATTACAAATACTATGCAAAAAGCCTATCCCTAAATAGTCTGCAATTTTTAAGTACTCTGAGATATACTATGATACAACTATGGAAAGTTTCTTCGTTGCTCTACAATGGTCTTCAACAACACTTCTTTGTGATTTTATCTTGTTAGCATCATCTTAACAAATTTTATGTCTTCTCTTCAGACTGGGTTACTAATGCTTCTCTTGGTCAACATCAGCTTCAATGCATACCCACACTGTTTACTACTTCTCCCTCATCCCCTGATGATTGGCATCTCTAAGCTGAGAAGACTGACCTTCTCATGACATCATATTGTCTCCCTTATTCTCTATTTCCTTTTCTCTAACAATTTGAGAATTTTAGTGGCTTATAACATGATAATGAAGATTTATTGTTGATGAAAATTCAAAATTCATTTTTTGGAAGTAACAAGTATCCCTATTATTGGGTACATTAAAGATTTCCATGGACCCCACTAGATATGTAGTAGAGGACTGCCTCATCTAGCATCAGTGGGAGGGCAGTTGCTTGGTCCTATGGAAGCTTGATGCCCCAGAAACAGGGGATGATAGAGGGTTGAGGCAGGAGTGGTTGGGTTAGGGGAGCACTATCTAAGAGACAAAGGGGATGGGGATGGGGTGAGAGGTTCATTTATGGAAGACCAGGAAGGGGGATAACATTTGAAATGTAAATAAATAAAATCTTCAATAAACTTTTAAAAAGGAGTAAAAAAGATTTCCTAAGACACCCACAGGTGGAACAACTAAAGGAACAGCTCAAAAATTTGGTTTCTGCCAACAACACTCAAGAATGTTGTGGTTATCCATCAAATCCAGAAACTGCAGTAACTCCTGTTCCCCAACTGGTTACTCCACTTCCTTCTCCTTTTGTTCAACTAGAGTCAGAGATGATTCAAAAGCAAAATCTGAGACAAGATATGGCTCAATAGGATAGGTCACCAGCAGTTCTCCTAGAGGACCTGGGTTGGATTCCCAGGACATACATATTGAGGAGCCACCATCTACAACTCTAATTCCAGGTAATCCAATGCAATATTCTGACCTCTGGAAGCACAACATGCATATTGTATACAGGCATACATGCAAACTAAATATCCAACTGCATAAAATAAGAAAATACATAAGATATAAACAAAAAAACGTAAAACCCATGTTCAGAAATTTACCTGAAGGATGGAATACCATTATCTGTCCTATTAGATTAACCCCAAAAGCAATCGATAAAGATATTTTCTTTACTCAGTATGGGGAGTGGAGTTTTGTTGAGGGTAGCCCAGCTTGTATCCTGCCTCTAAAAAACCTAAGATTTCCTCTTCTTTCACTCTCAGACTGTTAATGGCAAGTACAGTTTCCAGGCTATCTTACAACACATATTAAGGATTTATAGAAATTTCTCTAGTAAATGAAAGACAGCCAAGTAAAAATCCTTAGAAGCATGATATGAGATGTCATGGATTTACTAAACTGAAGTGCATTGTGAGGTGAGAATGGAAGAAAGACTACAAGGGAAAACATGGGTGAAAAACATGGGATGAACAAAGGATGCTTTCAGATCACTAAACTTGGTAAAAAGCTAAATGTACCTTAATATTGAAGCCAACTAGCAAAAGCAATCCCATGCTCTCCTTTAGTGTTCCTTACTCTGATTTGCTTCTACAAAAATTTGCTGTACAAAAAAAGTATTCTGTGCCTCCATGTATTGAGTGGCTATAACTCTGGGAGACATTCTGCCTACGTATGAAGACACCACCTATAATGGACACAGTGCTTCAAGGAATTAAGTGGGAAATGACCTGAAAGCATCCTCCTTATTCAAGATGCTAAGGAAGAAAAGCAACCAGCAGTCTAAAGAGCTGTATATGTCTACAAACAATAATGAACAGAATGACAAAATATCCCTAAAGGGTTATGATACATATATATCCTGGAGTCACTGAGGATGTACATGTGATAGGATGTAAGGCCCACTCAACAGGAGATATTTTATGCTAGATACCCACTACCCATGGCTAGTATGAGAAAATTAACTGTGTCAATTTTACTAAACTGAAATATTTCCCAACTATATTCTAAATCTTTATTATTCTACACAGATAAACGTAGGTCTAATCTCACACTAAACAAACTTTGTGTACCAGTGACCATTACGGAAAACCACAATACTCCAAACACACAGAACAACTGACTGTGGAGTGAATAACCCCTGTTGATTGATCTATATTGCAATCCTTATACCGAAATGTCAGAGGATATCACAGAAGAGGAGGAAAGACAATAAGATTACAAGGACTAGGACAGGAGGTCTGACGTAAAATGGTAACTTCTATATATGGCAGTGAAGCTTTACTTAAGGCAACTCACCAACGTGACTGCCTAAGCAAGACTCCCAAAATTGCTAACACCAACTTCTGAGAAATTATCATGTTAGCAAAACATTTTGCTGAAGAAATGAGCTAATGGGTGAGGGAGATGAGATTGGGTGAGACTCATCACAAGAATTTCTTCTGCAGAACAGTCCTCATAACTAAATTCAAACTCTAAATTATGAAGGAGGTAATCCCCTGCTAGCATACTGGATACTTCTAATGTGATAAGTATTCCCCTCATTGAATAGAAATTCATGACACTCTTTTAACTCATCAGAGAGAGTGAGCAGGGTGGTATAGATATAAAGAAGATAATTTAATGTGAAATGAATTAACATAAAGTAAGAGTGGGTAATTAGGTCAACAAAAAGTATTGCATAGTGTACATTTTACATTAAAAGCTTGGAGTATGTGTCTTACTGAGACACATTAATAATATCAGAGTTGGAGAATATCACACAAGGATGTGAAATTATCTGAAACTATCCTGCTTATGAGAAATGTAAGCATTTGCATATAAGCTTCGTTCATTGAGTCCTGGGATATATTAGCAGACAGAAAACAGTAATCAACATATTGTGATCTGTCTGCCTGGAGTCAGTCAAACACAAGAATTCAAATGGCATAGAAAAGTTTTATAGATAAGACTTGGCCAATCTCATAATTAGCCTGGACAGTCCTAGCAGGGGGAGTTGCTATATACCTTAGTAACCCAGGACTTCTATGGATGTGTCACACAATGAGAAACATTATTAAGTCATTATTAGTATGATAAAAATCCTGATGAAAGAAACCATGTTGAAGATAAATCTGCTGTGTTGTGCTGTGATGGGACACAATTCATCATGACAAGGGAGATGACACAGCTGGTCATGCTACCTCTATAAATCAGAAGTAGAGACTAATGAATACTGTTGGCCCACTTCCTCTGTCTTTCTATTCAATCTAAGATGCAACACATGAAATGTATTTGTCACTTATGTGGGGATGGAGAGATCAAGAATTCCTACCACAGAGGGTTGCAGTCTTCTACTCTTCAACTACAATGGATGGATCTAGCAACAATATCTGCCAGTCCCACAATTGGTGCAGGTTCTATAGCCTACAAAATCGGTTTGTATAATAGAAAGAAGAGTCAGCCTGGATTGCTGAGATACCCTGCTCCTAGGAATTTTCTGTTAGGTTTCTATTACATTCCCATATATAAATAAGGTATCCCATAGATGATAGACAGATAGACAGACAGACCGATTGATCGATTGATCACTCAATTGATAGATAGATAGATAGATAGATAGATAACAAAACAGAAACAAGAGACTGAATTAGATTACTCTCTCCCACTCTAATGTTTGTCCAGGTTATATCAAAATAATCCATTATCTTTCACCTATTTGTTTCCAAAATCTTGGGGTAAAATAAAATACTGAAGCAATAGATTTATGGACATAGGTACCCAGAACAGCTTAGGATTAATGCAGCTGAGAGACCAACTTTGATTCACTGTTCCCATTGTTTGAGATGGTGGTAATTCCAATTTTTGTGATATTTTTGCCATGTCATTCACCTTCTAGATGCAGTTACTTATTGGAAAGGATCATTTTAATTGGTCATTTTAATATCTGTCAACACAGTTGCATGAGTGGAAGAGTCCCTTGTGAATTCTGATGGTCTATGTGTGGTTTTTATACTCTTGGTGCCCATTTGTAAGAAAATGCAAATTGTTGACTGTTGTTTTGTTAAGTGACAGGAACACTTACATTTTATATGACATAGAACTCACTTCATTTGCTGCTCTTTGCAGCATATTGTTCCATTTATTAGTTCAGATAACAGTGTCAAATATATTATATTAATTTTAGGTACAGTAGATATTTGTCACCAGTTGAGATAACACTGCAATATGCCATGATAATAAGAGGTAAACTTTAAAATACTGTGTCACATATTGTTCATATTGTATATAAATATACATTTGAGTAAATTTTGAGAGTCTACATTGCAATTTTGATGAGTGTCAAAAACAAAAAATCTGTGCTAAGTTTCCAATTTTTAATTAGAATCCTTTCCTATTAGACTTCCATGCCTATTAGACTTCTTTGTTACTAGGCCTATTTCTTTGATAAGTAGAGAGTACAAGAGTGAAAGATGTTTGTGTATTTACTTAGATGGAGGTATCAGCTCCCAAATGCTCTATCCCTGGTAATCAATGCAACTTTCAATATAAACATCAAGATAAAGCAAGAGATACAGGGAAGGGCTCATGTTTTTCTTTAGAATCTCTACCTGAACAGCACAGGAACAGGAGAGGATAGTGATTGAAGAGTAATAGCAATTGACATTTAGTTTTGGTGTGTGAATTGCTAAAGAAATTGATATGGCATAAATAGGAAAAAATCAAGAAAAAAATAGGGAAGGTTGAGGGTGGCTTCAAAGCCAAGTTTCTAGAGACAGTTTGAAAAGGACAAGATATAACACTTGCATATATATTTCTGAAACACTACAATGCCAATAGAACAGCTCTCTGAAAATAAGAAGAGTTGCTAATGTTAGTAGTGAACCTACTGCTGCAGTAAAGGAAGTTCATTGCATGAGGATCATTCTATGCACCCTTTGAAATAACAGTTACTGTTGCCTGCATTTGTGGACACAGAGCAATAATGGCTAGACTCCACTGTTAAATTTTGGACATATTGAACCTATACAAGCAGTCTGTTACCAGTATGTAAAAATAAGTAAATATAAAACCCATGAAATAAGATGTCACATGTTCTTTTTCAATGAAGAGAGGAATTCTTGACTGTGGCTAACATAAAAGAAGATCCTACAGTGATATCTTTTGTGCTGACAGATATTACTATGATAGGTACTGTTGGGAAGTATCACAAAGAAAGATACTTAGATCAACTTAAAACAATTATCAGACAAAGCAAGATGTAATGACTTATACAATAGTGTTTCAAGTATATAAGGAATAATCAAATATATTTGGATTAGAATTAAGCCCAGTTCCATGGACTAAAGCTATATTTGTTGATATACATCTGGTTGAAAAGGTGTGAACAGAGATATCCTAGTATCCATCAAAAGTCTTTTGATGTTTTTCCATAAAAGGATACAATTTGCATACCCCAAAGCCCTTTACACATTTCTAGTTGTACCATAAACCACAGCTTTTATTTGCATAATTTGTAGAAGCAAACTATATACAGTATTCTATAAATATTAGCAATATTTACAATTAAATATTATGTTCATATATGATAAGTTGTTTAGAAAAGTGATTCTCAAACTTCTTACTACTGCAACATTTAATACAGTCCTTCACGTTTTGGTGACCCCCAATCATATAATTATTTTTCTTTCTACCTCATAATTATAAATCTGTTACAGTTATGAATTATAATATAACTATCTGATAATCAGGATATCTGATATGCAACTCCTGAGAAAGGGTCTTTCCACTCCTAAAGAGGTCGCAACATGTAGTTTGAGAACCGTTGGTTTAGAATATGTGATTGATACCAGTGCTCAGAAAACAATGAAATATTTTTATCCAGAGTCCAAAATTCAGCAAACATTTAAAAAGAAATGACCAAAATATACACAATCACCTAGAGAAAAGAATGAAGGTCTTATGATTGAATATGTCTTCACATGTTTTAAATATTTTGGACGTTTATTTCCTATCACATGAAATGCCTTTATTCCTTATGAAGCAGAGATAACTGTGCTCATTTACAACATAACATGGATGCTAGTAATGACCCCAGAATAAGTTAATGAAGACACAGCTCTATTTTTCCCCAGAGTAATGAAAATGTTAACATCCCTGCAAGGGACAAATCATGGGATGCTCACAGGATTCCAGGCATTACTTTATAGCTCTTCCTATCAGGAGGTGGCCTTATTTATTGTGTCTTACATATATAGGAGGTGTGGTATTAGTTGAAGATGTGACTGCATCAAGAAAAATTTCTTGAGTCACCAAAAAAGCTCTAGTCAGGCTCCTAGGAGATGGATGCCTCTTTGACTCAGCCAAGCTTCTGTAAGTAACTTCTACCACATTCATCTACTTGAGCTTTAAAAACTGCATTATCTTTGTAAACCTGATTTGGGCAGCTTACTCTTTTGGTGTTGCCTTTGCCATAGCTGGAGTGAGTGGTCATTTCTTTCTGTATAACCAAAGAAGTCAAGCTAGATTGAGCTGAAAAGGACATTCTGTAGAAAGCATCTTCAAAACACACCAACAGCTGGGAAGGAAGATATCTTACACTGGAGATATGTAACAATGTATATAGAGACATTTTACACATATATGCTTACAGGCATAAGGTAGAAAAGGAGTATAAAATTTGTCTAGGGAAGGAAACCTGGTTGTTAATGCACGATCTTGAATTGCTATGTGAGTGCAAGTTGAAAAAGCGATCTAAAAGAGCTGGAGAGATTTCCCATTTATAATGAGGAGATGAGCATCCCCTGTAGGAGAAGAATCATGGGATATTTTGTCACGTTACTGAAATCAGAAGAATCTCTCAAGACATTGAGCTATCTGAAGAGAACAGTTTGAAAACCCAGTCTCCACTTTAGCTCTAAGGGTGTGGAGAATGCAGAAGTACCGCAGGCAGTACTGGAAAAGATGTGGAGAGCCACACATTAAACCATTTATCTGCACAAATATGGTAACTGAAATTGCACAGTAGAAGATGTTTATTAATTTATACAAGTAAAAAAACTAATTTGTGCAAAGAAGAACACTATAAACAGATACAGCTTGTACTGGTAAGTTGACTCTGGACAACATGAAATACAGAAAAAAATTCATATTGGCTTCTTTTCTTCTGTATTAGGGACACTATTTCTTCTCCATATATCTTATCTTCTTCTGTACTGAGTGTGATCTCAACATATTTTGAAGGCTGTATATTACCTATTCTTGTTAAGCCAATGAAGTCAAGGAGAATGTGAGCTTCCATTCCTGAAGGGCATGTGAGAATGTGGCTCAATATTTGTAATATATAGATTCCTATCATTTGGTTTATATATTATCTTCTAACTGCTGTCCTTGCTTGATGAGCCATGTCCTAAATCATAATAATAATACACTCAAAATGTCAAAAATTTACCCATAAAGTTGACATTGATTAGTTTCCATTATCAACTTAAAAAAATATGTAGTATCATAAGAGGAAAGCTCAACTGTGAAGTTGCATAGATCAATTGGTTTATGGAAATATACATGGAACCCTGTATACATTTCTTCAGATGGATTTCAGTTATGACCCTGGTACAGACAGAGTAATAAGGCATCAATTTTTAGGAAGAAGAGCAGAAAAAGAAACAGAATATACTGGAAATCCAAAGGAAGTTGGTGAACTTGTCTACAACACTCTGCCAGCACAGAGTGTAGTAGTAATGATAAATATAACTGTGGCATCCCACAAGCTTGCATTAATGTATATTCAAACATGATTGTTATGGTCAAACTTTCCTACAGAGTAGGAAGAACAACTAACAGTGTATCATAGCCAGCATGTAGCTTCAGTAGGAATAAATGGGTATGAGTGAGGATTCACGTGGATCCATTCAGCTTGTTCCTTGTTTTCTGGAGCACCAAGAGAAGTGTGGCCATTGCCAATGACCATGTCTTTGAGATCTTGTCCCTCAATGTGTGTTGTCTCCTAGAAACAATGACATATTAAATGACTTGTGGATTTCAGAATGTAAAAAGAATTCAATGCTAATTTGACAGATATTTAATTGGAAAAGTTCTGAAAATATGAAATTTATATTCTATAGAAATAACTCTTTTACCTACACTTCAAACTTATTCTGTAGTCTTATCTATAATCATTTAACTCTTGAAGCTCTTAGACTCTCCCTAGCTGCCTATACTCAGCCATCCTAAAAGTTAACATTTTGCAAACAGGACTAAAATGGTCACCTCTAATACCCAAGCTGTCAACTGGAACTGAGACTTACCTAAACAAGCAGACTCTCAGGACCATTTTGCAGGCCTAGCAACCTTTACACATTGTTAAGCCTTTGCTCCTCTGCGTGATTTCTTCATACCCACCAGATCCAACACAATTCTTACTATCTCTTACTTCTGATATCCCACTTTCAATTATCTAAGATGTTTTATATTGAACATTATCACATACCCCTATGCCCACGTATCCCTCCACTTACAACCCATCCTCCATATCTTTCACAATGTTATAAACACTCTGTGATTCAAAAATTCTCATTTAAATAACTGATATAAGCAAAAGAAAGTGAGACCAAAAAGGAATTGGAGGAGGTGATGTATATGTCTGTTACCACTCCTCCAGAAATTTTATAAAGCACTCTGCTGACATTTCTGAATTTAATCCGCTCTAAAACTCTATAACACATGTCCAGTGGCTACATTTTACATCAACACTTCATCTATTGTCTTCAAAGAAATATATTAAATATGCATGTGAATTGCCAAGGAAAATTGTATCCTTTCTGAGCAAAAATTACATGAACCTTTATTTCTCTAGTTTTAATGTGTTTCAATTCTGGTTTCTTAGTCATAAGTCCTACAGAGATTTGTGCCCAGACTACTAAATGCTTAGATTACCTCTGTACCACATGATAAAGAAATTGTCCAGCTTATGGGGAGCTCCTTATTTTCTTTCTCTAAAGGCAGATATATTCTGGGAAAAAAACTTATGACTTCTATGGATTACTAGAAACATTCTTCCCAAAATAAAAAGTCTGCTTGAACTTCTCTTCTCTGCTCATGAATTAATGAAGAAACCTATACAACTACAATTAAATGTTGAAAAGCATCCCATTGTAAGCATCAAAATAAGTAGAAGTCTTACTATCAACAGATGATGCTATCCCAATCTATTCAGGGCCACTTTGTTCCAAACACACCCTGACATCTCAGTAGAAAGCAGCTGTTTGTTGCACTAGTTAAAACAGTACATTTCTGAAGATAAAGACGAATTTCTAATTATATCTACAGATGACATTAGCTTAATCATTTTTTAACTATTGGCCTCTTAATTGTGTAGTGAAACCTTTATTGGGCCTAAGTTTTAAAATACAGAACTAATTTGGCATGAAATAAGGAAGCAAAAGTGTATAATATTAGAATAAATAATGCACAAAGAACAGAAACTGAACACATGAAAGGTTCCTTGAGTAAAAGTGGGAAAAGAGATAAGTTTTCTTCAATGTTACTTTATCTAATCCATGTTTAAAATCAAGGAACAACTTGCTGGCGGGCTAGCTGTCAACTGCTATGAGGAAATATTTGTTAGGTTATACATGGAGCAATTCTATTTGTGTTATGCATTATGTATGGCCCACATGTATAGTAATCTATGTGTGTTTAAGAGATCCCACTCTTCACAAATCTTCACACACCCACATACACACACCCATACACACACACACACACACACACACACACACACACACTCACACGCATTCAACATTTAAAATGAACATGCACAAATAGTACTAAAATATATTTGCTACTGGCTGACTTTTCTGATGATCAGCTTCAGATTTGAATTAGAGGAAATAGGAAGTACCCTGCTAAGCCTGGGTTGCCATCCTTGCAGTCACTTACTGAAATGACTCACACACTTATTATAACGTATTATATTGCCTGCATAAAGATTACCAAAAGATTCACACTTACTTCAAGGTACTGAGGTATCATAAACCCCCCAGACAACTCCCATTAACCTAAGAGAAGTCATGCTATCTGAGATGTCTCTTGGTCCACAGTAGTTTTGAGACTTAAGATGTTTCCTTTTAAAATCCATGCTTGATGTAAGGAGTCACTTCTCTAAAAAGTAAAACCCGAGTCTTTGAAAAGCAAAAATCTAAAAAGCTAATTGGTTGTGGTAATACAAATGCTACCTAAGCTATTGGCATGGTCTAGCCAAATAGTGCAGAAATAACACAAGGTAGGCATGCAATATTTTTAAGGACCCAACAGGAAGCTTGTGGGCATTTTTCTTACACTTTGAAAGAAAATAATAGGATAGGCTAGCTATGAATCTTGGCAGCTGCCTTAAGGAAGTTGAAATGGAAAAGAGAAAGCCACATTACTGTTAAGTTACAGTCCAAGAACCTAGCAGGTGTAGCTATGGAGTTTTGCAAGCATCTGTGTAGTGGAAGTGATGGAGAAACTTCAGAGAAGCTGAGGGAGAATGTCCAGAGCATTGTGGGCAACATATCTGACTTTGGCTATATCTGAAAAAAGATAGAAAGTAGGGAAAGGGAACATTAATGTTTCCAAGTTATAACTCAGAAAAATGAGCAGATTGGTCCTGGGGTGCTCTTTGTAATTGTCACAAGTATCTCCAATCAAATAAGAAAGAGTTTTGAAAGCAAAAGTTCAGTAATTCAGTATCTACTTAGGAGAATAATTATTTCACCTTTCCTATTAAGTAGCTTAGAATGTCTGGGAGAAAAGCTCAGATTCTGTTCTAATGAGTTGCAAGGAAGCCCTACAACTTCCAACATTTTACATGATAATTTACACACTAAACAGGAAAGTGGTAGGTGCCATCCTAAGTCTATACGGGAGATGTCCATTCCTATTGTCCACATAACTTGTTAATATCTGCCAAGATGGATTTCAGAGACATTTCTTAACAATGAGAGACAACAAAATCCTCATAAACATTCAAAACAATTGTGAGTAGAATGAAGTGAGCCAAGGAGGGAAGGAAGGAAATATTATCAGAAAGAAAGTTAGTGAGAGGCAAGGTATGAGCAAAGAGAGACTACTATCTATGGTAATCTTATTGGAAAGCTGAATCTACTGTAGTGCTCTCCCATATTCTTCTTTCACATCTATTACTGCTTGCATCTCTTTCCTCCTACACTGATTTGCCACAGTATCATTTCGTTCATCTTTTGAATGGCCATAGCTTCAGGGAAAAAATTCAAAACTTCGACAGACATCAAGGTCTTTTCCAACACTGAAAACATATCCCTTGTATTTATAGGTCCACTGACCAGCTAATCCAATTCCTCCCCTTACACCATAGTTGTTTTCTCTAAATCCTGTTTTTACCATTAGTGTTTGTGACCCCATTCTTTCAGAATAATTGAGAATCCAATGTCCCAAACTAGTCTATCAACCTCTCTGGTTTCTCTTGGATGCATGCAAAATGTTAGCTCTCTCGTCTTTCAGATGCCCCCACCCTTTAAATGCAGAAGTTCATATTTAACATTGTGCATAATTGTTTCCTAAGACATATGCTTCTAGAAACACAAAATTTTAGTTTTCTTCCTACTTAAACTTCTTCCATCAATTTGGATATATTTCTAATACTTTGAAAAATTATTGCCATGTTTGAAATTTAGCAATGAATATAAATAAAACTATGATTTTTTTATGTTTGCTTTTAAGACTTTGACCAAATCATTGTATGTTCATTGGCAAAATTCCTCTGCATAGTTGTAACATGTAGCTGGATTCTATAATATTCTAATAAGACTAAGTAGAGTCTTGCATGTTCTACAGACTAAGCATGAGCTAGACAGAAATGATATTAGATGATGTACCCACTCTTCTTTTTTTAAAAAGTGTCTTCCTTCTTTTTTTCCCTATGGATTTCCAAAGATTAAATTTCACTCAAACATCTCACTTAACATAGATGACAGCACTTATTTTTCCAACAGGAGTGCAGAAAATCTAGAAATTGATTGTTCTCATAGGTTAGCACATAACACATTATGTGGACAGTATGAACTAAATGAGGGGTCATGAAAGTCTGTATTCCAGGAGTCTTTGCTGAATGTATTAGAGTTTCACAATCATGCAATTTACTAACCTCAGCTCAGTAACACAACTGATGCTAAACAAGAAACACTGAATCTAAAGAGAAAAGAATATAACTACATGTGAGACCAAAAAGTTTATGTGATGTTTCATGGAAATGACCACCTTGAGATAGATTGAGTTTTCAAATTTTATTTTTAACAGTATGTGTACCATATTGAGCTACTTTCACGCTATTGTGTAACTGTACTTTTGACCTATCCACTCATAAAACTGCAATGCTTGAAATTTTAGCTGTAACAATGGGTGAAATGAAAGGATACAAATAAGAAAGCAGCTACTAAAGCATTGCCATAGCAAACCATCCCTCCACGTCCTTTTCATCCTACTTCCATGAATAGCAGACACATCCCAGCTAATAATCATCCTGTTTCAGATTTCATATAACACAAACAAGAGTACAGGTAGACACATAAACTAACAAACACACAAATACAAAGAATAAAATCCAGGTTTCCCTTCTCTCGGCTTGTCTTCCTCCTTTAGGACTGAACACTAACCACAGCCCTGTGGTTTCTGGCTGCTATGAAGAACTCTGTGTCTGACACAAACCCAGGTAGACTGACTTTATGAATTCTCCCTCCTATCTTTGTCCACTCTATTTGTCTACAGCAAATCAACCTACAAGCCTAGTATTGCTTATACATTCTATGTCTTGTTTCAGATGGATGAGTCTCCTGCACCATAGCACACCTGTATCTTCCTCAACCCCCAACCTAGCCATTGTTGTAATCCTGTGCACAAACCTAGCTTTTTGTGCTCCTCAAATCATAGCTAGCCAGTACTACCAACATGTAGGTATTGCCTCTGACATATGTCTATGTATATGGCCAGCTAGAGTGTTCTTAGAACCACATCTGCCAGTGACACAACCAAACCACAACCCATGCCTCAGAGAGTGTATACTTGCCTGATGTTAGACAGCCTAGCCTCTAATACAAGACACACACTTGAGGAAAGAAGTCAAAATGCTGATGTCTCATCATAAAGACACAGGTAATCTGAAAGACAAAGGCAGCAAATCTGCCCCTCAAATCCATCAGTTTTGTTGAGATTTTCTTCAATGGGGATTACCAAATAAACCCAAAAACACATTACTTTAAAAAATAATTCCATCAAGGAATTCAAGGAATTTATAAAAGTCAGTAAACGAACTAAATGAAAATAGGAATAAATGCCCTAGTGATTTCAAAGGAAACACGTACTAAGGACGAATAAAATGATGAAGACTATCCAGGATTTGAAATTTAGTAAAGAAGTAGAAATGTTGGATATAACTCAGGCTGAAATTAATATGGAATTGAAAAATTCAATAACCCTTTTACAAAAATAAACAGAGTTAAGTAGAGCAAAAGAAAGAATATTAAGATTTAAACATGAAGTATAGGAATTATGCCACAGAAATGATATTTTTAAACCACCTGGCAGAGAAGCTAGACAGATAGCTTGTGTTAAATCCATTTTCTGCCCTTTCCAAGGATCATGTTTCAGTGTGCTATAAACACATGGCTGATCTTAACCATTTGTAAGTCCAGTTCTAGAGCATCTGATGCCCTCTTCTGGCCATCTGGGGTACTGCATTCATGTGTTACCTAGCGTGGTAGAGAAAATTGCCAGCTATAGATCTAGCAAATGATTAATATCCAGAACACAGAATGGGCAAAAACAAAGAGGCAAGAAAACAAAAGACCCAATAAAAATTGAATCATGTTCTGAATAGAGATTTTTCGAATGAAATTAAAAACGACTAATAAACATCTTAAGAATTCATCAACATCCTTACAAATTAGGGAAATGCAAATTAAAACTAATCTACTATTTCATCTCATCCCAACAATTATTACTGAGATCAAGACAACACTTGAGAACAAATGCTAGCAAATATATTGGAAAAGAGAAACCTCTGCTGACCACTGGTGAAATTTCAAACTGGTGTGGTCACTCTAGAAATCAGTGTGTAGACATCTCAAAGACATCAAAATAAATATATCAGGTGACTCAGCTATACAGTTTACACTTTCCCAAAAGATACAGTATCCATTCCACAAATATTTCCTCAGGCATGCTCATTATTGCTCTAGTCCTCATAGTGAGGAAATGCAAACAACCTTAATCTCCTTTAACATTAAGAATGAAAATGTAGTATATATACACACAGGGATTCTATTCAACTCTTAAGAGAAATACAGTTATAAAAGTTGTAGGTAGGTGGATAGAACTAGAAAATATTATACTGATTGAAGTCAACCTTATCCAGAATAACAAATGCTACATGTACAATCTTATGTGTGCTTCCTAGCTCCAAATGTTTGGATATGTTTCTAGAACCTGGAGTAAGAGTAGAAAGCAGGAAAGTAAAAAGGGACTAGGGTATAAGGGGGTCCAGAGGAGCCCTAGAGATGGTAAGAGAAGGTTACAAGTGGTATAAAGGGAGAAATGGAAAAATGCAGTTTGATTACGGAAAAGTACGGAGGGAGGGCAATACAGAGGGAGAAGTCAGAGAAGGGGAGTTGACACTAAGGATCTTGTCATAGGGATTCACATTACTTTTGTTTACCTAAAAGTAAGTGTGTGTGTGTGTGTGTGTGTGTGTGTGTGTGTGATGCAGGTGCACTGCTAGTTATAATAATGCTTCCCCTCAAAGCTGACAAAATCTTTTGTACCAATAAGAAATCACCCTTTTGCATTCTTGGTCAAAGGACTCCAAAAAATTTCCCAAATAGCATAGACTGTTTTCATTTCTATTCATTTCTTCCTTGATTTTGAAAGTAAGTCCTTATGGTTGAATATCTGCACACTTTGCACACTGGATTAGATGAACTTAACTGGAACTGACCGGGAATCCTCCTCACTAGGACTAGCTCTCAAAGAATTACAAAGGTTCTATGTAAGCCACCAAGGGAGAGAGAGAAGCATTCAATAATCCCATCCAGCTACAATGACTATTACAATTACCAGCAAGGAAAGATATCTTTAAAGGTATAATAATGGCACTTACATCTTGGGAGTAACCAACAAAACAAACTGGATTTGAGGTCTGCCCAATAGCTATGGAATAATGTCTGGTACTATAAACCTAACCAACTATTGAGGAATGCTGAAGTCATAGAATTTATTACTGCTACATTCCTCAATGAGCATACTTTTAAACTGCATTCTAAAAAATGTATCCTTATACCTACAATAAGTGAAGCTCTTATTCCTCAACAGAAAAGCTTCTTTTGCAGTACATACGAACTGTTACAGCAAGCTACACTGGTCAAAATTTATAGAACAGAGCTTGGTGTGCTCAGTTTCAATTGATTAGTTTACAGCACAATCCCCAAACCTGAGGCTCAGGGAACATTGCCAAGGATGGCTTACTTGTGGCTTCAAAGCTAAAACTGTACATTAGTTCCCTTATAGTGTAACAAATTTTAAGCTCATGGATTGGTCTGTCAGTAATCTGGAGCAAAATTATAAAACTCAACTAAATGATAAGTATACTTACGAAAAGTCTTCCTTGCCAAAAGAAACAGCCATCACCTGGTATCCTCCATGCTTGGTTTCTCTAATGATACACCTACATTTTCTTTGGAGAGATTGTCTTTCTCAGTCATATTTGTTTTGATTGTTTGCTGCTGAACATAAGGTAATTTTTATGTGTCCCAGGGGGTAGGAATAAACAAACATAGGTTCCCCATGTTCAGCTGTGTTGCAGCTCCTTTCTTTGAGTTGCATCAGGGAACAAGGGGTAACCTGGAGGTCACACAGTCAATCCATGGATCCCATCACATTAGGTGCACAGACTGTTTAATCAGACTTTGTAGGGCCTTCATCCAGAGTTGTTTATGTTATACTCAGATAATATGTTTTACTGCCTATTAATGTTACTTGCTCATGGTTTTCCAACTCTGGTATAGAGGCTTTGCATAGAGCTACTCTGGAACCCAAGAGTCAAATTAAAAGATGCATTGCAGCCTTGATATTGGGGACCACAGCCTTAATAGGTGTGATTTTTAGTTTGGCCTTATCTACTATATCTTTGGTTAAAGAGATTCACACAGCACCTCATGTAGATCAGTTATTAACCAACCAAACTCCCACAGAGCTCCTAGGAACTAAACCACTAACCAGAATACACATGGAGCACCCATGGCTCCAGCTGAATATGTAGCATCAATGTCAATCATCAATGTGAAGAGAGGCCCTTGGTCCTGTGAAGGCTCTATGCCCCAGTGTAGGAGAATGCTGGGTAGGGAGGGGTTTGGGGGAGCATCCTCATGGAAGCAGGGGGATAGCGTATGGTATAGGGGGTTTCCAGAGGGGAAACCAGAAAAGGGGATAACATTTGAAAGGTAAATAAATAAAATATCCAATAAAAGGGGAAAATATGTCAATAGTACTCATGATCAAAGAGAATATTGACAGGAAACTTGAAGGTAAGCTTAATGCTCTAGTGGAAGCAGTTCTTTTATAGGAAATCAAATTCAAAATATTAAGGTCAGGCTTTCAATGCAATGCCATTCGCTGTTTCATTGGGTCTGTATAACATGCCTTGGAATATGCCTCTGAACATGACTAGTCTAAAATTCAATCTCATTTAAAGGGGATTTGGAACTATTCTAATTTGGCTTTGGATACAAATTCCCTATATCATGAGATCATGAGTGGTAGTAATTCTAGAGTAGAATGCCCTCCTATTGAGGAAGTGTATGCAGATTTTGCCTCTGCTGTGCATAAGCATACTCTTTCATCTTCCAGGACGACTTTGCTGATAAATGGAGAAACTGCAGTTTGTTTATTCTTAATAGTTTTATTTTTCCTTCCTGTCTGCATCAAGCAAGAAAGCACTCAGTAACTGCAAGTTACTCACAGTTAACATTCACACTCAAAAAATTAAAACAAAAAGGTCCTGCATGGCCATGGGGAAGGGACAATATTACATGGTTCCCACTCCTGGAACAGGCCATCAGGGCATGGATCTCCATGAGTTTTGATGGTTGTTAAGAATGAGGCGTGTGCGTGTGCGTGTGCGTGTGTGTGTGTGTGTGTGTGTGTGTGTGTGTGTGTTCTTCCTTTGTAAAATGTTCTCCAAGGTTATTGAGAGATGTTATGCCTTCCTGATAATCAGAGACAAGACAAGTCATAGAAAAATGGGTATATCTATTTCCTTAGCAAAAATGGCAAACACTGTGACCTTCAGGACAGCCCTTAAGGCTGTGGGAAATATGAGTTCAAACTAAATAATTTCTCAACTATGCAGAAGGTAAGGATGCAATATAAATTGTACAAGGAGCTTAATGGAACTAGAAGAGCAGAGTCAGCTGCACTGTGAACCAGCTAGTCAGAAGAATAAAATGTAGGCAGATACAAAGGTAGGTACATTCCTGAGTTGAAGGTCAGTGTGGGACAGAACTAGTTTAGACCCAGGTGTGGTAGGAATGGTTATTTCAGGATGGGATCCCACCCAGCTAAACCTATTGTCTCTGCTTACAAAGGCAGGCAAATCTTTCGATTTGTTTGCAATGTTAAAAAAAAGAATGTGCTTGCTGTGTTTTTCTAATAATCAGGGGTCTGGGGTCATGGAATGTTGACTTGTCTAAGTGAAGATGCTTCAACTGCACTTAGAAGGGGAAGAAAATAATCATGGGAGGGAGAGGGTGGGTGGGACCTGAGTGGTGGAGAGGAAAGGGGGAACAGAATCAGATATGGGAAAGCAGGATAGAAACCCAAAGAGCCAGCATAATGAATGGAAATATGCTGCCTCAGGGGGTGGGAGGTCAGGAAACCTTCTTTAATGAATGTACTTGAGACCTTGGAGGTGAGAGACTCTCAGGACTCAATGAGGGTGACCTTAGCCAAAATTTTCAACAGTTGTGAAAAGGAACTTGAAGAGTCCACCTCCAACAGATAGACAGGACCTCAAGTTAGGGGGATGGTTACCAACCCACAGTCAAAATTTCTGACCCAGAATTGTTCCTATCTAAAATAATTGAAGAAAAAAAATAGAGAAGAGATTGAAGGAAAGACAGTCCAGTGACCAGCCCAACTTGTGATCCATCTCATGGAGGGCAAGGACACCAAGTCCTGACACTATTACTGATGCCATGTTTTGCCCTAGGCCCACTGACCTATATTGCCTCTGAGTTTTGGTTTCATTAACAGGGTTGTGTATGGGTTCTACCTCATGGATATGGCCTTAAAAGCAATAAAAAATGGCTGGTTTCTCTCATATCATTTGGGTCACTATTGTACCAGAGGGTATATCTTGAAGGCAGGTTGTAATTTATAGCTTATATGGTTTCTATCTGGGTAAGACTGAAGTTTACTTTCTTATTTGTAGAATCTGTAACAACTTGCAGCATTGTTCATGATAATCAGGAGAAATGAAGCTTAGAGTTGAGTACAAGCTCAATTTCTCCATGTTCTATTAAGTAATTACGTAGTATCTTAAAAAATGGGGTCTTCCTATCAAGTTGAAAGGGGTAACCACTATCATTTGCAATATTCTGTTATGTTTAAGGAGGTCTATAGAATCCTTTAGCCAGTGACTCAACAAGAAGTAACCCATTCCTAAGTAGTGGTGCTTTCATTTAAAATAAATATATGTACATGAATTTTACAGTAGTGGGTTTCTATATGGCTTTTCCAAGGGCTTTACTGTTAGATATTTCTTCTCATACTTCTTCTTCTACCTTTCTCTTGTATTTTCTTTCTTCCTTTCTAATTTCACATTTATCCCATTTTAATACCCCCTTTTCCTTCCTTGAAAGATCCCCTCCACCAACCTTGTCACTCACTAGCTACCTAACCTCTGTGAATACTATAAATGAAATATACATAAATCAAGCTTAAAATCTAATATCCACACATAAGAGAAAACAAGCATTATTTTTATTTTCAGACCTATGGTACCTCTCTTAGGATGGTTGCTCTTAGTTCCATTCATTTACCTGTAAGTCCCTTACTTGTATTTTTCTCAACTTGAATAATAGTCCATTACATGAATGTGCCCCATTTTCATGTGCATTAATCAGTTGATGGACATCAAGGCTATTTCTAATTTCTGGATATTATGAATAAAGCAAAAATGATCTTGGATGAGTAATTGTCTTTTTAGTAAGATGTAGACTTACTACATCTTTGTGTACACTCTCAAGAGTGTTGCACCTTTTGTTAGTAAATTTTAAGCTTTTTAAGGAACCTGTGCTTGATTTCCACAGTAGCTGCAGCAGTTTCCAATCCCACCAGCAATGAATCCTATTTTCAATTGGATTATATATTTTATTGATGTTCAATTATTTGATTTCTTTTTATGTTATAAATACTAACCTTTTATTCCATTTTGTAGGCCTCCTTTTCCAGAGAATGCTGGTCTCCTTTGCTGAGCAGAGTGTTTTATTTTTGACCATTATTTAAGAATAGAACTGCTTGATTTATTTGAACCCAAAATAAATTAAGCCTTTTTCCATTGGATTTCTATCATTCATAAATTCATCTTGCCATAAATTCTCATGCTTCTTTGAGTCTTCTTTCTTCTTCATTCTCTCCACCAATTAATAATGTACTTGTATTCCCAAGTATCCTTGCTACCTACTGCAATCAACAATTATTGGTTTGGGATTCTTTCTGCTTCCAACACCTCTTACTGGTCTAACATTGAATACCACATAAATATAATTACTTTCCAATTTTAGTACATTTGCTTTATTGAACTGAAATACATGCTTTTCTGTTTTGAAACATAGTGTACAAAGATTCTCAGAATGATACACAGCATAGAGATCTCTATATACACACATTATTTTGGCCATAATTTCTTATTATCTGTACAATATTTTGTGCATCCTGAAGCAGGAAGCCCCTAAAATAAGCAGAGTAGTTCCCAATTTTTTATATTGCTATATATATTGAAATCTCAGCTTTCTCTGTGCATCACTTTTCTGTGATATCATCACTAAATTGAGGAGTAGTACAAAGGCTAAACTTCTTGATACTGTTCCTGATTTTAGAAGATTTGTTGACAGTTTTTCTTTATTGAAAAAAGAATCTTCTCTCATACAATACATCGAAGCCATAATTTTCCACCCCTCTACTCCTCCTAGTTCCCCACACTTACCATCTTCTCCAGTTCCATTCTCCTTCAATTTTCCTCTTAAGATAGGAACAGGCCTCCAAGAATCCACAGCCAAACAAGACAAAACAAGATGCAATAAAACAAGATGAAAGCCCTCATATTAAGGCTGGACAAGGCAATCCAAAAGGAGGAAAAGAATCTTTGTTTGTTGTTGTTTTATTCATTTACTTTCCAAATGGTGCCCCCTTCCCAGTCCCACTTCCTAGATTTCTTCACCCCATCCCCTTTGCCTCTGGGAGGGTGCTTCCCACCCCATTCCCTGCCTGCCTATCCCCTCACCCATTCGTATACCCCTAGATCACTCCTTCATACCCCCCTTCCCTGGGACATCGAGTCTTGACAGGATTAAGTGCATCCTCTCCCACTAAAACCAGACAAGGCAGTCTTCTGCTACATATGAGCCAGGGGCCATGGACCAGCCCATGTATGCTCTTTGGTTTGTGGCTTAGTGTCTGGGAACTCCCAGGGGTCTGATTTAATTGAGACTATTGGTCTTCCTAAAGAGTTGCTATCTCCTTCATCTCCTTCAATCTTTCCCCTAACTCTTCCATAAGGATCCCTGACCTCAGTCCAATGGTTAGCTATAAGTCTCAGTCATAAGCTATAAGTCTAGCTATAAGTCTCCATCTGTCTCAGTCAGCTGCTGGTAGAGTTTCTCAGGGGACAGTTATGTTAGGCTCCTGTCTACTAGCACAGCATAGCATCAGTAATGGTGTCAGGGTTTGGTGCCTGCCTATGGGTTAAGTCCCATGTTGAGCCTGTCACTAGTTGGCTTGGAGGAAAATAATCTTAAAAGTAGAAGAAGATTCAGAAATGAACCTGCATGCACTGGTAGATGTCCCACAGAAACATGGAGCTAACCAAGCCAACAACCATAACATAAACATGAAGTATCTGGTGTTTATCTTTTTGATGCAAGAAGGTATTTTGCAGGCTATGGAAAGTGAAACCTAGAACCAATCCAGACACAAACCCTATGAATTACAACCTGTCTTGCATGTAAGATGTGCTGAGACAACGGTCACATAGAATTTGAGTGGCTGACTAATGTTTCATTTAACGTGAGGTCCATTCTACAATAGGGAGCTAATGCCCTACACTTTCTGGGTGGCCAGGACCTAGGATACAATAAAAAAAAAACAACTGGCAAAAGTCAGTTAAATGTTTCCATAAAGATATTCAGTTTTACTCATAGACTTGTGCCTTGTCCAGTCATATCAGAGAGGCTTCCTTTGGAAGCAGATGGAGTGGGTGAAGAGACCCACAGTCAGACATTACACAGAGAGAGTCTAAATTGAAAGTTTCCATTGGTTCTCTCTTCTTAGAGATTAGAGAACCCAGACGGAATGTAGAAGAAATGTTGAAAGGACTGTAAATGTCAGCGGGAAACATGGCCCACCTAATCAACTAATCAAGGCTCACATGGACTCACAGAAAATGAAATGGCTTTGAAGCCTCAGTTTCTTAAGTGTTTATCACACCTGAGGAAAAAGTTTCTCTGCCCTTAGCAGATGGTGTACCACACTCCCAACACCTGAAGTATTGCTTTCTTTGCCTCTGCCTAAGGCAATTACTACTTCATTGTCTTAAATACACTGAATTTCCTTGAAGCAGATGCCATACAAGACAATACTGTCATCCTTTAGGACTCATCTACAGTTGCCTCTAGACCTATAACCAGAATGAAAACTAAGCAGTCTCCTGGAAGAGTTATAGATCAACAGCTTAGTTCATAAGGAGGTGTACTACAAAACTAAAGAACTTAAGTAGATATCTGGGGAATATTGTGAAAACGGATTTAAGGGTTTTGATAATGGTGGAAGGAATACAACACTGGATTAAGCTGAATATATTGACATACTCCAACTGAATCAGTATTCTAGGTTTAATATGGAAGCATACGCAGCTTAGTAAAAATAGGCACATAAATATTATTTGATTGGCTGGACAAAGCATTTATCAAAAGATGGCCTGATGAACAAAATCTGAAGATGCCTGATATCCTTTGATGTAATGTTAATGAAGAAATTTAAAGGTTCATGGAAATTTCAATGGTAGAGTGTGTTACCTTGTATAAAACCTAATCCTCTACAACTGTGAATGACCAGAAAAAATGCCCTTAAATTATCCCATAAGACACAAAACCATAAATGAGGCACCAGCACATTCAAAGAGCTTTGTCATGACACATTGACTTGCACTAGGCCTTAAGGGTCAGAGAAGCTGCTGTTCAGCTGGATGAATTAAATGCAGTGGTACTAATTTGGACCTGATGTAGTAGGGGCCAGGTAGTAGCAGTGAATTACACAAGGCAGGATGATTATAGATATCACAATAGGCAGCATAGGCAAAGGGGTTTCTATGATGGCCTAACCCATAAAAGGCAACACGGGCAAATTGATTTTTATGGTGGCAGAGATGGAGATTATGCAGAGAATCAACAACATTGACATCTACTCACCAAGACTGACCTGAATACAGCTACTGCGAGTGTCAACAGCAGTAACCATCACTGGGCACATCTCTATGACAACATTTCCTAGGAACATTTCCCTACAGGCAAGGACAGAACGTTGTCCTTACTGTAGTAGATACTTCTCCTGAGTGTAGTTTTACTTTTTCTGCATGTAATGCTTCTGCCAAACCTGACACCCATGGACTTGTAGTATTCCTTATTCAACAGCATGATATTCTATACAGTATTGCTTCTGAATAAGGAACTCTCTTCACATTCAGAGAAGAGTGACAGTGGGCCCACAATCATGGAAAACACTGATATTACCATGTTCTTCAGCATTTTGAAGCAGCTGGCCTGATAGAACAATAGAATGACCTTTTAAAGACATAGTTAACGTGCCAATTAGGTGACAGCAACCTGTAGGGCTGGCACAGAGTTCTCCAGAATGCAGGATGTGCTTTGACTACAAATCCAATGTATTGTAGGGTTGTCCCATAGCCAGGATTCCTGTGTTCAATAATCAAGGCGTGAAAGAAAAAATAGGTCCACTCACTAACTCACCTTGTGACCTACTAAGAAAAAAATTAGCTTCCTATTTTCACAACCTTAACTTCTGCTGAACTAAAAGTTTGTCTTGACTTGTTTTGTTTCATTTTGTTTAAGAAAGTGTGGAGGACTCTAGCCAGAACACAGAAACATTCCATTGAACTGGAAGCACAGACATCCCCATGGCTTCTTTGGGTTTCTGATACCCTTAGGCCAACAGGCTGAAAAAGAAATAACAGAATTAGGAAGGGTGATTGATCCAGATTACCAAAGGGAAATTGGATTGCTTCTGCATTACGGAGGTAAGAATGATTATTTCTAGATTGGAGGAGAACCTTTAGGGCATCTCTTGATATTACTATGTCCTGTGATTAAAGTCAATGGAAAACTACAACTCAATCCAGACACGATAACAAAGAACTAAGACCCTTCAGTAATAAAGTTATGAGTCATTCCTCTAGGAAAAAAGACAAGACCTACTAAAGAACTTACTAAGAATGGATGAAATGCTGAATAGGTAATTATAAAAGAAAGATAGTTATAAAAATGTCAGTTAAGGACACATGATCAGTGTCATAAATGAGAGATATAATTATACATATTATATAATATATTATTTATATGGTATATAATATATAATTTATATATTTGTATTTGATATATATAAATATTTATAATTATAATCGACATGTTTTTGTCCTGTTTTGTTAAAAAGGAGTTTGAACAGATATTTGTGTTTTCTTTCCTCAATTTTTTTATCATATAATGTGACATAAATTGAGATAATATCAATGATTATCATATAGAAGTTTTTATACTCTAAAAGACTTTCTCAAGGGATATTGCCACATATTCTAAAATATATAATATGTTTGCATTGAACATGGGGTAGTCAAATCTTATTAGGCATAATTATGATCTAGTTATTGTTTTTATTTTGAAATTATTCATTGCATAAGGAGATATGGTTGTATGTTGAATTGACAAGAGGTCCTAATGATGGCTCTTGTCTCATTTCCCAACCAAAAACATATGTTTTTTGGAAATTTCTCACACTGAGGTAATGTGGTGTACTCTTGTCACACCATGAGTTGTCCCTGTAAGATATCTGTTCTTATCAGTGTATCCTGAGTTGAAAATGTACACTGCAAATCTGATGGAGGATGTTTCTCACATTTCTTTTTCAGGGCTCTGTCTACATATCCATGCACAGCTTGTTTACTGCCCCAACTGTATTTCAGAAATTCCATAAATTTATATTCACTTACCTAAGGCATTCAACTAGACAAAAATCAGCAAAATTTTGAGGACAGAAATTGGTAATAAATACATTGTGGTCAGAGAGCTTTCCTGGAGTCTGTCAGAAAGAAGGATCCAGGTGATATAGTACAGTTCTATAGTGAGAATAAAACAGGTCTCACAATTAATTTTAGCCAGTCCATAACAATGGGAACTCCTTACAGCAAGGCATCTTAGTAGTCCTGGATATACCTCAAAATTAGAATTTTTTGTAGACACCTACAGAATTTATCACAACTATGATAAAAACCTGACAAAACAAACTGTAGCGCAGAGGAGTCTTTTGTGCACTACATTGCAAAGGAACAAAGTTTATTATAGTAAAGAACATTCAGTAGCAGGTCACACTGTTTCTACAATGAAACAGAGATAGGTAAATATCTTTCATCTTTTATTCTTTCTGAGACACAGTACAGGAAATGATAATGCCCATATTTAAGGCTTATATTCACCTAACCATTTGGGAGCCTAATGTGAGCATGTAACTTCATGGAACAACCATGGAAATCATTGTGGGTTTTCCTTAAGAAGCTAGGAAAACTATACTGTGTAACCCAGCTGTCTTATTTCTGGGCATAATCCAAAGACCTATATATCTTACTATAGAGATGAATCTTCATCCATGTCACTGCAGCTTTATTCATAGCATCTATAAATGGAAAGAGACTAGTTGTCTAGCTACTATTGAACATATGAGAAAATGTTATACCCAAGGGAAATGTTGAGATTTCAATGGAGGGAGGGAAGTGGAGCACACATTATTTGAAAAGAACTGGACAAATCATGGATCACAAAGAATTAAAATGGGGGGGATGTTAAAGCAAGAAGAGATATTGAAACACTAAAGAACACATATTCCATTGAATTCATTAATGAGTCCTTATAAATTTTACAGTCTTACCCTATTAATAAATCTAATATGCCTTGTGACACTCAAGACAATCTCTTAATTTGTGCGAGTCTATAAAATTCAAAGAAATAAACACAGTTCTAGTGTATAAAGACAACATCTAGCCTTAGACAGAGTTGGCAAACCTTCTCCCAGAAGACAAGTAACAAAGCATTTAAAAATAGGAAAACAGGTATGGAGCATGAACAAGCAGAAACAGCCACAAGGTTACTGAAGTATCTCAAGGTGAGGTTCATTACTTCCCTGTGAGCACTTCAATGATGAGACCCTACCTAGTGACAACCCAAGAAATAAATACTATTGACATTAGGTTACATGCAAGGGCTAATAAATGGAAGAGTCTTTGCAATCTGCTGCTGCATGTGCTGGTCAATAGTTGACTGAAACAAAGGTAAAAGAACCTATGGTATTGCCTTTCACAACTCTAGATATCACTATGCTTGCTATTGCTATTAAATGTCACTAAAGTACCTGGACTGCTAAAGATAAGGCATTTATCAAGCCAAGCCAGATCAGGAACTCAAGACCCATACATGAACATAGTAAAAGCTATATACAGCAAACCAGTAGCCAACATCAAACTAAATGGAGAGAAATTTGAAGCAATCCCACTAAAATCAGGAAATAGACAAAGCTGCCTCTCTCTCCCTATCTATTCAATATAGTACATGAAGTTCTAGCTAGAGCAATTAGACAACAAAAGGAGGTCAAAGGAATACAAATTGATAATGAAGAAGTCAAAATATCACCATTTGAAGACGGTATGATATTATACTTAAGTGACCCCAAAAATTCCACAAGAGAACTCTACTTCTGAGAAACAACTTTAGCAAAATTGCTGGGTATAAAATTAACTCAAAGAAATCAGTAGCCTTCCTATACTCAAAGTATAAACAGGCTGAGAAAGAAATTAGAAAAATGACACCTTTCGCAGGACTCACAAAAAATACAAAATATCTTGGTGTGACTCTAACCAAATAAGTGAAAGATCTATAAAACAAGAACTTCAGGTTCCTTAAGAAAGAAATCAAAGAAGATGTTAGAAGATGGAAATATTTCCCATGCCCATGGATTGGCAGGATTAATATAGTAAAAATGGCCATCCTGATGAAAGAAATCTACAGATTCAATGCAATCCCCATCAAAATTCCAATTCAATTCTTCATAGATGTAGAAAGAGCAATTCTCAAATTAATTTGGAATAACAAAAAACACAGGATAGCAAAAACTATTATCAACAATAAAAGACCTTCTGGGGGAATCACCATCCCTGACCTCAAGCTGTATTACAGAGCAATAGTTATAAAATCATTAAGTTTTGGAGTAGCACAAAAATCATTGGCAACAATCTGTAATGTTTGGGCACTTAGGGTCTCACTAGCCAAAACCTCCAATAGAAGTACACCATCCTGAACACTTGGCTTATTACTTCTTATATTGTAGTGACTAGACTAGTAGGGACAGCCTTTTTCCATTATAGTCTGAGGGGTATTTTTAATCCTTTTTGTGTATGTGTATATATACATATTTAGGAAGTTTCCACAATATCATTTGATGTGATTTTTTTCAAAATGTCTTTGGTGTTATTTATCCCTCAAGTATTTTCTGCTCTATGTTGCCCTCCTATACTCCAATTTAATCCTTTCTGGCCATATTCCATTTTAACTCTTCATAACAGAGATTTTTTCCCCTTCTCTTGAAAGCCATTTCTCATGCTGCCTTAGTGATTTCCTGACCTCTGTGTGTTTTTCTAATGAAATACACATATTTGAAGATTTAATGTTACATCCACAACTAAGGGAAAACAAGGCTCTTCTATCTATCTATTTATCTATCTATCTATCTGTGTGTGCCTTAACATACTCTATCTCCATCCACTTATCTGTGAATTTCAAATATCCATTAATAGCTGAGTAATAGTTCATTGTGAAGATATACCTCCTTTCATCCATCAGCTGGTGGAAATATAGGCTGTTTCTATTCCCTGACTCTTGTGAGTATAGCAACAATGAAAATATATGATAAGGTATTGCCAGATATAATATGAATTTCTTTGAGAATGTGCCTAAGAGTGATATCATTAGTACCCATGTGATATACAATGTTTTCAGTTCTTTCAGGAAGCTCCTTGCTGATTTCTGTCATAGCCTCATCAGTTTGCATTCCCACTGAGTAAGTCTTCCGCTTTCTCCACATCCATGCCAGCATTTGTAAATTTTAAAATCATACCCATTCTTCCTGGGATAAGGTAAAATCTCAAAGTAGCTTCAATTTACTTTACCAGAATAGATACAAATGTTAAATGTGTTTATACTAATGTTTCTGAGACATTTGTATATTCATTTTTGATAACTCTGTTTAGACCCAAGACCTATTTTCAATTAGATTATTCCTTAATGTTTAAATTTGATGTTTTTGTAATTCTAGATATGAATCCTCTACATTATAGAGTCTCTAAGATATATGCCTGATAGAGATTTTTCCACTTCTGTATGCTGGCCCGTGACAGTAATTTTGGTGTCCTTTGCCATATGGATTGTTTTTTAGGTTCATGAGGTCCCCATTGTTAATTGATGGATTAAACAACTACACTTTTAGAGTTCTGATCAGAAAGCATTTTACTATAGAACTATAGAACTACAGAACTACATATATACTACATTCAAACATGCTCCCAATTTTCTCCTCTATGAGCTTCAGGGTATTAGGTCTTATGTTAAAGGTCTTGATGCACTTGGGTTTGAGTATTCTATAGAGTGAGTAATGAGGGTGAAGTCTCAATTCTCCATGGATTTTTTTGTTTTGTTTTGTTTTGTTTTGCTTCTGTGACAAGACTCATGTGGCTGTCAGTGTCTAGATTTTTATCTGAGTCTTTATGTTTGCTCCATTGAGCAATGTTGTTGTGTGTATGCTATTACCATAGTTTTTGTTACTATAGTTTCGTAGTGTAACTCTAAATCTAGGATGGCAATGGCTCTAGCCATCTAGCCATCTAGCAGTTGTTTTGCTATTATCCTGGATTGTTTTGGCTCTTCTTCATCTTTTACATTTTTACATAAAAAATAAGAATTTTCTATTTCTGTAAAGAATTCTGTTGGAATTCTGATGAAAATTGCATTGAATTGGTAGATTGTTTTTTTTGGTATGGCCATTTTCACACTATTAATCCTGCCAATCCATGAGCATGGGAGGCTTTCCATCCTCTGGTGTCTGATTCAGTTTCTTTTTTAAGTGTTTTAACATTTTCATTATGCAATACTTTTATTTCTTTTTAGTTTTATTCCAAGATTTTTTATTTAATTTTCAGCTTGAGAAAATTGTGGATGGTATTGTTTCCTTGATTTCTTTTCTCAATATATTTTCCATTTGGTAAATAGAAAGGCTGCAAATGTCTATATGTTACTTTAGCATTCTACTATATGGCTGAATGTCTTTAAAAGTTCTAGGGTATTTCTGGTAAAGTATTTAGTTTCTTTTATAAAAAGAATTATATCATCTTCGTAAGATACTGTTGACATTTTCCTTTACAATTTATATTCCCTTAGTATCAACTAAGGCAGTATTAACTTACTGCCCTAGGAAAGACTTCAAGTACTATTTGGATAGGTGGGAAAGACTGGACATCTTTTATTATTTTCATATTTTTGGCAATGCTGTGTGTGTTTATCCATTTAATATGATGATTAATGTATATTCCCTTTATCATGTTGAGATCTGTTCCCCACATCCATATTTTTTCCAGAATTTTTATAATGACTAGATTGAAGATTTTGTCAAAGGTATTTTCCAGGTAAGATAATGATGTAGTTTATGCCCTTTAATCAATTTGTGTTAATTTTATGAATGTTGAATTATCCTTGCATCTGCTGGATGAAGCAAATTTGATCATAGTGGATAATATTGAATTCCATTTGCAAATATTGTATTGAATATTTGAATATTGTATTGAAGTTTGGTATATATGTTCATGAAAGATACTGGCTTATAATTTCTTTTTTGTTGGTCTTGCTTGGGTATCAAGATAATAATAATAATAATAATAACATAAAAATCACATGGAATTTTTCTTCCTTTTGCACTTTGCAGTATAACAAGTAATAGTGTTATTAGTTCATCTAAGGTCTCGAAGAATTTTTTCCTGACCTTTGGATTTTGGGACTTTTTTCCAGTTGAGAGATTTTTAATCACTGTTTCATTCTAACTTGATGTTATTTTTTAAATTATTAACTTCATCTGGATTTAGATTTAATAGGTCGTACATGTGGAGAAATTTATCTATGCTTGTTGTTTTTTATTTATTTTTATTTTCTCTGTCTTTTGTTTCGTTTTCAACACATTCCAACATGAGTTCCTCACCCTCCACTCCTCCTGGCACTCCCTCCACTCTCCCCAAGGGCCTCTTTGCTCCTCCATCTATTTTCAGAAAAGGGCAGGCCTCCTAAGGGTATCAATCAAACATGATATAACAAGCTACAGCAAGAGCAAGTACAAATCCGCCTAGTAAGGCAGGGCAAGACATTACAGTATGAGGAAAAGGATCCCAGGAAGAGGTAATAACATCAAAGATGCCCAGATCCTTACTGTTAGGAGTATGAGAAAATCACCAAGCACCACAGAACCTCAGGTGATCCGCATAGTCCCCACTGTGAGTGGGCTGTTGCCTTGAATGCAAAATTAAAACTATGAATATCATATAAGCTTTGTAGTCCATTTTATCCTAATAGTTTTATGACCATAAAAAGTCTAAGATATTCTACTCATTAAATGGTTTAAAATGGTTTTTAAAAACTATATATTCTGCCAAAGGATGAAATGAATATTAGAGGGCCAAGTTGGTACTTCCAGGCTGTGTCTTCCTGTTTTATGATGTCATCATCTTCACCGTCAGTTTCAGGATATTAGAAGTTATACGTTTATTTCATCAGGAAATAAGATTAAATAAGCAAATGCCTGAACTCTGCTCTCCTTATATCACTGGTATAAGAAAATGATATTGATATTGAGCTAACACTGGAAATTCATGAGTATAGTATTACTGAAGATCAGGAAAATTCCTCAAGACATTAAACAATTTACTCTAGATCAATCTAGGATCCAAATCTTAGGAGCGCTCAGAAGCACTTCTGGAAGTTACATGAAAGATACAGGAAGTCACTCTCATTTCAAAATCTGAATCTGTGCAAATATAATTAATTAGTTAAATTTGCACACTGGAAGATGTTTATTACTCTCCATCAGTAAAAAGCACCAGTGTGTACAAAGAAGGACATTGTGAACAGACAAAGTTTCCACTAAGGTGACTCTGAATAACCTCAGACAAGACAGTGCATTAGCTTCTCTACCATAGCAGGAACAGCGTGCCTAGTGCTGGCATCAAACCTGCTTCCATGGGGGAATGTGGCCTCAGAACTCAAGGGTGGCAAGACAAATTCCACAAGGCAATTTTCTCAAAGATGCATGGATCTACTGCTTGTGGAGGCTGCATCTAGAAAGATTAATTCTAAGGCGACACGATTATTCTCAGACTTTGTAGATGCAGTCATTGACTTCTGGCTCATTTCAGTAAAGGGTCATCACATGAATGGTCAGAATGAGATGTATTACAAAGGAGAAAGTCTCTGGATTCAAATTCCAAAAAATGCACCTTCGTAGCTAGAAGAAAGCATAGATACTAATATGTGGAGTAAGACAACGTGGAAGTCAAATATTTGCTAAGATGCCTTGTTTGTAATTTTTTACTATTTTTTTAACTTTTTAATTGGATCTTTTATTTATAATTCAAATGTTATCCTTTTTGCCCAGTTACCCCCTGAAACCCCCTTCCCATCCCACCTTCCCCTGCTTCTATGAGGATGTTCCCCCACCCACCCATACCCACCTCTTCCCCGCCCTAGCATTCTCCTACACTGGGGCATCGAACCTTCACAGGACCAAGGACATCTCCTCCCATTGATGCCCAAAAAGGCCGTCCTCTGCTAGATATGTGGCTGGATCCATCCGTCCCTCCATGTGTACTCTTTGGTTGGTGGTTTAGTCCCTGGGAGCTCTGAGGGACCTGGTTGGTTGATATTGTTGTTCTTCTTTTGGGGTTGCAAATCCCTTCAGCTCCTTCAGTCCTTTCTCTAACTTCTCCATTGGGAATCCTGTGCTCAATCTAATGGTTGGCTGTGAGCATCTGCCTCTGTACTTGTCGAGCTATTGGAGTGCCTCTCAGGAGACAGCTGTATCAGGCTCCTGTCAGCAAGCACTTCTTGGCATCCACAATAGTGTCTGGGTTTGGTGACTGTATATGGGATGGGTCCCCAGGTGGGGCTGTCTCTGGATGGCCTTTTCTTCAGTCTTTACTCCACACTCTGTCTCTGTATTTTCTCCCATGAGTATTTTGTTCCCCCCTCTATGAAGGACAGAAGCATCCACAGTTTGGTCTTTCTTCATGTGTGAATTGTATTTTGGGTATTCTGAGCTTTTGGGCTTATATCCAGTTATCAGTGAGTGCATACCATGTGTGTTCTTTTGTGACAAAAGTGTCTGGTCATTATAATAAAGGCACTTTAAAGGCTGTATCTTGCCTATCCTGGTTAATTCAATGAAACTAAAAGGGATGAAGAACTCCATACATGTGTATATGTATGTATATGTATATGTGTATATGTATGTATTTATGTATATGTATATATTACCATTCCCCTGTTTTATGGGCCATATTTATAACATCCTGACAATCATTTCAAAGTATCTGGAACTTTGACAATTGTATTTGTGCTAGTTACTTTCTATTGCCAACTTAACACAAAGTAAAGTCATATGGAAAGAGGAAACTCAACTGAAGAATTGCCTATATCATTTTAGCCTGTGGGGAGATCTCTGGGAAATTTCGTGATTGTTAATTGATGTAGCATGGTGCATCCCACTGTAGGCAGTATTACTCGCACAAAACTGGTCCTGGGAAACAAAGAAAAAGCAAGCTGAGAAGAAACCAGTCAGCAAGCATGTGTGATTCCTACCTTTGCTTCTGCTTGAGTTCTTACCCTGATTTCTTACAATGGTTTACTGAGACTTTAAAGTATAAGCTGAAATAACCCATTTCCTCCTCTAGTTGCTTCTGGACAAGATGTCCCATCACAGCATCAGAAAGCCAACTACCGAAACTGGCAGAGGAAAAGCCGAGTACTGCCGAGGTGGACCTGACCATGTGGTGTGGGGGAAGGAGTTTGAAAGTTTTTGAGATCTTTGGTCTGGAAATCTACTTAATGCTCATAGCATAAAATGTTGCTGTTTTGCCGGCCCTTGGGATGTGATAATGTTGGTAATAGTGTAGATGATGGGGAACTGACTTGTGAAGCTTCAGAGGAAAGCAAAGATTTTCTCAGAGCTGGCCATGTAATATTTTAGATTCAGAGTCTGTGGAAGTGAAATATAATGTTTCACTGGGAATCTTGGCTAGGTTTCTATTGCTATCACAAAATCACTGACCCATACCAATTGGGGAGGAAACCTTGTTTGGCTTACACTTCCACATCACTGTTCATCACTAAAGGAAGTCAGGGTCAGAAATCAAGCAGGAAATGGAGGTTAAAGTGGAAGCAGAGGGCAAGGAGAAATGCTGTTTAATGTCTTAATTTCCATGGCTTATGCAGTATATTTTCTTATTCCACTTAGTGCCACCTGCCCTAGGATGGCACCACCTACAGTGAGCTTGTCACTCCCACATCTATCACCAATCAGGATAAATTGCCCTGCAGTCTTGCTTACATTTCAGCCTGAGGAAAGCATTTCCTCAACGGAAGACCTGTCTTCTCAAGTGACTCTGTCTCATGACATGTTGACAGAAAGCCAGCCAGCACACTGGGATAATGGCTACGGATGAGATGAGGTTGAATAATTGGCTGTTATTTCCACAAAAAGAAACCAATGCCATTAGAATAAATCTGAAAAATGGATTTTGGGTTTTTTTATGTGTGTGTTTTTGGTTTTGATTTTGAGTTTTGGAGTCAGCAAACAGAAACTGTTGTCCAAAGTAACTTAGGCAGCACATCAAGTTCGAAGTGGAATATAGCCATGTTAAGAGTCCTACTCATGGTACTTCTGAAGCCAAGAGTTGTCATGGAGAACACTGAAAGCTTGATATTGTGTGATGGGTTGGTGGCCCTGCAGAATGACCCTGAGAGGCCACTCATGAAAGTGCAGCCTTTGTTGCAGAGGGGACCTAAGGATATCTGCATGCCAGTTTTAGTTCTGTTTGTAAAGTGACAACTTTTAGGACAGTGAAAAGAGCCATCTTGGAAGGGTCCAGGAGCTTTGAGAGTTAGATGATTATACAGATGGATGACTAAAAAGCATTGTTTGAAGTTTAGATAAAAAGATCATTTCCTTAGTATGTTAATTTCATTTTCAGAACTTTTAAAATTAATTACCCATCATATGCATTAGCATTCTGATCATTGACTAGCTTTTATATTTGGAATCTGCAAGAAACTGAATATTTCACAGAATATACAAACTATCCTTATCTTAAGGTTCAAAATCAGGGTTTTCAACAGATGCCATAAGTCTTTCATTCTACTCCAGAATGAAATAAGCCAGTATGGGAGATACATTGAATGGATTCACACTCATACTATTTGTATGAATTCTACTATACTCAGAAAATTCTATTGAAGCCAAGCACTGGCATTGGTATACTCTTGATTGTCACAAGAACCATAATAGGTATATTAATCACACTTCCAGGGAAAATGAACAAAAAAAGGAAAATTAAATTTCACAGCTGATAAATTATAAGTGAAATCTGGTAAGTGACAATTTAACAGTATGGGACCCTTGCATAATACCTATCCTTAAGGCTGTACTTACTACTCTGTAGGAAAGTTTGAAATGACATTGACATTTATGCTTAAATATCCAATAATGTAAACTTGTGTGATGCCAACACAATCACATTTATCATATGTTACTATTGCAAGCTGTGTTGGCAGAGTTTTGTATACCTACAAGCTCATTAATTTCTCTTAGCTTTTAAGTATCTATTGTTCCTATTTCTGCTTCTTTTTCCACAAGTTGAGGTCTGGTTGCTCTGTCTATACCTGGGTCATAGCTGAAATCCACCTGCAGAAATATATCAAGTATATACTGTGTGGTTTCCTTCACTATACAGCTGTTCCTCTGTGTGCTGACAGGTCTTCACATCATGCCAGCCCTAAAACACAGTTGCTATCATCTCTTACTTCTTATATTCCTCCATGCACTACCTAAGACGATGTATATCAAGCATCATCATGTATCTCAATACACTCCTGCACGTACAATCCATCCTCCATTGTTGCTCAATGGCATACGCCTTCTGTGGGTCAACAATTCTTGCTTAAATAATTAATGGAATGGAATGAACATGAAAAGAAAAAGGAACTGGAAGAGATGACATTTATGAGTGTTAGCACATCACTAGAAACTTCATAAACACTCTACTGACATTTCTGAGTTTATCCCCTCGAAAAGACTGTAAGACATGGTCAGTGCCTACACTTTACACTTCTTCCCTTCTATCACCTCCAGATGATGGTTTTAAATATGCACATGAATTGAAAAGAGAAATTATGTTACAACCTCTTTGAGTAACTACTATGTGAAGCCACTGTTGTTTTCTTGTTTTAATGAGATTATTTGATTCCAGCTGCTTAGTGACAACTCCTAGGAAAATAGTATCCAGAATGTTCAAATGACTGGAAAAAACTTTTGAACCATCTAGTAATTGAAGCATCTTCAAGAAATAAATCTCATTGTTTTCACATCTCCAATTTGAGATATAGTAAAGAAAAAACAAACAAACAAACAACACAAGTAAGACTTAGAAGTAGTTACACAATTATTCCCCAAGGTGAGCTGCTTACATTTTTTCTGCTTTTCTCATTCTCACTGAGATGTTCTGTGCAAATGTGATTGAGTTTTAAAACACTTCTCTTTGCAAGGAAGAAATTCATTTTATTTTATCTTCAGAGATATTTTGTTTAGTAAACACTTAACATTTTTTGTGGTGGTTTGAAAACAAATGCTTTCCATAGACTCATAGAGAAAGGCAATACAGGAGGTGTTGTCTTATTGGAGTAGATGTGGTCTTGTTAGAGGAGGTCTGTTGCTTTGATGTTTTAGAAACTCAAGCAAAGGCTCAGTGGCTCACTGTCTCTCCCTCTGATCAGCATGTAGAACACTCAGGTATCTTTCCTGCCATGTCTGTTTGCATACTGCTATGGTTTGTGTCATGCTACAAATGGACTAAACACCTGAAATGTAAAACACCCTCAATGAAATGTTTTTCTTCATAAAGTTGCCATGGTCATGATGTCTCCTCCCAGCAATTGAAACCCTAAGACTGTTTGTATCCATTACAAATGATAGTTTCGGCAACGAATAAAAAAAAAAACAAAACTATATTTTTCAACTGTAAATTTACAAATTAAATAAGCACTCATAATCTATGGAATAGCCTTCCCTGTTCTCAATTCTAAATATAGTATTTAACTCTTGAAATTATTTTTCTTTTCTGAAACATATCTAGAGGCAGGATATATAAATTTATCCTATATCATCATAACATATAAAGATTATTTTACCTTAATATAAACTTGTAACAAGCCATTCATGATATAAATTTGGAGTATAGAAATAATAATTTATGCCTGATAGTCTACAAATGTCTATGCATGAGCCCTTCCTACAGTCCACTTACACTAATCACTGAGCTCAGAAGTACAGAAAATAAGGACATTAAGAAACATAATCGGTATTCCATTTACTTAAATCCCAGTTGACTTTATATGTCAAAAGATCACTATTTACAGAGTGTTGAAAAAAATGAACCTTCTGAGGGTACTTTATACAGAAAACCAAATCCAGGGATCACAATAGAAAATAACTGCTACTTGCCGTTGTTTAGATTGTAACTTCCTGGGCAGAAAGATGGATGCCTAACCTCCTCAACAAATAATGCTAGCCCAGTCATTCCCCTGACTATTTGAATCTCAATCACAAAGCACTACTTTTATTGGCCTTAAGTTTAGAATTCAGAACTGATTTGCTTATCTAAAGGTTCAGGGTGCCATAAGTTCCATGATAAGTTCTGCAAACCCAGCAGAAGACATTCCACATGAGATGCTCTTTGAGAACATATTACTACCATAAGTCTTCCTTTATACTTTTACCGTTTGAATTCATGCTTGGTGTAATAGATCTCTTATTTAAAGATAAAAATGAAGCTTTTAGAATTACCAAAGTCTAACAAATAAATTTATCAAATTTATTTTGCAGATTTAATGTAAAACCAGCCTATATTATTAGTATATTCCAAAAAAACTAGAGAAATAACTGGCATTGAGCATGCAACAAAAACATTTTACAAATTAATAATCAAAAAATATCAATGTGTGTCAAGGTGTTTATCAAAAAGAATAACAGTTTGAATCAGTCTCTTCAGCTTTTCAAACATAGAATATGTGGGATCTATTATGAAAACTAGCAATCTTGATCAAGCCATACTTACAGAGTTCTGAGAGACAGAGCCAGTTCTCTCCCTAAGTACTTTGAAATTTTCCAAAACTTTAAAAGGTGTTTAGATACATATACGAAATGGCTCTGAATTTCTCTACACTTTCTTTCAACAATGCTCCTCTGAGTTATTCTTATCAGCATCTTATTAAACTCATTCCATGAATTCAGTTTGTTAGAAGCAAATAAAGAATAGACTTGGTGTCACAAAAAGAACAAAACAAATGTGGATCAACAAGGCAATTTAGTTTTCCAAGAAATTGTACCAGAATCCCAACCAGCCTAGCAAAAACATTTAGCAAAGATGGCTTCTGGGTTTTATTCCCACCATAGATGGTGACAGTGTTTTATCTCAGTGGTGGGAGCTCAATTTCACAATTTGATCTGATTGGACAATTAACATAAAGGGGAAGGAGGAGGAGGTTCAGGAAACATAAGCCCTTGCCAAGCTAACCAGTTTTGATAGAAAACAAAATGTTACAAACATATGAATCTTCCAGCACAAATACAACTGCATCTCCCACTTACAATGCTTAGCACATCCCCTTTCTTCTCTGTATGTCATCCTCACACTGTTGTACTATCCCCTCATTGCCTGCATGTCACATTCACAGTGCTTAGTACTATGAGATAACAAATCCAGGAAGACAAGGATTAGCAGTTCTGTGACCTGTCTTCCCCTTTTTACATTCAGGTCTCTATTCCATTGATTTTCTGATATTTGGACAGAGAATTTGAAAACATGAGAACATTGTGACATCATTGACATGAAGATTTATTGATGATTGCAGTGCAAAATTAATTCCTTGAGAATGTCAGCTTCCTATCTCATAGGACACAATAATTATTTCCTTAGACATAAACAATTGCGATGACTCAGAGTTCAGTCTTTCACAGTCAGCCACTCTACCATATATGGTATCTTTTACCATCTCTGTTGCTTCTCCTCTCACATTGAAAGACAGTGATTCAAACTGTAGTTTCTACCAAGAGGCAGGGAGAGTTGTCCCTGATCATAACAGGCTTTGGAACAGGACTGAGTCACTCCTACTTCCCTCTTGGGTTCTCTAAAATTCTTATTGCTTCTATTCACTAGATGCCAGTTTTTTGTTTTTTTTTTTTGAAATCCAATTACTTCATAGGTATTCACCTGAGGAATGACTTGGCATTTTCCCTCCATTTGACCCTATGAATGAATAATTTTCTCTACTCAACAATCAAGGAATAATCCAAAAAGAGACTGTCTTAAATCAGGAAAGATGAGATGTTTGGGGATAGCTTAGCTTGTCTTCTGATTCTAAGAAACCTAAGATTGTGATTTCCTTCAGTCTTTGATCTTTAATGACATATGGTTGTCAGACATTCTTACTGCTCATGATATTACTAGGGAAACTAAATACTCTTTTTGGATTCTTAGTCTAGTTAAAAGAATTCTCGAACAGTGTCAGAAGGAAGTTTGAGGACAATTATATTAAAGTTTGAAGGAGAAACAACAGAACAATTCTTGGCAGTTGCCTGAAGGAAGGTTAGACAGAAGGAAAAGAGAGAAATTCATGTCCTATGGACTAGGATCCAAGAATCCTGGTAGCTTCAATACTAGAATCTGGCAAGCAGTTATATAGCAAAGGAGTAGTGACACAGAGTGTAACTTCATCCATCTGTCAACAGCATCAACAAACTAAGAAATTTTATCTTGTCTTTTATTGCTAAAACTTCATTTAACATTTCTGTACAACATAACAAAAAAGTTTAAAAGAACAACTTAATTAAGCCCAAGGTGAATTTTAAAGGAAGAGTAACTGGCTTATAGGACTGAAAATCCAGCCAAAGTTCATGCATGGATAGACCTAGACCATTTACACATATGTACCAGATGTGCAGTTTGATCTTCATGTGGGTTCCCTAACAATTAGAGTGGGGGCTGTCTCTGACATTGCTGCCTGCCTTTGGACCACTTTCCCTTAGTTGGGCTGCCTTGTCTGGCCTCAGTGGGAAAGGATGCACCTAGTTCTGCTGATATTTCATTTGCTAAAGCAGGTTGGTATCCACGGGTGGGCCTTCACTTCGGAAGAGGAGAAGGGGGAAAAGGGATGTGGGGATAGGGATTATGAGGGAGGGATGGGGAGGAGAGGAGAGAGGAGCTACAATCAGGGTGTAAAGTGAAAAGTTAACTAATGAGAGAAACTAAGAAAATGTAAAAAGCTCATCAAAACAAACAAAAACTTTACACATATCATATCTTTATGTAAATGCCTTAAGTTCAAATCTTTGACCACTGTTAACAGGTTATGTTTGATTGTTAGTTTTATGCATTTCCCTTGAAGCACATGAGAGCTTCTATTACAGGCATTGGTTTGTACAACATAAACACAAATTTTATAGAGTATTCCAAACTTCTAATGCATAATTAATAATGAGTGGACATCAACTTGACATCTGAAAATATGTCTGTCTGTGTCTTTGGCATTCTATGCCATCAGATATGTGAAGATCTATGCTCAAAGTAAATGACAGGTATGCACAATGCCTCTCCCTAACATGCCAGCTACAGAGCATAGCCCCAAGCAGTGCATGGGGCTGTAGAAACCTCAGCAAAATAGCATTGTATTTTATATCTGAAATTTATCTTTATCAAATAACTATACATTTTTCTTTCTGGGACTCTCTTTACAGTTAAATACTAATAATAATGGTCCTGCTTATGCTGGCAAGTGAAATGTTAATATTAATCATATTACTGTAATCCCATACTCTTTACAGGGTCAAGCTATCATGGAATGACACCATCGACACTTAATTGGAAAATACATACATACATACATAAATACATACATATGTACATACGTGATGAAGTTAATCTGAACCAGGTTCTCATTCTTATCTCTTCGTAGATCACTGCCTGCATTGACATCTGTGGGTCCCTCTCCAGACAATGTCACCCAAAACATGGAGACTTGAAAATATAGTATAAAAGCTAGACATTCTTGGTTTTGCTCTTGTAGTGTATTTGCCAACCATACAAGAATAATGCAACTGCTCAAGCTCAATGTACTGTGAAACGTTTAAAAGTTTACAACCTGTTGGGAGGTGAACATTAAATGCTTCTAGGATTCTCTAATTACCATCTCCAGCTATATTCCTCTGATTTCTCATCTCCTTAGTATCATCTTAGACACTTTCCCACTATACTATTCACAATGAACCTAACAAGGCTTCTCTGTATTCTTTCCACTCCATCTCATCAAGACATTATTTGGTACTTTATCCTAGTCTGGTGGCTGAAGTTACATAGTAGGAAAGGTAGGAATAAACAGTTCCTATAATACTTCTTCTTTGTTGTTCTAAAATTTCATTCCATTGTGAGAATTAGACATACAGAAGCAATTCTGAAGTTCTGACATCACTGATTTATGGCATGATATCAAAATTTTATTGTATTCTGGTGCTGAAAATTATTTCCCTAAGAGATAAGTGTGTGTGAAGGGCACTTTGGTGAATTTTAGTGGGTATACATCAAGGTATTGAGTCTTCGTCAGGAAAAATGCCATTGGTATATTTTCCATATCAACTCCACTACTTTGCCATCTGTTTTTTCCTTTACAATCTGCTCTTATGCTCTCACTTTTAAAGAAAAATTAATCAAAGTAGGACTTCTGCCAACTGATACAGTAGAATCCTGTGTATTATGACTATCCACTATACTGGATCACTACTGAACCCCTCTTGAGTTTCAAATCTAATTTCCTTCATGTTCAGCTAGGTTCACAGGGAATTAGAAAGTAAAAATGGGCAGAAACTGGCAGTAAGAAGGACTTGCCATATTAACTTCAAACCCCAAGTGTAAGGGTCTTTTATCATAAACGATTATAGATTAAGCAAAGTAGACATTTTCTTTTTTCACTTTGGAGAGATATGATTTGTTTAGGGTAGTTTCTTGTCACTTGCTTCTAAGCAACTTAGAATATGGGTTCATCTCACTATTATATAATCATAAAAGGATCGCCACTCTCTCTTTAGGAATACATCATCGATATTACAGAGGTTTCTAGACGATGGGAGACAGCCCAATAAACCTGCTCTTAGGCTCAATATTGTTGGGCTCATTCTTTTGATAGGTAGAACTCAGAAGCTTTTAAAAATTCTTTAGGAAGTAAGTTTGAGAGCTTCTGACCTTCTCTGTGTGTCTAAAAAACATATTTCTTTTGTAACTGCAAAAAGATGATAATCTGATAGATGAGAATTATTTAGGTGCTTCTCTTCAGAATAGCAACTCACTCACTGGCTAGAACATCAGCCTAGGCTCACATTTATGGTAGGACATTTGGATGAGTCTGAGAAACAGACTAGAAAGTAAATCAGATTAGTAGGATGCTAAAATATTAGTCATTTTTTAAAAGAATAAACAGAAAAATGCAGCCTTTGGGCTGGTCTTAAAGCAGTATTCTTTGGAGACTACAAAAAGAGCAAGTGACAGAAGGAAGAGGTGCAATTGGGTTCCCAGAAATGTGTGAGATGTGGCTGCTTTGGTGAATGTCAGACCAAGTGAAAAAAGAATCCATGACAAAATCTCTCAAAAAGATACTGATAAATAATGAACATTAGTTACTGGATATAGGGAAAGATTAGTGAAAGATAGTGACAAATGTTAGCATGTCATGGGTGGGCAATTGCCTTGCTTCAGGTAATATATAGAAAGAATATACAACATTCTTTTTTCCAATGATAGAAATTATGCTCAGGGATGGATTTGCTGCTAAGACTTATGGTGTATACCAGAATTGGGGAATCTTGTCTGTGCTGTGAAATGCAGGGTGAACTTGTGTGAGAACAAAGAATATTCAGCCATGGAAACTTTTCACCCAGCCCTAGGACTTTTCAGCAGACAGCTCTAACCAATGAAAAGGTAATGGCCACAGGGTAGCCTAGGGAGAATGAAGACAGGCAGCATTCTGAAGCTACAGGAAATAACACATCCTGTTTGCTCTGACCTAGGCCAGAGGATGTGAATCGTTCTCCACCCACCCATTGCAGGTAATGAAGCCAAAAGTCTCCCTGATAATGACAGTTCATTATAGAGAGCTAAGTAAGGTGATGACTCTCATTTACTCTACTATACTCAACAATAAATAAAAATGAAAGACAAATAATAGCTTTTCTTATTGAAACATTCTAATTTTATTATTTAAATGCTAAATACTTATATCCACATTCCATATTCCATACAATTCTTAGAGTCTCAGCTGGAGCAATAAAGAAGAAAGAGAATAAAGGGAAATACAGGAGATACAGATGTGGCAGGCAAAAGATAGATTCCCAGTTGAATAGCTTTATAAAAAGTCTGTTTAAAAAGTTCATATGGCCCCACTTCTTTAAGAGAATAAAAATTTTCTAATTGGGTGCTGCTCTGCCAAAGGCTGGGTAGTGGGGCAGCCCTCACTCCAACTTCTCAAACCATAAGCCAGGGAAGTCCTGGGCCCTTTGGATCCCACCTCCCAGGCCTCAGCAACCCCACGAGTTACACTTCTGTGGCCTCAAGAGAGAGGTTCTGCCTCCTCTGGGTACTGCTGGCCCCAATCCAAGTGCTTCTCACTTTTATTGTCCTCATTCTTCTCTTGCTTTTCACATGGCTCCAAGTAGCAGATGTCATTGAGGGTCAGCTTCAGGAACCAATTACAGGATGAAAGAAAGCTGTATGCTACAATGGAGTTCTTGGTCTGAGCCATCTACATTTTCTTTTTCTGTTTTGCTTCCTCTGGATCCATATTTGAGGCCAGAGGACCTCTTGCCTTGAATACCCGGTACTGGTTGCTTCCCCCACTCAACTTTCTTTGATCCAATTTTTCTAAAAACCAAGGTTGTGTCTCAAGCTAAGAATCTTTCTGTGCCTGTCATTGAAGCCCTTTTTGACTCAACCAAGCCAGCCTAATTTCCCTAAATGTCCCAGCTTCTAAATGCCAACAATGTCAAGTGTTTGAAGAGGTCCAAAGGCAGGTTCCCTCGGGAGGCAAGTGGCCTCAGGTACTATTTTTTACTGAAGACACTTGTTTCAACAAGAAAGTTTAGCTGAAGTTCAAAGCAGGAGTAGTCATCAAATGGATGCCTGTGTACCCTGTCCTCATCTGATACTTCAACAATCTGGACACCACCAGCTGAGTAGGGAAAGACTCAAAGTTCTCTGGCTCACAGCTTCTTGTCCCTTAAGCATCATGGAAGTAGGGTTCCTTCCTGTATAGCAGCCCGGCTCTGAGGACAGTAAGGGTTTCCAACCTTTATGCCAACAATGTCCAGAGAGTCATGCACAGGCCCTGAGCATTCCAATCACTGATTGTGAGTTTGTAGGGAGCATACTTTTGATGGTCATGGTGGGCCAGCTGAAGATAACATTGGAGCACTAGTCCTGGGAACCAGGAAAGATATTACAGAAGGCTGGGCTGTGCCCTGGCTGTATAGACTTGGGGGCAGCACCAGGCTGAAATGGAATGATCAGCCAAGAGGCATTTGCCTAGCAGCTACAGCTCTTAGATCCTTCTACAGTGGTTGGTGCTTTCAGTTACTTCCAACGGGAGGCCAAGGTTTTGGTGCACTTCCAAAATGCAGCCATTGCACTAGTATCCCTGGATGTGGGTGAAGAGTCTGGAAAAGCTGTCATGCCTGATCTATTGGCTCTTTGCTAAAGAGCATGCAGAAGGACCTGGCCACCTGCTTCAGCACCATCCTGTACCTGTTTCTGAGTTTACCCTGCTGTGCTGCCTTGAGTTTACATGCAGAGGTTTATCAAGCTGGATGCTGCCAGGGTCCTACCCCCCTCTATGACTCTCTGTATGGAAAGCATTTCAGGACCTACCTATACCAACACTCAAGCCTCAAATATTTCCCAGATACCAAATGCCTTATTCCCAGCAAACCCACTGCCCTGGTCAATGGGACTGTACAAGCCTCCAAACAATAGGATGGCTGAACACCACAACCGCCTACCGACGCTTCCTCAGCTCAAACCCAGCCCTGCTCTAAGGACAGTGCCTTAACCATATCTCTGCTCCTGTTTGATTGGCGAGAGAAGCTATTATTGTTTGTTTTCTGAGTTTATTTTAACTTTTTGTTTGGTGGTGTTTTTGTAAAAGACTATTGTATATATAAATATATCTCTTTTAAAAAATGAAGCTCAGAAAAAAAATTGTGAAGGTACCAAGACATAAAACCAAGCAAAACCTTGGTAGCACTTGGTACTGTTCCTGAATGCCAATGGTAATTTTTTCTAAAATGTAGTCAGAAAAATTACATTTACAATAGCTACAAAATAAAGTAAAATAACTGGCATTAAGCCAAACCATGGTATTGAAAGGTTTAAGCTAAGAAAATTATAAATTAACAGGGAAACAAAGTGAAGAACAAACTAAAATTACAAGATGGAAAAGGCTCCTATGTCCATGGATTAACACAACTGACATTGGAAACATGCTTGTTTTGCCAAGAATTATGTACCTATTCTACGTAAAATGTAGAATATAAAAAACCCAGAATGAAACTCATGTGCACACACACAGAAAAATGTGTTTGAATGTATATTTCAAAACACATATTGGAGAAAGAGCTTTTCCAACCAACAGCACTGGAGAATCTTTATCTAACATAGAAGAAAGAATAAACAAACAAAACCAAAACATCAAGATCCATCTTCTCATCCTGTAAAAAAAACTAAGTTCAAAATGTATCGAAGACCTGACTGTTAAGACCTAAACCCAAGAGATACAAGGTTAAAACATTTCAAGTTACACACAGAAATAAGGATTTTCTCTCATGCACTATAATAGCAAGTCATACTCTCCTCCCCACAGCCAACCACAAATGGGATTATATGAAAGTTAAAAACTTCTTCACATCAAAGAAGAAATACTATACAGAGGGAAGATAAAAGTGTACAGGGTGAGAGAAAATAGTTACTAATATTTCTGACACAAGTACCTAGATGCTCTACATAACTCGTAAAGCTAAACACAAAAATAATCATCCAATCAAATATCCACGTGAGTTTTGTGAATGTTTATCAAAGAGAAAAATAAATATTTGAAAAATGTTTCCTCTAGACAACAGAAAAATGAGAACTAAAATTACTTTGATATTCACTCTCACCAGATCCCAGAATGGCTACAATTCAGAAAATTAAATGAGGGACCATGATGATCACAATGTGGGAAGACATGAAGCACAAGATGATGGTGGTAACATAAAATGATAAAGCAAGTCATGAAATCACTGTGAATCATAATGAAGAATACTCAGAAATTTCATGAAAGTCCTAACATCTGGTGCAGCTATATTTCTCTCTCTCTCTCTCTCTCTCTCTCTCTCTCTCTCTCTCTCTCTCT